>CM076581.1:211538567-212023790 GCA_034641835.2 Pinus albicaulis | reverse complement strand
CATTGTTCGAGAATCTCCACTTGGCCAGTGCCTTCTAGAAGAGTGCGTATGTGTAAAAATTCAAATCCATGTGTCCATTTGACACCTCTAATATTGGGAACATGTCTTGCCTCATTATTAGGGGTAATTGATTATGGAAACTACCTTCAACTACGCAGCGTTGGTATCTTCATCCCTTCGTCAGTGATCAAATTTCTCTTGTTGCATTGCATATTAGGTGTCTCCCTCGGTCAGCTGCATTCCATTAGGAGCATGTATCATCTGATGGTAGTGGCTTGTTGCTCATGTCCCTCATGTCCTTTACCCTGTGGCTTCTATTTATCACGTAGATCATTTGCGGTACAAAGAGTCATTTTTAGGGTTTTAGTGTCATTAGGTCTATGGTTTCATTAATAAGGTCTTCAGAATGCCCAATAATGGTCAGCAGGCACATGAGGAGTTTAAAATAAGGTTTCAATACTAAGAACTGCATCATCATATGCTTAATAATGTATTTTTCTTCAAAACTTTGTTTTGAAAAAAAATAGAGTATTTCATCTTTATGTATAAATGTAATGTAATTTCAAGTTTTCTCAGTTGTAATAATATTTTCACTTGCAACCCTGGTCACCTTTGTCAAGCTCCAGCCAATCCATTCCCTACATGACAAACAGAAAGCACATCATTCAGTCAAAAATCCAAAATGAAGCAAAACAGATTTTTTTTTTTTTTTAAGTGTCAAAATCTGAAACATTACAAAGTGGGTTTCTTTGAAATGGAAAATTAAAGATCCTTGGTATATAAATCATTTTCTTGTTTCGAAAGCTCATTTGTATGCCAAGAGGACAGAGTGATCCAAGGATAAACCGTGAAGAGCGAAGGAAGCAGTTTGAAGGCATATTTGTGCAAGTTTCACTGTGCGGCGCATTGGCTAGGCGACGCGACGCATTGGACGGGCGCGACGCATTGGGTCGCCCCCACTGTGTTGAAAATACTCCTGCGCGGTGCATAGGAGTTACGCGGCGCGTTGGGTTTGTTGCGCGACGCGTAGGGCCACAAAGAAATTTCATTTCCATTCCTCTCAAAACTTCAAATCTGCTCGGTCACTTCCAGTACAAGTAAGTCAATAAACGTTGTCACTGCCAATGAACATGTGTCTTGTGATATCTATGAGGATTTAAACAAAAATTCAAACCCTATTATCTTGTTCAAAGAATGCTTCTTTAGGGTTTATAATTTGGTTTTGTACCTATCACTCCCACTTTCCCGCCCTGTTATTCCCTCCTCACTGATTATCTTGTTACATCAGCCCATTTTCCTATTCCCTTATATCCCTAAATCGCTCATTCCCTATCCCAATTCCCATTATCCCACATCCTAATTACAAATTTCCCAAACCCAAATGCTATCCCAAAAACCTAGTGACTGCCCCTAAACTCTTCAATTGACAAATTTCAATTGGAAATATCCCATCATTCCCCCTACCCTCTCCCTCCATAGTCACTCACATATTATCACACATTTGGAAATAAAAACCAAAGACACCAAACTCCTCATATTCATCTAAGGCAACATAGACTTTGGCAAACATGGAGACAGATTCTTCTTATAACCGAGATAGTGACTCCACAACTGAATTGCATGCACCTAGGAGACCTCACAAGAGTGGCAGACATGTGAGGGAGGAGCCTACTTCATTGGCTGAGTTGCAGGCCTGTCCTCTTGCTATTTCATGTTTTCAACAGCAGTCTTGTTATCAATTTTATGAAATGGTTGCTAGAGTTCACCACCATCATGAGTTGGCCCGATTGTTTGTGTTGCATTTACATAATGGCCAAGTCACTCTTGCAGGTGTGACATTCACTTTAACACCTGAAACTATCTCTCAAGTAACTGGAATTCCAAATTTTGGAGAGCAATGGAACAAAAGGCAGCAGGTTTACAGGGAACACTATGAGCCATATATCAAGCTTGGTTTTTTGAGACAGCTCAGTAGATTTTTTCCCTTTCGGTTTCTAAAATATTCATATGCTCCTTTGATGAAACTCATTATCAAATATTTCAGTTGTGAGGGCTGGTTTTCACGTCTCTATGCCTATCATATCAGGTTGCTGATGCATTTTACCAGGGTGAGAATGATGAACCTCCCTTACTTCATATGTCGGAATATTGAGAAGATGACCACCCTCGTGCAAAGGAAAACTCCTGAGCAGTAGTATAGCAGTATCTATGACATTGCACTCATCAAAATTGTGGTTATGCATCAGCTCGGCTTGCAGGATATTTCATGGGAGGATTTCATTTCTAATGATTTCTTCACATCTTCTCAGGTACCTTCAGAGGATTTTCATGAGGCAGGTGAACCTTCATATTAGCATGGAGGTCATGAGACATAGACTGCTAGTGTGCCAGTGTTTGTCGCCTATCAAAGGGGCACTAGAGGGTTGTTTGCAGCAGCCAGGCGAGTATTATCTCCACCTGGGGTTGAAGGGGTCTTGCTTCCTTCATCAGTAGTACAGGTACAGGACAAGGGTAAGAGGCCAATACATGATGAGGGGCCTTCAGGAGGCCAGGATACATATTTCATACTCATTGATGATGATTTGGGCTCACCAAGCTCAAAGTTGAGAGAGATTGTTCAGGAGCAGAAGGCGGAAATAAAAACTTTTTCCATGGAGTGTAAAAACTCTGGTAAACTTGGATAAGTATATATTGTTATTGATAAAAGATGAAAGATGAGATATGAGATATGATTACAATGGGGAATCACCGAGGCTTTAAATATAGCCTCATGGTGTCCCTTGGTGAAGAGGCATGATCTTTGATCATGCCCTTTCACTTAATAAAACCTAAGATAACTATATCTAACTAATAATTAATAAATATACATAACATTGCCCCTCTCTTAAAGATGCTTTGTCCTCAAAGCATACGTAACGATGGACAATGTTGACGAACGCCTGGGTTTCTTGAGCAGTGGGCTCTTGCTTCCCACATTTTAAAAAGATCGTGGAGCATATTCTCGAGTTCAATCTTTTGTTGATCTGGATAGTGAAAAGATCTGATATCGACAGGGTTGGATCTTGTCTTGACTTCTATTGGATGTTTGATTTTCCTATCTGGAGGCACTTTTATGGGTAGATCCCGGAATACTTTTTCGTGTGTCCGAACTAGTCCTTGTTCTTCTGATGACTCTTCGTGGCTCCCTTTTGAAGATAACATTTCTAACTGATGACATTGTACTGTAGATGTTGGCGCTCCTATTTGAATCATCTTCGTCATCAGAGAGGAAGATACGACTTGATCTTCTGGGGCTTGGAATCCATACAACTTGTGTTTCTGCCCTTTCCACTTAAAACTTATAAACTGCTTCTGATGGTTGGCAGAATAAGTACCTAAAGTTTGTAGCCATTGAATTCCTAAGACCACATCTACTCCTCGTAATGGAACGGTGTATAATGGAGATTCTAAATGAAAGTTTTTTATCTTTAGTTTGACCTTATGGCATTTCCCTACTTTCTCAATCTTCTTACCATCGGCCACCATTACCTTCATATTAGGCATGGGGAAGGTAAATATGTTAAGTCTTTTTTCCATGGTTGAATCTAGAAAATTGTGGGTACTGCCAGTGTCGACGAGAACCATTACGTTGTTGTTCTTGATATGTCCTCTTAACCTTAGGGTTTGAGGTTGTGATATGCCTATCATAGCTGATAATGACACTTGCGGAATAGTTTCCCCATCCACTTCTGGAGAGAACTCTAAGTTGTCTTCTAATCCTTCTATATATGAATCATTATTGTTAGCATCATTAGTTGCTTCACAACTGTATAGATTTTTCGCTTTTCCATTAGCACATTTGTGCTTAGGGTCCCAGTTTTCACCGCAACGCTTGCACTTGCCCTCTCTCATTCTTTGTTTTTCCACACTAGATTTTTCTTCTTCACGAAGATGGAGTGGGACATATTTTGTGTCATCTATATTTTCAGATTGAGGAAATATTTGTCTCGAATATACTTTTTCTGGTTTTGATAATCTTTCAAATTTCTTTTCAACAGCTTTTGCTTTTTGCCTTGCTACTTCTACTGATGTAACTTCATGAAGTTCGAGCTCTTCTTGTATATGGATTTTAAGTCCTGAGATGTAAGACTGGGTTAGACGAGATTCTGACAATCCCGTACTGTGTCGCTAAGCAAGGTCTCCCATTCTTCAGTGTACTCCTTCATCTCCTTTTTGGCGTAATTTGATAAATGTTGAAAAAAACTTTTCTTCTTTTATGCCTTGAAACCTTTTGAAGAATGCATCCTTAAATTTCCTCCAACTAATAGCAAGTGTCGTCTTTTTCCACCACATATACCAATTATATGCTTCTCCTTCCATTTTCATGGAAGCATGCTTAATTTTTTCGTCATCACTAGTAATGTCATAAATCTCAAAATATTCTTCCGCTTTATTAAGCCATGCAACGCTATTTTTTTCATTACCATCAAACTTGGGTAGCTCGATTTTGGCTCTTCGCTGATATGCTACTGGTGGAACAAGAAGGGGATATTGATTAGCAAATGCATTCCAGAGCTGCTTATTTTGAAAATCTGCATTGCTATCTTCTTGATGATGTGGGGAATCAGTCTTTTCTTGATGCTCTTCTGAGTTTCCTGAATCTGCGGAATTGTTTTGTTGATTTTGTTCCATGTTAGGAAATATTGGGGATTGTGTCTGACTTAACTTATCTATCTTATCATTTAGCTTATTGAAGAGTTATGTCATATTGTTCATTGCTTCACTATGCTCTGTCATCTTGTTCATTGCTTCGCTATGCTTTTCTGTGGCCTCGTGATGATTTAGCCACATTTGTCTTTCTATTCGATTTGTCGTATCATGAATCTTTTTGATGTCGTTGGAGTGCCCTGCAATTGTACCTTCAAGATCGACTAATTTTTTTCCGAATTCTTCGGAATTATTATTGATTTGTTTCTCAAGATCTCCCAATTTCTTCTGGAATTCAGCCATTGACATCGATGAAGACATTGTTATTTGAATTTTATATATATATATATATATATATGGGGAAAAAGATTGTTAACCTTGAAAAGTCACGTTGTTTTTAAAAGTCACTTTGTTTTGAAAAGGCACTTGTTTTGAAAAGGGGAAATGGGTTTTTAATACCATGGGCCCAAAAACCACGAGCAATTACTCTTCCTTTTTAATTTTACTTTTACTCTTCCTTTTTAAGTTTACTTTGTCTTCACATGTACATATATCTCTCTTTTTACTTTTTATTTTTTCTTTTAATTTATTTCCCCCTTTATGTTAACTTTCCTTCTCTCTTTTGATTTTATTAATATATATATATATATATATATATATTTCTTCTTTCTTATTTTTTAAAAAACAAATGTTGCTACCCACAACCACTTGGTTTTTAAAAAAATCTGCAATTTTGGAATTTTCTTGTAATTCCTTAATTCTAGGTGATCACACAGATCCCGAAGAGCGATGGCTCCAATACCAATGGAGTGTAAAAACTCTGGTAGACTTGAATAAGTATATATTATTATTGATAAAATATGAGAGATGAGAGATGATTACAATGGGGAATCACCAAGGCTTTAAATATAGCCTTATGGTGTCCCTTGGCGAAGAGGCATGATATTTCATCATGCCCTTCCACATTAATAAACCTAAGATAACTATATCTAACTAATAATTAATAAAATATACATAACAAAAATTCTGCTTGAGCAAGTACGCGATCCCACATCCGAGAATTTTCACCTATCAAACTTCGTAGCAGGTTTCCTAAGCTCCTGTTCACCACCTCCATTTGCCCATCGGTCTGTGGGTGATAAGAGGAGTTGAATTGCAATTGAGTGTCCAACTTCTTCCACAGGGTACGCCAAAAATTTCCAGTGAACCTCACATCCCTGTCGGAAATAATGGACCTTGAAAAGCTATGCAGTCTGACTATCTCGGTGAAAAACAAGTGTGCTACGTGAGTGGCATCACTGGTTTTTCTGCAGGGTATAAAATGTGCCATCTTCGAGAATCGATCCACTACCACCATCACTGAATCAAAACCCCGCTGTGTTCTAGGCAGACCCAAGACAAAGTCCAAACTGACTGAGTCCCATGCTCTACTCGGAATAGGCAGTGGCGTATAAAGTCCTGCATTTTGACTGCAACCCTCAACTAACTGACACATTTTACATCTGCTTACATACCTCTGCACGTCCCGTCATATATTTGGCCAGTAATAAAAATGCTCAATCTGTGATAATGTCTTGTGTATGCCAAAATGTCTGACTAGACCTCCACTGTGCTTTTCCTGAATAATGTTCTCCCTCATCGAACAGTCAGGAATGCATAACTGTCCTCCCCTGAAAAATAATCCTTCCTGCAAACTATAGTCCAACCATGGACTATTGTTTCTCAGCAAAGGGTTTTGACAAGCCTCATAGGCCTCCTTAAAATCTGCGTCTGTCTGATACAAATCCCTCAAATGCTCAAAACCCAACACTTGTACTGTGCTTTCTTGTAAGAGCAAAGCTCTTCTACTCAACGCATCTACCACCTTGTTGGCCTGCCCACTAATATGTTTCAGCACAAACATAAAACTCTGCAGATACTCAACCCATTCTGCATGCTTATGGTTCAACTTATGCTGTTGCATAATATACTGTAATGCAGAATTATTAGAAAATAGAACAAAATCATTACCTAATAAGTAGTGTCTCCAGTGCTTCAATGCTTGGACGACCGCATAAAATTCCTTATCATAGGTTGAGTATTTCTGCCTACTTTCATTCAACTTCTCACTGAAATAAGTGACCGGCCTATCCTCCTGGCTAAGTACTGCCCCAATGGCTGTACCGCTAGCATCACAATGAACTTGAAAATTTTTGTTGAAGTCAGGCAACCTCAAAATCGGTCTCTCAGTGATCTTCTTCTTCAGAGCCTGAAAGCTTTTCTCTGCTGCTTTTGTCCAACAAAAAGGCTGATTTGCCTTCTTGATCATGTCCAAAATGGGTGCGCAGATCCCACTTAAATTCTTGATCAATTTCCTATAAAAACTTGCCAATCCATGAAAGCTTCGAACTTCAAATAGATTCTTCAGGGATGGCTAGCTAATTATAGCTGCAACCTTTTCTGGGTCCATCTTCAACTCATTTTATGCAATCAAAAAACCCAGATAAACTAATTCTTGCTGGAAAAAAGTACACTTTTTCAGATTTATTAGCAGCTTATTCTGCTGCAATTTCCTCAATACACTTCGAACATGCCGGAAGTGTTCTTCTTTCGTCTTGCTGAAAATCAAAATGTCATCCAAATAAACAATTACAAACTTCCCAATGAACTCTTTCAGCACTTCGTTCATTAGGCGCATAAACGTACTAGGGGAATTACTCAAACCAAATGGCATCACCAGCCATTCATACAGCCCTTCATTCGTCTTGAAAGCTGTTTTCCATTCATCCCCTTCCCGGATTCAGATCTGGTGGTAATCACTCTTCAGATCGATCTTCGTGAAGTATGCTTCTCATCTCAAACAGTCCATCATGTCATCCATTCGTGGCAAGGGGAACCTGTACCTGATAGTAATCTTGTTAATAGCTCTTGAGTCTGTGCACATTTGCCATTCTCCACCTTTTTTTGGAGCCAAAACTGTCGGAACTGCACAGGGGCTCATAATTTCCCTGATCAGCCCTTTATCTAGAAATTCCTGCACCTGCTTCCTAATCTCCTTGTTGTCCTTAGGACTCATACGGTAAGCTACCTTGTTTGGCAGACTAGCTCCCGGTATAAAATCAATGCAATGAATGATGCTCCTCTTAGGAGGCAATTCGTCTGGTAGATCATCCACTATAATATCACCAAAGTCCTGTAACATATCCTGAATCTCCTCTGGTAGATCTGTGATATTTGTATGCAGTATCACCGTCTTTGGCCTCCTCACAACAGCAAAATTTACATCATTATCATCGATCTGCTTCAAGAATTCTTTTCCACCCATCAGTAATGCCTTAACCCCACTAGATTCTGCTGTATTTTCCTCCTTGATGGGTACAAGCGTGTGCTTAACCCCATCCTTCACAAACTTGTAACAGTTTGTCTTTCCATCATGAATCACCTTCCTGTCATACTTCCAAGGTCTCCCTAACAGTATATGACACACATCCATTGGCATAATATCACAAATAATTTTTTCCTTGTATCTGCCAATATGAAATTCTACTTCGCACTACTCATCAACTAACAGTTGATGTCCCTTTTGCAGCCACAACACTTTATAGGGAGTGGGGTGCTTCAAACTTTTCAGCCCCAACTTCTCCACCATTTCTGTGGCCACCAAATTATCTGTACTCCCACTATCAATTATCACTTTGCAACACTTTCCCTGTGATTTGCAAACTGTCCAGAATAAATTTTTTCTTTGATCTGGTTCTACAACTTCTTTGGCTGGTTTCAGCAACACCTTATTCAGCACCAAAGCTTCCCTTGTCTCAGGTGCATTTTCTACCTCTTGGGGTGGTGCCTCTGCTTCCTCTATTTGGGCAACATAGGTTCCTCTACCACCTGCTGGTTCCCCTTCAAGACACTCATAATACTTGTGCCCCCACTTATGGCACCTATAACACTGGACATCTCCTCTGCCCCGACCATTACCTCTTCCTTGCTGGTATGGTCGTCCCCCTCTGGTGTTGTTGTCTTTTTTTTCTGTTCCTGAAGGTTTGGAACTGCTGCCTTCTTCACTGGGATTTGTGCCTCTACCCCTGCCAAAAGCCTTTCCTTTACCTCTGCCAGATCCTCCTCCTCTTCTGGCATTCTGCTTCCTGGTTATTTTCTCTTCTGCTTTCAAGGCACACTGATAAGCCTCATCTATAGTTCTGGGTGAGAGAATATTGATTTCACCCAGTATCTCCCCTCTCAAGCCATTTACAAACCTCACTGTCTTTTCGGGGGTGTCTTCTATATACCCAGCTCTCAAATTTAGTCTATAGAATTCTTCCGTGTACTCTTTAACAGTTAACTCCCTTTGCCTCAGATTCTGTACCTTCCTGTACAGCATGATCTGGTAATCCTTGGGCATAAATTTATCCTTCAGTTTGGCCTCCATCCTGGCCCACTTCTTTATAGGCTGTTTATTCAGCCTCTTCCTCTCTGCCTGAACACTATCCCACCACAAGGACGCATTTCCTTTAACCTTGGTGGCAGCGAATTTCACCCTCTTGTCTTCGCTGATTTCTTCATAATCGAAATACTTGTTCAGCTCACTGAGCCAATCCACCAACACATCTGCTGATAGATTCCCATCATAAGTAGAAAGCTCGTGCTTCGGCTTGCTACTTGATAACAAAACTGACCTCAATAATCTAAGTTCAAGTCCCTCTCCTTCAAAACCATCTGTCGCTTCTGCAACCTCTTCGTCACTGTCATCCCCTCCTTCAGGGTCCCTTCTCCTTCTAGCCTCTACTACTGCTAATCACTCATTCAAAATATGAATTTCCTCCCTCAATCCTTCTTCTGCTAATCTACGATTAGCTCTCCCCCTTCCTCGTCCTCGTCTACCAACCTCCATTTTCACTGTTCACAATCCCGCTCTGATACCAAAAATGATGGCTCCCAGCCTCAAACTCAAACAACGCTCACACAGTTTTAACCAAGACTTAAATATATGAAATAATAATTTCTGACAGATTGCCAAGTCACAATAGTCTTTATGGGAAAATAAATTGTGTAATCATATAATGGATTTCTGTTGTGATCGTTTGGACGTACTTACAGATTTGTAATCGATTTTTTTTTATTACACCTCCGTAGACATGAGTCAGCCTCCAGATTTTGGCACGTTATCCGATTCTTACTCCGTCTTTTGAGCCTCACTCTTGCATTGAGCAAACATATTCTTTGACTGTGTTCAAATTTTCCCTAACTAAGTTGTAGGTGAGGGTCTCCGACTTTGCTGGTTCATCAGAGTTTCGTGAGGGTTTCGCCGTTAGTTTCTTCGGTTATGTGTGCGTTTGGAACCTTTGTTAGAGTGGTTTTTCTTTTCTTTTGCTGCGTGGTTTCTCCTGCACAAGGGTTTCATCAAAACCTTGCGATGGCAAACTGTGCCTCTTCGTCATCTTAGTAGTTCCAGCACTAGCTTCTTTTTCTTGCGTTCAGACTTTTTTGTTTTGAGATTCTCGTTCTTGTTTAACTAGCTTATAAAACTCACTGTTTTGATTTTCCTTCCAGGTTAGGGCTGCCAGGGTTTCTTCTGTACACACTCAGCTTCATAAAATACAGGTACGTTCTCTGTCTATGCTTTGAGCTTCTCTCTCAACTTTACGAGGTTTCTAATTGATCCAGTTCCTCCGTGAGCAGGCCTCGTTGGGTTCCACCAATGTTTTCCTATTCCGTTCGATGCCGAACTCTAATGGTAAGTTCAGTCCTCAACCCTTCTTTCCCCTTTCAACATTCGCTCTGGTTGGTTTATTTGGAAGAGGGAAAAATGCTACAGTTTGAATTCTGAATCATTTCTTACTTTTGCAGGCCCTGGTTAACCTGCAACACCTGGTCACCTATCGGCCTCGGTTTCTCTAGACCCTAAGGGTAGGGTTGTCTCCTTTTCTGTAGCGTTAGGGTTTAGTTCTTTTTAAACGACCTCCAGTTGTATGTCACGGTCTTTACTGATGGGGTTTCCAATGTATTTGCAAATGAAAGTTTCCTTGCTGCATGTATATTAGAGAACTGATCGTTGTGCTGTGTTATGTAACATTATCACTGTTCTTCGGTGTAGACAATTTCTTGCCTTCATGGTTTTGCTCGTTTTGGTTTGGGGTTTTCGAATTTCGAACCCTCATCTGATTGTATATTTAATTCCTTTCTAAACAATTTTGACTGTTATATAAGTTCTATTTCTCTGTTTAATACTGGAAAATAAAAATAGTTTTGTCTCTTATGAGTTTATGCGGTTACCTGGCACTGCTGTTTACAATGATCTGATATAAAACGATAAATTTGCTGAAAGAAATTTCTGGTTGCAGATGGTTTTAAAATTCTGTCTTGTATTCTCTCACTGATGGAAATCTAACCTTTACAGTATATTTTTTTTCTGCTGTTTATAGTGCTGTAGATAATAATTCTGTTATTGCTCTTTCGGTTGAAACTAGCAACCGTTCCTCCCTAAGTACATTTTTAGATTATATAAAAAAACTCTAATTAAATCTAAAAAAAAATTTCTTTCCTAATTCTACTGTTCTCTTCCAAGAAATAAATAATAAAAGAAAACAAATCACAGGTCCAGTAACCTATCCACAAACAAGTGTAACCGTGAGACAAATAAACCCGTCTTCTGTCTACTCCGAGTTAGATGCTCCTGCATCAAGAGAGTTGAGAAAGTTCATTTTGCTGCTAGGGTGCAAAGAAAATCTAACTTCTACAATAATATTAATAATTATGTAGTGAATGTTATTCTTGAAAATATTTAATCCGAATGTGAACTCATGCATTCCAATATATAAATAGTAAAGTTAATCATTAATTTAAGAGATTCATATTTACAGTCACCTTTTAAAGGAATATTGATAGTATACCAGAAATATGCAACACATCGAAATAAGCCATGCTTGTCCAAACTAGTTTTCTCAATCCTTTGCTATCCAATTCTCATTGCCCTCACATTTGATTATTTGATTTGCAAGATTATGAAGCCTCTCTCTCACACACACACACACACACACACATATATATATATATATATTACAATATTTATTTTATTTAATTTGCAAGATTATGTAATATACTCTTTTTATATATATATAATAAAAATAATTTATTATAATATTTTTTTTTTATTTTTTTTTATTAGAATTAAAGTAAACAATATGACTATAAGGTTTTTTGGTTTGTATTGTCAAAAATATGAATATAAGGTTTTCTGGTTTGTATTGCGAAAAATATTTATGTGAAACAAAAATGCTATATGAAATGGATGTTTATAATTTAAATAAGAATTGGTTTTTTCTCTATATTGTAATTTTTTTCTTGATTTATTTTTAATTATTATGCTTCCTTTTAGCTAATCTAAGAGATTTAAAGAAGAAAAAACATGATCAATTTTTTTTAGATAAAAGAAAATGACACATTAATTATGTAATTTTACTCTTGTAATTATAATGTGTTTATATTCTTGTAAGTGTTTTATGCATACTTAATTTTTAATTGTGTTTTATATATTTAAATATTGTTTAAAAAAATTAAAAAAAATCATTAGAATAAAATATTAAAATAATATTGAGCGTTTACTTTTAAATTATTTATAATTAAACATAAAAGTAATTCAAATAAACGAATACCATAACTATATAAATATATAAGAAAGGATTATGATAATATTACCATTTATAGAAATCAATATTGTCATATAGAAATTTATTATTTAAAAGTTAATTATTAAACCCTTACATGATATTATGGGAAAAACGTGGTTATAAGTTTGCTCACAAAATAATGTGTAGATGTTCTTTCTCATATAGTTTTAGGTATTTCTTAACCATCACACAATAGAAGATGTCTGCATTTTGAGGAATGTTGATGCATTTAAATTCACGTGTATTCTTTGATGCATTAATACAAAGTACACACATGGAGGCATTTAAATGTATCTGTATTCTTTGATGCTTTAATAAAAAGTACATATGGCTTGTATTTCTATTCTAAACCACAATACATGATTCTATGATTAGAAAGAAGTAGTGCACCCCATTCCTATAAGAATAAGAGATGTTTATAATGTTAAGCTTTAAAATATTAAGATTTTATAATATTATTATATTAATTTTAGGGTTTATAATATTAATGTTAGGATTTAATATATTGAATTTAAGATTTATAATATTAATCTTAGCATTTATAATTCTAAGGTTTAATATATTAATCTTAGAGTTTAATATATTAATATTACAATTTATAATATTAATTTTAGGATTATAAATATTAATCCTAAGGTTTATAATCCTAGCATTTATAATATTAATCCTAGGGCTTAATATTAATTTTAGAATTTATATTATTAATCGTAAATATTTCAATTCTGTGGTTTATAATATTAATTTTAAGGTTTATAATATTAATCTTAGCATTTATAATCCTAGGGTTTGATATATTAAACTTAGAGTTTAATATATCAATATTAGGGTTTATAATATTAATCCTATAGTATAATGTTAGGATTTTACAAAATTAATATATTAATTTTAGGGTTTACAATCTTAGAGTTTTTCTCCTCAAGGGAAAATCATAATTTCCATTACTAAAAATGAAAATTACATGTTGTAGATGCCTAAAGAAATATCAAAAATGATTTTGTTACAAATTATAGGCGCCTCAAACTAAAGCCCAAATATATGTACATAAACTAACTAAAAGTATAGGTCTAGCAAAAGAGAATATTTTTTCCTAACCCTTTCTACCTTTCTTCTTTTCAACTTTCAGTGAGACTCCTTATGAAGGAGTAACACTGACAATTGCTAAATAATTTTCATCTACCTTCAAAGAGAATTATTTTTCTGAATCCAAGCTCTTTGAGGCGTGGGATCGTTTCACTCCACCCATATCCAAATGAGGGGGTGCATCCATCGGTTGTTGCACTGCATTCCCTACTTTTTAAAAAGTTTTCTAATTCTCGATCATTGCTCCAAATTTCTCTTCCTCACTGAAATTTGGTGTGTCTTGTTAATCCTGGACCTCCTCACTCATCTGATTCACCACAACTTCTTCATTCTCTTCTTCTTAAATCTGTGGATCTAGAACCTGCCACCCTTTTTTTTGGGTTGTTTATTTTTTCTATTTGGAAACCTGTTTTCCTACAGACATGTATTTTATAAATGACCAGTCTCAAGGAAAACATGACACCTAAATTTCATGTTCTCAAATTCTGAAGGCTGGGCCCAATGAAAACTGTTATGGAGCAAGTGGATATGATCAGGCAGTCCCTTACTAAGATCCACCTCTACATAGATTCTGGAAAAGGTAAAAATTCCTTTATCAACTCTCTCTAAATCCATCTTAATGTATTTATTGAGAGTGTTTCCAATTCCCTCTAACACCTTTTGGTGTGAGAAAGGGAGAAGAAGATTATACATTCTTACCCATATTGGAATTTTAGAAACCACCAAAGTGTTAACATCAAATCATGGAAACCAAGGGGTAATAAATAGACCTGCACTCCCCAAAAACCATGGACCCACATTTAGAGCATAGTCCAAATTATTTTGGGTGTTAAACTAGACAATAAAAAATCCTTTAAAAAACAAATGAATGTCACAATTTTTTGTCCAATTAGAGAATATCCACTGCTGAAGATACAATGATTTGGGCCATAATCCATTAAACCTACACACAAGAGATCGTGATTGGAAAATGTCAAATAGATCCTTTACCTCTAGGATATTTACTGTTCTTGTTGGAGCATGTTTTATTTGATCAACAATGTAAGCGCCCAATAGATTCTGTATTTTCCCAATTCATGTGGGCTTCTTCCTTGTTGTCTCGAATAAACCAAAAATTTTCACCTTGCGAGGATGAGTTATAGATTCTCCTTTACTTTTCACTGCATCTTGACATGAGACTGAACCCTTTAGATTGATAGATCCATATAGCCTCCCCAAAGCCTCAACTTTAATATTATGGTGGATGAAGGAATAATGTTATAATATTGTAACCTCGGGTCATCCTACATTGATTTTTATTCACAGGTGAGGCTTTGTAAGTTCATCAGAATACCCAAAATATTTTTGATATTCTGTGTCAATTCATTAATGTGTTCGGAGGTTCGAACCCAAAATAAGTTTGTTTTCCACCTAGGGTTTTAACAAAAACTTGGTAATATTTCTCTCATCCAATATTTGGATTCTATACTCAATATTCACGCAAATGGACAATTATATCTGCATAGAAGTAAGGATTTAAGGGGATTGGACTTGGGAAAGTATGCAATGAGAAAACAAACTTCATAAAAGAATACCATACCACCAATACCACTCGATCTGCATAAGGAAAACACTGAGTCGTTGAATAAAAAATAGGCACCATAGATCCACACTTAATCCTCCTTTTCGATAGATCAATTCAATCATAGAATTGAGGATCTCTAGATCCAGTCGCTTAAACGATAGATCCACTGCTATAATGGTTCCAAACAAACAATAATCTACTATAACCAAAGTCCTACTTTCTTAGTCGACCAACACTTCTTTTGTGGAATATAGAGGGAAATTGATCAATTCCTTATCAAGGATCACCAAGTTCCTAAACATATCCAGTCCTAGCACATGATCGAGACAAGATTTTGCACATTTGAACCATCATGAAGGGCAAGAGTAGACAGAGTCCCTGTAGCAAAAGAGTGGTGTGGAACACCCACGAAAACCCTATCCATCGTTACTGGAAAAATATGATCCTTATATACACCCCCTTATAATATTAAACTTATGATTTAATATATTAAATTTAGGGTTTATAATATTAATCCTGGTGTTTATTATCCTAGGGTTTAATGTATTAAAATTAGGGTTTAATATGTTAATATTAGGGTTTATAATATTAATTTTAGGGTTTAATAATAATCTTAGGGTGTATGTCAAGTTCCAGTAGTACAACCGGTTAAGGATGGGTCTCGTCAGCAAGGCAACCCTAGATCAAACCTCACGTGGGGTGGTTGTGACCTATGCTAGGGGAAGGAGACATGTTAAAAAAATCGAGTGAGCTAAGGATTGGTGTGGCCAAGACTGTGTACGATCCTTGGGTGACTTTGACAACTTAAATGCCCTTGGGTTGTGGCTTCTCAAGCCACAGGTCGAGCGTGGAGGATCATAGACAACTCGACAAACAAAAATAATAATATTAGGGTTCATAATCTTAGAGTTTATAATATTAATCTTAGGATTTAATACTAAACTTAGGGTTTATAATTTTAGGTTTTATTATTCCTAGGGTTTATAATATTAATCTTAAGCTTTATAATCTTATGGTTGAATTTATTAAAACTTGATTTTGAGGTATTAATATTAGGGTTTTTAATATTGGGTTTAATATTTTGACTTTGGAATGCTTTAGAAATCTATCCAATGTAGCATTGTGACAAAAAATGTCTCAATGTGACAATATATCTCACAATTATGGTTGTAATGTTGCATTACATTGCGATTTAATTAGCGTTGCATCACAACATTACAAAATTGAGGTTTAATATTAACTTTATAATTTAGGGTTTAACATTAGATTTTATAATATTAATATGAGGGTTTATAATATTAATCTTGGTATTTATAATCTTAGGGTTTATAATATTAATCTTAGGGTATATAATATTAATTCTAGGGTTTATAATATCGAATTTAGGATTTATAATACCAATATTAGGGTTTAATATTCATGTTATGGTTTATAATCTGAGGGTTTAGTATATTAAATTAGGGTTTAATATATTAATCTTAGGCTTTATAATTTTTAGATTTATAATGTTAGGGTTTATAATATTTGGTTTAACATTGTTGTTTAATATTGTGACATTGGAATGGTACATAAATTTGTCCAACATTGAATTGTTACAAACATTGTCTCAATGTGACCATCAATGTGGCAATCAATGTTGCATTGTTACATTACGTTGCAATTTATTCAACGTAACGCGACATCACAAATTTCGGGTTTAATATTGGGTTTATAATATTAGGACTTATAATATTAATATTAGGGTTTAATATATTAAATTTAGGGTTTATAATCTTAGGATTTATAACATTAATCTTGGTATTTATAATCTTATAATTTAATATATTAAAATTATGGTATAATATATTAATCTTAGGGTTTATAAGCTTATGGTTTATAATATTTATCTTAGGGTTTATAAGCATAGGGTTTATAATATCAACCTTAGGGTTTATAATTCTAGTGTTTATAAAATTAATCTTAGGGTTTAATATATTAATATTATAGTTTATAATACTATGATTTATTATATTAATCATAGATTTTAATATATTAATCGTAGAATTTTTAATAATAGGGTTTATAATATTAATCTTAGGCTTTATAGTATTAGGTTTTATAACGTTAGGGTTTTATAATATTAATATATTCATTTTAGGTTTTATAATCTTAGGATTTATACAATTAATATTATCATTTAATATACTAAATTTAGGAATATAATCTTAGGATTTATAATTCTAGGGTTTATAATATTAATCTTAGGGTTTATAATCTTAAGATTTAATTTAATAAACTTAGGGTTTATAATGTTAATCTCAAGGTTTGTAATATTTGGTTTTATAATATTAATATATTAATATTAAGATTTATAACATTAGAGTTTAATATATTAAACTTAGGGTTTAAAATATTAATCTTAGTATTTATAATATTAAACCTAATGTTTATAATATTAATAATAGGGTTTAATATATTAAACTTAAGGTTTAATATATTAATATTAGTGTTTGTAATATTTGGTTTAATATTAGGGTTAAATATTTTGATGTTGGAATGAGACATAATTTTTCCATCATAGTGTGATAAAAATTGTCTAAATTTGATAATAAATTTGACAATCATTGTCTAAATGCTATGTTACATTGTAATTTATTCAATGTTGCATTGTGACATTACAAAATTGAGTTTTAATATTAGGGTTTATAATATTGGGTTTTATAATGTTAGGGATTATAATATTTGGTTTAATATTGTAACATTGGAATGGTACAAGAATGAGATTTATAATATTGGGTTTTATAATGTTAAGGCTTATAATATTTGGTTTAATATTGTGACATTGACATGATACAAGAATCCATCCAACGTCACATTGTGAGAGACATTGTCTCAATGCGATAATCAATCTAACAATTGTTGTCACAATATTACACTACCTTGCAATTTATTGAATGTCACATTGCAACATTACAAAATTGGAGTTTAATATTGAGTTTATATTATTAATGTTAAGGAGTATAATCCTAGGTTTTAGTATATTAAATTCATGGTTTAATATATTAATCTTAGGCTTTATAATATTATATTTTATAATGTTAGAGTTTTATAATATTAACATATTAATATTAGAGTTTACAATATTAAATTTAGGGTTTATAATCTTATGATTTAATATATTAAATTTAAGGTTTTATAATATTAATATATTAAAATTATGGTTTATAATCTTAAGGTTTATAATTTTAACCTCAATTTTTATAATCTTAGGGTTTAATATATAAAAATTAGGATTTAAAATATTAAAATTAATGGTTAATATGTTAATATTAGGTTTTATAATATTAGTTTTATGGTTTATTATAATAATCTTATGGTTTATAATATTTGTTTTCAATATGTTTGAGTTTATAATATTGGATTTATAATATCAGGGTTAATATTAGATTTATAATATTGAATTTAATATAGAGTTTCAATATTAATTTAAATTTATTTTCTTCTAATTAAACGTTTAACTTATCCTTATTTATATTAAATTCCTAATATTTAAACCCAATATCAAAATGTAATACTAATACCAAATACTAAAAACTCATTCGTAGTTATATTATAATTATATATTAATTAATATAAATGTTATAACATTAATATAAAAACATTTATATATTATTATTATAATATAATAATTTAAATTATAATATAATAATACTAAATCCTAAAATTAATATAATAATAATAATAATTTTTTTTTTATTTATGAAGTGTAATAAATATAGTTGATATGTCTTTATAAATGTATATTAATTATATTTACTAATATTGTTGTACATATGTTTGATATAAGCCTATAATGTTAAATATAATAAGATTTTTTTTTGAAAATCAACAAAAACATTCATAAAATTAATTTTATTACTATAAAATTCTATTATAATAATTTTTAAACTTAGTATAAAATTCTACATAATAATTTTAAAATTGGTATTCATTTTTTGTAAAAACTTTCTTCAGTGTTGCCTAGTCAATTTTATGACATTGCAAAGGATGTGGCTACACCAAAACCTCATAAGTATATGAAACATATGTTGGACTCACCATTATGGTTACACCAAAACCTCATAAGTAGATGAAACATGTGTTGGAATCATGATTGTGGTTACACCAAAACCAAAACAAACTTGTTGTTGTAGAGTTAAAGGATCCATTAGAAGCTGTTAAACACATGTCAAAACACACACTTAGTGTTGGTATATCCAATATCCAACAATCTCCCCTAAAATAAAGTTGTAATTTGAATTGAAAACCTTTAACTCTTACACCACTTATTAAAACCACAATTGTTATTACACCAAAACTCACAAATATTAATAAACTCTGGCATCCCCAAAATTAACAAATCCATCCGAAACACTTAAACACATGTAGCGAAACCCTTGATATATCCAATATCGAACAACATAGTACTGAACAAGTGCAACTTTGTTACTCAGTCATCACTGATATTATGACAGCTCTCCATCATCGTTTCCTACTAACTCAATCTGTATGACATTGCATGGAAACCTCAAAAGTAGTTGAACCATACAAATATTGGACAAGGGAAGAGTTGTTGGACATGACCAATCATCAAACCATGATTAAATATAGATCTTATTCGTGAATGAGACATACTATCATTTTATTCTATTCCTTCATACTTGGAATTTCTTTAACATATTATAGTTTTCTTGTCTATGGGGACACGCAGATCTTCCTCAGCTGTATTAAGTTCACGGAATTTTGTCAGATAGCGTTTCACTATGAAGCCCCTCAAGGTTCTTCGTAGGCTGCGTATGGTACTATCCATCCAATGATACTCATTATATGGGAATATTGGGTGGTAGACGCTATTATAATTTAGTTGTTTGACGTAGTAAGAAGAATCTTAGTCACTTATTTTTCATACGTAAAATTTAGTGGTCAATGTTATATAGAACTAGATAATCCCTACGCAACTGAAACACTTCAAATTATGACATGTCAAACGAATAATGATAACGATCGATAAATTATATAAAAATTACAATCATTAGGATAACCTTAGGATTCATGGATTCGAGTGATAATGGAGAAGACAGTGCTCTATGATGTCATTCATTTGAGTGATTATTCTCTTTGCTCCCTAATCATTTATTTGTCCCAACGCCATCAAGCCTTGGATGCTGGAGAATTTCGATACATATATAAATATGGTAGGGTGTTTCTTCTGTCAGAACTTGTATTTGGTATGTCCTGTAGAAGTTTCTGATAGTTTCAAAACAACAAGAGAGAATGAAGATTCCCCCTACAACATAGAATTTTAAAACTTTAATTTGTAGAATGAATAGAAACAGTTTAGGACAATTTTATTAATTCATAAAAGAATAAAAGAAATACATAATCAGCAAACTGATTCTTCCTCCTTGAGAGGGATTTGCAAAGTATTACAATGGACTATAAAAAAAATAGTGCTCACGCTAAACTTCTCTGTCCTCTACTCGCACATACAGTGCTTACAAACTTTACTGTGTAACAGCCTGCAGGCTACATAAATTCTTTGTTTCTCAAACAACATCTTAATACATGAAAACGCGTTCACAGAAAAGCTTTCATTAATCTCATTCATTCATTCATATTACATTAGCCTTCGGGCTCATTTCTTTTTATAAGGGGCGATTAATAAAAACAATTAAACCGAACCATAAAATCAAATCTCAAGATATATGAAATCCATTGAAAACATTCATCGCATCCGGAACTCAATCGGTGATTAGCATTTCAGCAGACACAAGGTTAACACCTTTGCGCTATGCGATTGCGATTGGAGTGAGGTCCACATCGCATCGGAGATCGACGATAGTGCATGAGGCATGCAAGTAATATTTGTGATGTCGCGATTGTGATTGAGGTGGGACCTCATCGCATCGCATCGCAAACTTCAATCGGTTGGAACATACATATGTGTGGTACCTCGTTCCTTTTGTGATTGTGATGATCGCATCACATCGGAACATTTCTATATCAACAAGACACTTTTAATAAAACTTGTGATTGCCGCCATAGTCATTTAACTCCGTTGATATGCTGGTAAGGCTTTAAAGCCTGTTTCAACTTTGTAATCAAAGCTCTGTGCTGCTGGAGAGACTTTGAGTCTGAGCATTTACTCTGCTCTTAAGAAAATGGCAACCGCCTTAGATAAATATCAAAGGAGCTGATTCTTATCTGCTCTGCACTTCACTTGTGCGGGCTTTCCAATCCTTTTTCAATTTCTTCAAGAAAGTGGCAACCACCTTTGCTAAGGCTTCAATGTGCCACACTCAAGTCACTCTGCAATTACTGCTGATTGACATTAGTAGTTGGAATTAATTTCCAACACTCCCCCTTAATTTCAACTGCTGGGTTTTTCTGCATACCCAGGCATTCCCTGAAATGATCAAAGCTTTTCTGTGCAAGTGGCTTTGTGAGGATATCTGCAAATTGATCCTATGTTCTGCAATGTTGCAAAACTATCTCACCATTGTTAACCAATTCACGTATGAAGTGAAACCTGGTGTCAATGTGCTTTGTCTTTTTATGAAAGACTGAATTTTTAGACAATGCTATCGCAGAGCTATTATCACAGTAAATGGTTGTTACCTTTTCTTTTTCTTGACACAAATCTTTGAGAACTCTTCTTAGCCATACTACTTGGCATGTTTCTACTGTTGCTGCAACATATTCTGCTTCTGTTGTAGATAAAGCAACTATCGGTTGCTTCTTGGAAGCCAATGAAACTACTCCCAATCCTAAATGAAACACATATCCCAATGTGCTCTTCTGATCATCAACACTTCCAGCCCAATCACTGTCAATGTATCCTGTCAACATGAAACTTTCAAAAGAGGAGTATAATATACCAAACCCCTTCGTTCCATTTACATACCTTAGAATTCCCTTGGCTGCTTGCCAATGAGTTTCTTTCGGTATTTCCATGAATCTGGAGATTAAGCTAACAACGTGCATAATGTCCAGCCTAGTTGCAGTTAAGTACATAAGGCTGCCAACTATTATTTTATACAACTTTGGATCAAAATCCTTACTGTTATCTTCTTTTCTTAATTTCAACCCCATTACTGTTGGAGTCACAGCTGCCTTGTTGTTCTACATGTTGAACCTCTTCAATACTGCTTCTACATATTTATATTGGGAAATGAAAACACCATTTTCACTTTGGTCTACTTCAATTCCAAGAAAATATCTCAAGAAGCCCAAGTCAGTCATTTCAAACTCACTTTTCATGACTGCTTTAAAATTAGCAATGAGTGAAACATCATTGCCAGTAAAAATTAAATCATCTACATATAATACAACGATAAGAATCTTACCATCATTTTCCTTTATGTAGAGTGTGGGTTCGCCATCACACTTCTCGAACCCATTCTCAATTAGGTAAGCATCTATTCTGTTATACCATGCTCTTGGAGCTTGCTTCAGCCCAAAAAGAGCCTTTTTCAGTTTGCATACTTTATGCTCTTGGCCTTCAACTTCATAGCCTGGAGGTTGTTCAACATAAACCTCTTCTTTTAACACTCCATTCAGGAATGCAGATTTAACATCCATCTGATAAATCTTCCATTTGTGTTGTGCTGCAATAGACAACACTGTTCTGACTGTTTCCATCCTTGCTACTGGTGCAAAGGTTTCATCATAGTCTCTGCCTTGTTTCTGTTTGTAACCTTTAACAACAAGTCTGGCCTTGTGCCTTTCGATCTTGCCTTCAACATTGCTTTTGGTCTTATAGACCCACTTAACTCCAATGGCATCTTTGCCTTCAGGGAGGTCCACTAACTCCCATGTTTTACTCTTCTCAATTGCACCAATTTCTTCATTCATTTCTTCAATCCATTTATCTTCATTTACAGCATCTTCAAAATGAATTGGGTCATCAACATGACAATATAAAGCGAATAATGAATTCAGACCGGTATTGTTACTTACCTCTCCTTGTTCATAAATCTCATTCAGATTTCTGAATCTTGGTCTTCTTGGTGTGCTTGGAGTTCCATTCAAACTTGAGGGAATTTATAATCCCTGCAGTGCGCTTGGAGAAGCACTTCCTTGATTTCTCAAGGTTGTTCAATTTCCAGCTTTCGTTGTGGTTTGTTGTGCTTGCGGTGGTGGAGGAGGAGCCACCGAAGAAGGGTTATTAGTTGTTGTTCCTTCTTCTTCTTCTTCGTGAGAAACAATTGTCTTCATGTTCACTGTATTCTCTAAGCTTCCATCCCAGGCTTCATCTTCAATGAACTGCACATCTATACTTACTATCAATTTCTTGGTGGATGGATTATAAATTTTTTATGCTTTTGACTCATCACAGTAGCCAATAAAGACACACTTCTCCCCCTTACTGTCAAGATTCTTCCTTAGTTGATCTGGTAAATGTGCATATGCTACTCAGCCGAATACTCTCATGTGAGTGACAGTTTGCTTTTAACCACTCCATGCTTCTTCTGGTATTTTGTTCATGACAGCTTTAGTTGGGCATCTGTTCAAGATGTAAACTGCGCAAGTGATAGCTTCAACCCAATACTCATGCGGCAAGTGTTTTTCCTTCAGCATACTTATGACCATGTCCAAAATGGTCCTCTGCTTCCTTTATGCAACACTGTTTTGCTAAGGTGTATACCTTGTGGTGAATTGCTTTTGTATGCCGTTCTCTCTGCAAAAACGTAGAAAGTCCTTGGAGATGTACTCTCCACCTCTATCTGTTTTGAGCACTTTAATGTAATGCTCACACTGCTTCTCAACAAGAGTTTTGAAGTGGCATAATTTCCCAAACGCTTCACTCTTTTGTTTTAACACATACACCCATGTATTTTTGGTGTAATCATCAATGAAGGTTAAAACATATTTATTTCCAGAAAATGATGGTATTTGCATCGGTCCACACACATCAGAGTGAAAAATTTCTAAGGGTGATTTTTCCCTTATACTCTTTCCTGCTGGAAAGCTTTCTTTGTGTTGTTTGCTCAAGATGCAACCTTCACAAAGGTTGTCCAACTTCTCAATCAATGGTAAACCTTTTACCATTCCATTATGTGAAATAGGTTCAAGCCTCTGAAATTGAGATGTCCAAATCTCAAGTGCCACAACCAATTTTCATCTTTCACTTCCTCTTGAAAGAATTCTTGTGTTACAGCTGCAATAGTTCTTCCTTCCTTGAAATCTGCCCTGAGTTTGAGAGGAAACATTCTATTGCTGGTCATCTTCACCTCTGCAATGATCTTCTTACTTGGAGGTATGTCTCTGATTGTACACACATCATCTTTGAAGAACACATTATAACCTTTGTCAATGAGTTGTCCTATGCTCAAAATATTACACTTCAGACCAAGTATATAGTACACATCTGGTACACACATATGTTCTCCATTTCTTGCTAGGATACTGACTCTGCCTTTACCCTTGACAGATATCTTCCTATCAGTTCCTGTTGTTACCTTAGATTTAACATTTTCATCCAGATTGGAAAACATTGCAATGTTTCCAGTCATGTGATTACTACAACCTGAGTCTAAGAACCAAAAATATTCTTCTTTTTCTTGTGCGATGTTACATGTTAACAGCACAATCTTTAAGTTCTTATCTTCTTCATTTATGAAATTAGCATTTTTCCTATTTTCATATCATTTTGCTTTTTCCTAAAATTATTGGCATAATGGCTTACTTTTTTGCAATAATGATATTGGACTTGGGATTTGTCATAACTTTTTCCATGAACTTGTTGTTTGCTTGAACCTTCATCTTGGTTCTGATTGTAGCTCCTTCCGCTTGTGCTAGCAGGATTATTTCTGCCTCTGTTTTGGCTTCTTCCATGACCTCTGTTATTTGCTCTGCCTCGACCTTTTCCTCGATCGAATGACATCTGAGTCTTGAATGCTTGCTCAAAAGAGGAATCTATTCCTCTACTCAGTCTGTGTTCATGTGACATAAGAGAAGCACTTAGTTCATCTACTGTGAACTGTGAGAGATCCTTTGTCTCTTCTATTGCTACCACAATAGATTCAAACCTTGACGGTAAACTTCTTAAGACCTTCTCTACGATCCTTCTTTCTTCAATAGCTTCACCATGAGATCTTATCTGGGTTATCATCCCAATAATGTGAGTGAAGAATGAATCTATTGTATCAGATTCCTTCATGCTGAGTGTTTCAAAGTCTCTCTTCAACATCTGCAACTTTGCAGTCTTCACCTTCTCCATGCCTTGATAGGCAGTTTTGAGAATATCCCATGCCTCCTTGGATTATGTTACTACTGCAATCCGTGGGAAAACACTCTCATGTACTGATTGAAAGAGAAAAAATAGGGATTTGGAGCCCTTCTTCATGTTGCCTTTCAACAGGTCTCTTTCTACTACTGTCAAAATAGCCAATGCTGCTGCATCTGCGGGTTCAGGGTAGCCACTTTCAACTAGCTCCCATAATCCCTGAGATGCAAAAAAAACTCTCATAGTTATGGACCAATAACTATGATTCTTCCCATTAAAATTTCGAAGTTGGGAATTTGACAAACCAGTTCCAGCATCTTCCATCTTAAATATATAAGAAGGATACTGACTGTATAATTAAAAACAAGTGAGAACTTTCTCTGTTGGAGAAAATCTGCTCTAAACACTTCTTGTAGCTCCTGCAGTGAAAGACAAACTCTGTTTTGTTTCACTGAGTGCCTACAAAAGCTCTGATACCATGTAGAAGTTTCTGATAGCTTCAAACAAACAAGACAGAATGAAGATTCCCTCTACAACACAAAATTTTAAAACTTTAATTTGCAGAATGAACAGAAATAGTTTAGGACAATTTTCTTAATTCATAAAACAATAAAAGAAATACATAATCAGTAATCTGATTCTTCCTCCTTGAGAGGGATTCCCAAAATATTACAGTGAACTGTAAAAACAACAGTGCTCACGCTAAACTTCTCTGTCCTCTATCTACACATACAATATTGATTTTGATGAAATATTTTCTCCTGTTGTTAAGATGACTTCAATCAGAACTATTTTAAGTCTTGTAGCAGCAAAATATTTACATCTTGAACAGTTAGATGTAAATACAACATTTCTCCATGGAGATTTGGAGGAAGAGATCTATATGGAGCAACCAGAAGGATATGAGGTCAAAGGGAAATAAAAATTAGTGTGCAGGCTAAAGAAGAGCTTGTATGGCTTAAAACAGGCCCCAAGGCAGTGGTATCTAAAATTTGACAAGTTTATGTCTGAACAAGGTTATACTAGATGTCACTCTAATCATTGTGTTTATCTGAAAAGGAAAAATGATGGCAGCTATATTATATTTTTATTGTATGTAGATGACATGCTTGTTACAGGGTCTAACATCCAAGAAATAAATGTGCTCAAAAGAAAATTGGCAAATTCATTTGCAATGAAGGATTTGGGAGCTGCAAAACAAATCCTTGGTATGAGAATAACCAGAGACAGGAAAAATCGCAAATTAACATTGTCTCAGAATGAGTACGTACAAAAGGTGTTGAAAATATTTAATATGCAGAATGCAAAACCAGTTAGTACACCTTTTGCTAACCATTTCAAACTTAGTAAGGAGATGTGCCCCAAGACCCAAGAAGAAATGGATTATATATCTAAAGTTCCATATGCATCAGTAGTTGGAAGCTTAATGTATGCAATGGTCTGCACAAGGCTTGATATTTCACATGCAGTGGAAGTTGTAAGCAGGTACATGAACAATCCAGGAAAAGAACATTGGATGGCAGTGAAATGGATTCTCAGATATTTGAGAGGTACCACAAATCAAGCATTATGCTTTGGTGGTTCAAACTCTACAGGGATATGTTGATGCAGATATGGAAGGTGACAGAGATAACAGGAGAAGCACTATAGGGTATGTATTTACTATAGGTGGAACAACTGTCAGTTGGGTTTCAAAAATACAAAGTGTTGTTGCACTTTCAACAACAGAAGAAGAGTATGTTGCTACTACAGAGGCTTGTAAAGAAATGATTTGGTTACAAAGGTTTATGGATGAATTGGGTAAGAAGCATGATATGGTCACGTTATACAGTGATAGCCAAAATTCCATTCATCTTGCAAAGAACTCAACATTTCATTCGAGGACTAAACACATACAGCTCAAGTACCATTTCATACAGTCAGTATTGGAAGATGGACAGTTGAAGCTGGAAAAGATACACACTAGCCAGAATCCTGTAGATATGCTAACAAGAGTTGTAACCAGAGAGAAACTGAGATTATGCTCAGTTTCAATTAGTGTTCAAGGATGACAATGAAGATGAGAAGCAGCCAGGTCCAAAGAGGAGTTATTGTCCAACAAATGAAGCAGCGGTGCAGTTGCTACAATCAGTCTCCAAGTGGGATATTGTTGGGTGTGGAGCCTGATTATCTTGTTTATTTTTTATCATAGTGTTGGACCCTTGTACCTTAATGGGGCAGCAATGCCACCTGTAATTAAACACTGCCTGGGGGGTCCAGGGGGGGTGGCTGCGACTTTATGGAGCCCCCCCCCGATAGGGGGTTTCGGGGCAGTGCCCCTGAAGCTAAGAACAGATGTTAAATTGCCTTGTAAAAGTATAGTAACTTCTAGTCAATCTGGGCCATTCATTAGGCGGATGATCTGACAGTAGAAGTTATGTTTTGCTTAGGGTTTTTATCCCTGGAAGGCAACCCCTCACTTTTATGAGGGTATTGTATTGTGGCTATGGATTGTGTGTGTATTCTCAGAGCGAGAAACAAATAGGGAGACTGTGAGAGAGAACAGAGGATATTACAGTGGATCTGTTGTAGGTTGTGTCTCTTCATTTTTTACTGGATAATAGAAAGGAAGGACTGGCTGTTCGGGGTGGACGTAGCCCAAACTGGGTGAACCACGTATATCTGTGACTCTCTAGTTTTATGTGTTTTATGTGCTTTTGTTTTCCGCATATTTTATATGTTGCATTGCTCTGTGATATTTAATTTTCTAACAATAGATAAGTTAGAAATAAACTTCCTCCAATACTGAGCTGCACCCAAAAAACTTTTTACCTCTGTAATGGATTTGGGAGTAGACCAATTCACAATGGCTTTTACTTTATAAGGATCAATTCTCAAAGCACATCCTCCTACTATTTGTCCTAAATAAACCAAAGAAGTCTTTCCAAATTCACACTTTGACATTTTAAGAAATAACTAATTTTTCTTCAAAATATCAAGTACTTTTTTAACATGCATGACATGCTCTTCTCCAGTCTTGCTGAAAATTAAGATGTCATCTAAGTAGAAAATAATGAAATCATCAAGAAAATGACGTAAGACATCATCCATTACCGCATGAAAGTTGCAGGTGCATTGCATAAACCAAATGGCATAACAAGCCACTCAAAGAGTCCCTGTTTGGTTTCAAATGTTGTCTTCCAAATGTCCCTTTCTGCAATTCTAACTTGATGATAACCACTACGTAAGTCTAACTTAGTGAAATATTTAGCATCTTTCAGCTGATCTAACAAATCATCTATCCTTGAAAGTGGGTAACGATTCTTTACCGTTATTTTGTTCAATGCCCTGAAGTCCACACACATGCGCCAAGTTCCATCTTTCTTTGGAATCAACACTATCGGTGACCCACATGGCGAAGTTCTTGGTCTTATGAAACCTTATTCCAACAAGTCCTTAATTTTCCTCTTTATTTCAGAATTCTCCATGATAGAAATGCGGTACATGCCTATGTTAGGAAGAGGAGAATCTTTTTGCAACTGGATTTCATGTTGAATCTCCCTTTTAGGAGGAAAACTTGTTGGTTCCTGAAACATCTCATGATGTGCATCAACTACATCATATACATCTAATTTAATCTTGGAATCACAATTTTAAAATGACTCATGATTCACATCAACCTTGGGCTTAACCATAAGAAGTAAAAAAATCTTACTAGAATTCACTAGCCTTTTTACTTGTCCCGCATTTACCATCGCTATATTTGTCTTCTTGCGATGTGCTCTGACAATGAACTCCTTGCCATATTTAAAGAGATGATACTTGTTTTCATGGTGATGGAAGATCACTTTCCTGTCAAATAAGTAAGGACTTCCCAAAAAAATTCCTGATATATCAAGCGGTACTACATCAAGTTCAACTGTGTCAATAAAGTGTGCGGTAATTGCAAATCGCAATATGCACTTTCTTGAGACTTGTAAGTTTTCATCCTTGCATATGCACCCAAGTGGATAAGGCTTTAGATGTGGAATGGTCTCAAGTTTAAGCTGTTTGAGAAAGTCTTATGATATGAGATTTTCTTGTGATCCACTGTCAAACAGTGTGTCAATTTTTGTATGTTTTGAGACTACCCTCACATGGAACAATTCAATTCTTTCTTCCTCATTTGGAGCTTGTACATGACAGTTTGAGGTACTAGTGGTTGGCTTAGTTTCAGTTTCATTTTCCTTCATACTCTTAAAACCCATGGCTGCAATTTTGGTTTCTTTACCTGAATCATCACCTAAGTCTTGTGGTGTGGTTGTAGTAGCTGCAGTTTTCTTCTTTCCTTTGTTTTTGTTAAACTGAGTTCTTTTTTCAGGATGAAGTTTCCAACAGTTTTTCTCTTCATGGCCTTCTCTTGAACAATGTTTACATATCACTTTCTCACCCTCTTGTTTGACATATGCATTCTTTTTTTCCTTTTCCCTTAGAGGTTTTATGTTTGTTTTTCCCCTTAAAAGGCTTGTTTCTACCCTCATCAAAAGTGTTTTTCCCTCTAGCCTCTAAATGGGTATCTTGTACACAAAATTCATCTAGAATAGTAGGATTGAACAAAAGGATAGTATTTCTAAGGTAGCTATGCAAACCACATATATATTTTAGCAAAGTATCTTGACTTTCTAAGTCTACCCCTAATAAGATTGCTCTTCTCCTAAACTCTTGGGTGTAGTATTGTACATTTTGTCCCTTAAGTTGTCTGAAGTTTTTCCAGTTCATGACATCCTTTTGTAAATGACCTAATGGATAAAATTTCTTTTTAATTGCAATAATGAATTCAGCCCATGATAAAGTGAACTTACCATGTTTTATAATTTCATCCTTGGTCTTGGCTTCCCACCATACCAATGCTGCTCCATCCATTCTCAAAGAGGCTAACTGTATCTTGGTATCATCATCATGAAGGTTCTGTATCCTCAAGAAAACTTCCAACTGTCTTATCCAATTGTCAAGTTTCTTTGCATTGACCTCACCATTAAACATAGGCAACCCAAATTTAACATCAAGCTTTAAAAATGGACTTTTACGAGTGGTTTTAAACTTGTGAGATTGATTCACCGAAGTAGAGGATGACGATGTAGAGGAAGAGGATGAAGATGGGGATGGTGGATCACCATTTCCTTCATGTCCTTTCTTTGACTTTTCATCACTTTTCTTTCCTCCTGAAGAACCCTCTCCTTATTTTTGGTGTTTAGAACCTTCTCCAACAAGCCTATCATTATTTTCTTGGTAGACTATCCTCACCATCTCCGTCATGTCCAAGAAAGCCTTTCCGAACACCCGTTCCTCTTCTTTGGGATCAATTTCTTTAGGAGCTTCTCCTTCTCTTGAAGACATGCTTGAAGCTTCTTCAATGGCTCTTGGAGGTGTCTCTCTAGCCCTTCTTGGTTGAGGATTACTTTGTGCACTAACCAAGTGTCCTTCACCTCTCTTGAGTTTAAGCCTAGTAAGCATAAAAACTCGCAAACAATCAACTATATCTTTGCACAAGAACAAATACAGAGTAAAACTCTAGCTCTTATACCAACTAATCTGAAAATGGAACTATTTGTAAATGCTATGCAAAGTATCCATTTCCATTTAAATTAAGTGTGTAAAGTATTCTCCATGTCTTGCAGGTTAGACAAAGTATTTTTGGTAATTGTTTCTGAGTTTATGTGTGAGGAAATGTTAATTAAGTTTATTGTTTAACATATTGTATCAGAAATACACAGCAAGAGAAATTCACCATAGCATAACACAGCAAAATGATGAGGCAATTCACCCCTCTTGGGCTACATCTGCCGGGGAGCCTGCGGGCTACAACAATTCTCTGTTTCTCAAACAACGTCTTAATACATGAAAACACGTTCACAACAAAACTTTCATTATTCTCATTCATTTATTCATATTACATTATCCTTCGGGATAATTTCCTTTTATAAGGCGCAATTAATAAAAACAATTAAGCCGACCCATAAAATCGGATCTCAAGATATATGAAATCCATTGAAAACATTCATCGCATTCAGAACTCAATCGGTGATCGGCATTTCAGTGGACACAAGGTTAACACCTTTGTGCTATGTGATTGCGATTTGTGATTGCGATTGGAGCAGGGTCCACATCACATCGGATATCGGCGATAGTGCATGAGGCATGCAAGTAATATTTGTGATGTCGCGATTGCGATTGAGGTGGGACCTCATTGCATTGCATCACAAACTTCAATCAGTCGAAACATACATATGTGCGGTACCTCATTCCTTTTGCGATTGCGATGATCGCATCGCATCAGAACATTTCCATATCAACAAGATACTTTTAATAAAACTTGTGATTGCCGCCATAGTCATTTAACTCCGGCGATATGTTGGTAAGGCTTTAAAGCCTGTTTCAAAATTGTAATCAAAGCTTTGCGCTGTTGGCGAGACTTTGAGTCTGAGAATTTACTCTGCTCTTAATAAAAAGGCAACCACCTTAGATAAATATTAAAGGGGCTGATTCTTATCTGCTCTGCACTTCACTTGTGTGGGCTTTCCAATCCTTTTGCAATTGCTTCAAGAAAGCAGCAATCACATTTGCTAAGGCTTCAATGTGTCTCACTCAAGCCACTCTACAATTACTGCTGATTGACATCAGTGGTTGGAATTAATTTCCAACATATATATATCCAACATGCATTTTAACTTTATGTTATGATCTCAAATGTTGCACAGGACATTAATACAGGTTACGTATGGCATACGAGTATAGCTTGGGATTCATAGGGCCTATAAAACTTCAATGTGATGTTGTATAATATATAACGCGTGTATGAAGTTTAAGCAGTTTGACATTTAATGTTGGTCTATCTAGGAAACGGCTTAGTGGTGGCCGAAAGTTGTCATCGGTGCATGTTTTAGGTGTGGACATTTAATGATCAGTGATCTCCATATGGTTCGGCATATTGTTTTATATATTGAATTAATTATTGATGGTGATTTTTAATTTGACTATGAATTTGGTTGGTATATCGGTGTTGTTCTAGCGATGTACATGGGCATATTTGCAAAGCCTTATTGGCCGAGTTCACAACCTATACTACTGAATCATCTCCCATGTATGATTTTTGAGTCATTATTTCATCATTGTATGTTTGGTTGGTCCACATTTGTTTCTTGAATGAATTTTCATATGTGGTTTAGCATTGGACTTTGAGCTCATTAAGGCACCAACTTGGATCTTTACTTTTGCATCTACTCACCACCTCAAGCCAACCACCATTTTCATGGTCAAGTTCAATCCTTCACAGGGTTTCATTCCTTTCCGTTTACAAATGCAACCACTTTGTCAGTAAAATTTAGGAAGAAAAAGTGAATATTTTATTTTATTTTATTTTATTTTAAGGGCCTGTTTATGGGAGATAACACATATTTTTTGTAATTGAATCTTTCTTTTAAGCATTTTTACTTCTTAAGTATACTGAAAAATATTTTCCTTTCATCAACAAATGTAATTTTTCTTATTTTTTCTATCATGTATACTCTGTTCTTGTTCTTGTTTGAATTTTTGTGTTTCGACACTTGTTTTCAACAAATAATATAATGTTAATGTCTTACTCTTGTTAAGAATTAGAAAGAAACACCATTGTCTGTAAATAAATCTCAATTCCTCTGTCAGTTTCTATGGATGGTTCAAATTCCATCTATTACATTTTGAGTTGGCCACACATAAAGGTGTGAGGTCCTTGAGGAAAGCATGGGGAATTTAACACTAGGGACTCAATCATTTTCAAGCCTATATCTATCATAGATCACTTCGTCGAGTCAATATTTTTGCAAGGTCTTTGTTTCAACATATAAATAAAGTTTAATACCATACTTGTTATCGTTATGTTTTTTTTGCACCTACCATTACTTTCAATCATAAAACATATGTTTTGATAACCCTTACACTCTTATTAGGGTTAATCATTTTGTTATCATTTTTTAAAATGATCTAGATGGATATTGGTGGCCACCCTCCTATTCTACTTCAACCCTCACCATTCTTTCTTTCAATTTCTTTAACTGTAGCATAGTTTACTATTTTTTTGTAGTTTTTTGAGTCCTAAAATTCTAGAGCCATTATAAGACTCTAAATAATTTTTTTTTGAAAAACAAACAAACGCGAAGCGTGATAAACATTTCCCTTTAAATATTTCCACATGATACATTTTTCATGTTCACATTTTTTATTTTTATTTGCTAATATAATATCCCTTAATATATTTCCACATCATAAAATACCAGAAAGAACAGCCCAAAAAAAACATGAACCTTTCATTATAAATTCCCAGCACTTTGTCTCATTATCTCATTCTGATACCACTATTTGTGGAGTTCTTTTTTAAATTTTGATTAACTTAACCAATTACCATGCTCGGTAACAATTTTTTCCTTCAATTTTCTTAGAATCATGATTAATCCATGACTATTCAATCATCAAAAAAACCTAATTTTGGATTTTTTATTTGTATTCAAATGAGCGTTGTCCATCTATTACTTTATTTCATTCTTCAAAATTCGGCCTCGAACGAGGAGTGTGCTAGGAACTCGGCCATTATCTTCCGAGACAATCAATTGGAAAAAATAAGGGAAGCTCTGTGAAGATGGATACATCAACGTGAGCACCGAAATCGTTTCTAATCCATTATATAATTGGCCTCCAACGAGGAGTGTGCTAGGAACTCGGCCATTATCTTTCGAGACACCCAATTGGAAAAAACAAGGGAAGCTCTGTGAAGACGAATACATCAACGTGAGCATCGAAATCATTTCTAATCCAATATATAATTGATACCTTAATTCGTTTCTATTCATGACAATTAATTGTAATCTACATCTTGGTTTAATCCCCCAATTGAAAAATCAATAGAACATTGTCCGTTTCCTTCTTGATTTTATCTTGAATAATGCTTTTAATTTTCAACAATTGAATCAAAATTGGCTAGTTATAGCCTGTGAGATTGATGAAGTTTATTAACATGAGCTCTTGATTAAATAATAACATGAACATGAATGCCAACGTGTATAAGATCCCCATCACTATCTTTTCCTGGTTAGTGAGCCACACTCTTCCTGGTGTCTTAGAGGTGATAGTCCTGAATATGCTCCAATCAACGAAATAGAGAGTCATAGGATTATTTTATAAGTTGAAGCTCACTGCTATTTCTTACAAAGTCTCAAAAGTTCATCTTAAAATAGCTTGCGAAACAAGCCAGGTTAGGGAAGTAGAGTTAACCATCAAGTTGGACTCAAGGTTTTACTTCCTTTGGGTCATCTTTATCTAGTTCAATTTCTATCACTGCTCCAACTAATTCTATCGAATCTATTTACTCATCTTTCAATCCTTAACTATCTAATACTAATCCAACCAAAGTCATTCAAAAATATGGACTCTTTTAATTTGAAGAAGATTATAATACAACCCCTTGAATCTCACTCCGACGAATGATCCTCTCCCTAACTTTAGGGACCACGTACCCAATTTTTCTACTTATGGTACCATTATCGAAAGCGAACACCTAATTTCCTTTTAGAATGCTCGCCACAACATTAGGGAAAATGATAATAATACATGCATGCGACTATTCATTAACTCTCTCTCTAGAAAGGTTGCCACTTACTTCTTTGAACTACCTTCCAAATCCTTCAATACTTAATATGAAATTTGCTACTCGTTCAAATCTATCTATAGTGAACCTCGAATTCTGATTGATTTGTTGTGCGATTATTCTTTCCTGAAATGGGTGAAAATAAAAAAGATCAATATTTGTTTTACGAAGCTTTATAATCAGATTTTGAATATTATATGTCCCCAAAACCAAGCGGAAATAATGAACTATTATAGTGTATTTCCTCCTTATTTCTAACAAATTTAACAAAAGAACGCTACTAATCTCAAATCTACCTTGAATACGAAGAGAAGAATAAAATAACATGCATACCTCTTGAAAGTCAAACAAATAAAAAATTTATGAACTTGATCTTACAAATAATCCAAGACATGAGTAACGGGCTGATTTCATATAAATGAAGTCCCGACTCTCAACCTGAAGCTTCTACTTTTGGGCATGCTCATGCAATTCAACAGGTCGATCATCCTCTCCCTCTTTTATGTCATCCATGATGTGATTTTTGTGAGGAATACCATGACGGAAAGACATGTTATATCTCCAAGAATGTTGGGGATATAATTGTTGCTAAGAGGCATGACCCTATTATGGTTATTCTTGATTGGCCTGATGAAGAATATGTTCTAGCAATAAAGTAAGAAGCGCTCATAAATATTGTAAATTTTCTACAGAACATTATTCTAAGCAATGATCCAAGAATAAGTCCTAAGATATCGCATAAAATTTCTCATTTGTAGATAATTTCACTTCTACCCAAAATGTGCATTCCTCTCCTTTCTCCTATTGAGCTTCATTTCCTAGATTCAAAATCTTCACTCAAATGGCCAAAGGCTGATGTTTCATTGCTTTATATGGTCACAATTCCCAAGAAATAGAAGTTGTTAAAGTGATTCCTTGAAGGGAAAGTCCCTTATCTAAATAATTAATTAGAATTTTAACCTGAAGAACCCCATAAAGAGACAACATTCACTGTTAATAATTCTTCCAGTCCTTTTAGGACCCTCCTATTCTATGTTTCTATGAAAATCCATGATAAAATTGCACATTGTTATCAAGTGGATTAGGGATCTATACCCGATTTCATGCCTAATATCATCATGGAAGAACTTCGTCTTCAGTGTATTAATAATACCCCTCGAAAAATAGTTGGCTAAAAAAACTAAGTGTAAGAGTATATTGGTATAATGAAAGATGTGACCCTCATTTTCTATTCTCACCTAGAAGTCAAGACTACATCCCACTGCAAACATTCATAAAAGATAAAAGGTTTATGCAATGACCCAGAGTCATTTCTGCTTTGGCTCCCACACATAAGGATGTTCTTATTGCAGGACTTGAGTAATTTGGAGACAACAAATAAGAATCCCTACAGGAAGCAAGGAAGTGATGGAGGGTATCTCCTAAGGAGGTTAATAATTAAGAGACTTTTGGGTACAAAAATTTCCAAGCAACAACTAACTGGATACAACAGTATAATAAGATGGTTCTATCTAAAGGACCCACTTGTATTAGATGTTGATATAGATTTCATGTTATATGGTATCCCTCATATCGGTATAATGTCGAGTATGAACTCCCAGAAGGTGCAGAAAGTGAGGCCTTCAAGGTTCTTTGGAGAAAAAACGGATTTAAAACTTATGGCGAGCAGTCTTACCCAACCTACTCTTTAAATTTCTACATGTTAATCATATTTTTGCATAATGCAAGGCAAATAGGTAAGATTTGGGGTGATGTTGGACCATAGAAAAGGTCTAATTCCCCTCCTTATTTCATTGTTAAATTTTTATGTTTTTAGGCAATGTTATCCTTAATTCGTAATGATTCAAGAGAATAGGATGGTAAAAGAAAGTTGAAAATAGTATAGTTAACGTGAGCTTTTCCGATATGAAAAAAGGTTTTAATTCAGGTAAATCATTTTGCATATTAGTCTAAATGAACAACTATTGTTCCTAGAGATATTTGAGCAAGATATTGATTGAGGTTAAAAATGCAAAGGTGGGTTACACTTTTGTGAGAATCGCGGGCAGAAAAGTCATTTTCCAAACAATTTGGCCGAACTAATTCTGTCGTTTACATTGATAATGTATTGACGACATGGGAAAAAAGTTTTTTGGTCGGAGATGGGAAAATCGGCAACCAAAGTTTGGCCAAACTTTTAGAATAATTAGGCCGAACCTTTTCTTATAAATATACCAGCCCGCAAACCTTAACAGGTTTTGGGCTTATTATCTTTGGTGCATCTGTGTGTCATTTTTTTGTCTATTTTCTGTGTGAGCACATCTTTGTGTCATATGTCTATCTATTTTTTGTGCGATCTCTATGTCATTGTTTGCAGGTTCTTGGTGTTGTACCGCGGTGACGAGGTGAGAGACTTGTTGCTTATTTTTTTTGTGAATTTTTTTTGTTGATTTTAATTTTATGGCTCTGTTTTTTTGTTCGCAGGGAATTTGATCTACGTCCTCCATGAAATCTTTGGCAATCTACCACCTCATCTTCTCATTGCGACCAGGCCCTCTTGTCGTCTCTGAATTTCTAGGTATGCGTTGTCGTAACTTCTATTTTTAGCAAGTTAAAAAAATATAATTAGTCGTTAAAATTGAAATAAAAATAGTCCTCATGATTTATGTCTATAGATTTCTATGTGTCATGAACATAAATATTCTTTGATAGGGTAATTACAGATAATGCTTCTCCTTCTCCTTCGGTTTGTGCTTAGATAAGGTGCACTGAGTCTCGTAGGAATAGGAAAATGGAATGACAATAATGACAAAGGCATCGTAGATTCCCAAATATGCCACCACAAAGCAGAGCCTGTGCTGCTAAGTTATATGAAATGTTAGGTGGTTTCAAATCACTATGAATAATTATATTAACATTATTTCTGCCACCTAAAACAAATTTTGGTACGTTGGTTGAAAATAGTTTAAACCTTTCTAAATCTCCTTTACACACAACTCAACTCTCCAGAGACTGGAGATGCCTACATTTGTCTTTTCCTTTTTTTGGTACATTTGTCTTTTTCATTTTTGGAACTCATCGCTAATAAACCATGCATGGGAAAACAAGTGGACCCCTACAAAATTATGAATCAATTAAGGGAGAAGCAATGGCCCTCTTCATGAGTATGAATCAAGGAATGGTTTATGCCCCTTTTCGAAGTACCCACTTGTTAGCATAATGAAGTAGTAAAAATATAATCAGAGAAGAAAACTTGTCATATTCATTATAATCACCATAAGTATCCATCTTTATGACATACAATTTTCACTTCATGGTTATCTGCATGTGTTGCAAAGACCAACAAGCTACCAAGAATCACAGATGTCAGTGGATTAGCAGCAGAAACCCAGAATAACACATTCCTTCTCTTGCTCTATCATGGAACAAAACTACAGGTATGAGCCTTATGCATAGGAAAGCCTAATCTCTGTCGACTCTACCCAAGAGTTTCAATCCAGTTGGCAACGAAAAGGTAGTGGGATTTCTGGGGAAAAATCAAACAAAGCCAAAACAATATCTAGTACTCACGATGTAATGGGCAGTGAAGAGTAAAATCAGAAAACCCAGACCGAATATAATGCTCTACCATCTCCACTGCACACAAACAAGCAAGATAGAGTTCTAGATGAAGAAACCTGCTTGCCCTGTTGCAACTTTGTCAGAAAGGAAATTGAATGCCATAGTGGTAAACCTAGTGCACTTGTTTGGTTGTTGAGTTGATGACAGAAACTATGTCTGTCTCCTTGGTAAGTTTCTATAGTCCCAGGATTCCTTTGAGCTATGGGATGGACACAACAATCAGTAAACTTCTTGTTCTCAAATTTGTTTCTATTTATTTAATTAGTTTTGTGTTATAAGTACCTGGTTCAAATACTAATAGTAGTTTCTTATGTTTAAAAATTTACTATAAATACCACAAATGAATGTGGAGATACATCGACCTTTATGTATTGAATTCTAATGTTATATGAAACACAACTAAAATGCTGTGAGAAACAAAGACGAACATTAATATATAAAAAACAGCTACTATGTTAGGTCCTTATATTACTATTATAGTCCCTTATTGTTATTAGTGTAACTCCCTTATTGTTATTATTGTACTCTTGTAACCCCCATTTTGTTATTATTGTGCCCTTAAATTATTATTGTTAGGTCGGCTAGGATTACATTGTGGCCCACTAGGATTACATTATGGCCCCATGGACTCCTATATATAGAAAGGAGGTTTTGTAAATTGTATCATCCAAGAATTGTTCATTTATGTAATGTATTCGAGGTTTCCCCCTCGAAGTGGCTTATTTATAAGGCGTTGATATCTCTTTTCTTCAATTTTTGGAGCTGGTTACAGAACATTTGGTATCAGAGCTTTAGATTCTAGGGTTTCGCTGCTCCAAACAGGTCATCGTTGAATTTTCGCTATAAAATTGTTTCTACGAAGTTTCAGAAGCTGAAATTTTTAGGGTGCGAAGCTGAAATCTTGAGGAACATTGTCAAAACATTTCAGAGCTTGGTTCACCATATTTTTGGAGATATGATCTGTGGAAGTTAGGTCTTTTTTCAAGCTCCTAAACAGGTCATCGTGGTATTTTCACTATAAATTTATTTCTACAAAGTTTCATAAGCTAAAATTTTTAGGGTGGGAAGCTGAAATCCTAAGGAAAATCGTCAAAAAATATCAGAGCTTGGTTCGCAATATTTTCTTAGATATGATCTGTGGAAGGTAATGCTTTTTCAAGCTCCTAAATTTCATCTCAAAGAGGTGATCGTGGGAAAATATTAATAAATCTCTCTCTGACCATCGGATTGGAGTGTCGTAAAAATTGGTCGCAATTACACGGACTTTAGTTTCTTGGCTATCCATTTCAGAGCTGAAGGACGAAACAGTGACACGTGGAAAGTCCTACAATTTCACTCTACTCAACCAGTCCATAATTAGGTCATTGTGGGAGATTGGACACAAATTTGTCTTGGAGAATCCAAATTAGGTCAGACCTGTGGAATTCAAAATATAAGTCAGAGGGCTACGTTGGTACCGAAATTCAAATATTGAAGTGCTGCAATCACAGAGATAATCCAATTTCAATATCGAGCTCCTCAAAATCAAGAAAAAGGTGTGTATTTGTTTTCCGAATTGCATAAGTCTTGTTTGAAGAATCAATTTGAATTGATTCCAAGGGCATATTGTAGAATCGATATCAGTATTGGGTTCTAAAATATGACCCGTAAAAATAATTCAACACCCATTAAGCCTTCAGAAGGCCCTTCTATGACTCATGAAGATGAAGAATTGCAACATGATCTATCAAAATTACAAGAGCAAGTGCAAAAAATTTCACTCTCGTAAAGAGCAACAAAAAATGAAATGGAAGTTTTGAAGAAAGGCATGGAAGGGAAGATGGACGGTTTGAAGAAAGGAATGGAAGCTAAGATGGATGGCATGGAAGCTGGCATGGAAGCTAAGATGGATGACATGAAAGACAACATGGAAAACATGAAGAATGATCTAAAAGCAGACATGGAAGGTTTGACAAAGTTGATACAAGAAATGTTTCCTAATAGTGAAAAGATAGTAGAAGAACCTCATGATGAGAACAAAATAAATGTTAATCGTGATTTCATAAACTCTAATGTTGGCGAGAAGAACCACCATATTCCAAAAATGGATATGAGGAAGTTTGATGGAAAGGATCCTGTAACATGGATACTACGGATGGAGCAATATTTTGATCTCCATAATGTGCAAAACACACAAAAGGTACGCATTGCAACTTTACATTTAGAACAAAATACATTTGTATGGTATCGATGGCTTTGCTCTCGTAAAAAATTGTCACTTGGTCAATTTTTATGGAGGAAATGATAGCACATTATGAGGATACAAAGAGCAACACCTTCTTTAGCCAATTGATAAATCTCAAACAAAAGGGTTTAGTGGGGCAGCACATTGAGGACTTCCAAAAATTGAATATAAGGGTAACTGATATTCTAGAGGACCACATGATCGATCTCTTCATAGGCACTTTAAAGGATAACATCCAACATGAAGTTCGTGTTTTGGAACCGGATTCATTGGAGAAGGCATTCAGGTTAGGAAGAAAAGTTGAATGTAAAATAATGGCGACAAGGAAGCCTACCACTCAATTCTATAAAGAAGGAAGTGTTGCTACGTCTAGATTTCCACAACCTACAAGGTTGACACCACAAAAATTGGAAGAAAAAAGAGCAAAAGGGCTTTTCTATAGTTGTGATAGAAAATACACTAAAGGTCATAAGTGTGCTGAGAAGAAATTATTTTACATAGGTTGTGAAGAGGAAGAAGAAAATGAACAAGAAGAGGATATACACTAGGAACCAGCCCTAGAAGAGGAAGAAATGAATCCGACCATATAGTGTAATGCACTGGCAGGAATTACCACTCATCAAACTCTCAAGATAGAAGGACATATCAACAAGAAAAAGGTAATAGTCTTGATTGATTCAGGTAGCACCCATAATTTTATTCATTGTAAGGTAGCCAAGGAATTAAATTGTTTCCTATACCCAGCACCAGAATGTCAAGTGATGGTTGCAAATGGAGGAACTATAAATTTCTCTGAAAAATGCCATAATATCAAGCTAACCATGGGGGAATATGTATTGAATAGTCCAATGCTTTCCATTCCTATGGGAGGTGCTGATGTTGTACTAGGAGTACAATGGTTACAATCTTTGGGGACGGTAGCTTTTAATTTTCGAGAACTTTTCTTGAAATTTTTTTCAGAAGGAAAGGAAGTTGAATTACGGGGTATTGCGGGGAAGCCAGGAAGGATAATAAGCTCTAATGTCATGACAAAGCTTCTAAAGAAAGAACAGCGAGGCGTAATTGCACAATTATGCTCACTAGAAGTTCCAACATCAAAATCATCTATTTTTGCAGATCTCCAACAAGTCTTGGACAATCATTCCAAGGTGTTTGAAACTCCCAAAGGACTCCCACCTATTCGTGATCATGATCATGCTATTCATTTGATTCAGGAAGTGTTCCTCCAAACATCAGGCCTTATAGATATCCTTACTTCCAAAAGAGCGAAATTGAACGTATGATTGCAGAAATGTTAGAGGCGGGTATAATTCAACCTAGTCAAAGTTCTTTCTCTGCTCCTGTAGTATTGGTACACAAGAAGGATGGATCATGGTGAATGTGTATGGATTATAGGGAGCTCAATAAGCTCACCATTAAAGATAAATTTCCCATTCCTGTGATTGATGAATTATTGGATGAATTACATGGAGAAATTTATTTTACCAAGTTGGATCTTCGTTCTGGAGATCATCAAATTAGAATGAAGACTGAAGATATTCCAAAAACATCATTTCGAACTCATGAGGGTCATTATGAATTTTTGGTCATGCCTTTTGGCCTTACCAATGCACCTTCTACATTTCAAGGGTTGATGAATTCCATTTTCAAACCCTTCCTTAGAAAATTTATGCTAGTATTTTTTGATGATATACTAATCTATAGCAGGTCTTGGAAGGATCATGTTGAACATGTTGAAAAGGTGCTCAAACTATTGCAGGAGAAACAATTATATGCAAAACCATCCAAATGTTTCTTTGGAGTACAAGAGGTGGAATATCTGGGTCATATTGTATCTCACGAGGGTGTTAAAGTGGACCCTAACAAAATTAGAGCCATTAAGGAATGGAAAGTCCCCACAACCATAAAGAAGTTGTGAGGATTTCTTGGGTTAACAGGGTATTATCGCAATTTTGATAAGAATTATGGGAGAATAGCAGCACCTCTAACAACATTATTGAAGAAAGATGCATTTTAATGGACTCCTGAAGCAACTAAGGCCTTTGAACATCTTAAAGAGGCAATGTGCCTAGCACCGGTCTTAGCTATGCAAAACTTCACAAAAACCTTTATTGTGGAATGTGATGCCTAAATAAATGGAATTGGTGTTGTTTTAATGCAGGAAGGAAGACCCATTGCTTTCGAAAGTTTTCCAATCAAAGGAAAGTATTTACAGAAACCTATTTATGAGAAGGAAATGTTAGCAATATTGCATGCACTAAAGAAATGGAGAACTTACCTAATGGGAAGACACTTCAAGGTAAAAACTGATCATGATAGTCTTCAACACTTTTTGGAACAAAGACTATCTTTAGAAGAGCAGAAAAAATGGGTCACAAAGATGTTGGGTTGTGACTTTCAAATAATCTACAAAAAAGGAAAGCTTAATGTTGTTGCAGATGCACTCTCAAGAAAGAATGAAGAGGTGGAAGCATTGCTTTGTGCCATTTCTATTATCCAACTAGATTGGATAACTAAAGCTAGAGATGAATGGAAGAAGGACAAAGATGTATGGACACTCATTCAAAAGTTGCAGCAAGATCCTAGTACATCTGATACATTTAGTTGGAAAAATGATTCCTTATGGTACAAAGATCGCTTATATCTTTGTAATAATTCCCAACTAAAAAAAAATATTCTTCTGGAATTGCACACTTCTCCTTTAGGAGGACACTCAGGATTTTTAAAAACTTACCACAGGGTGAAGAAAGAATTCTTTTGGGATGGCCTTAAATCTGATATTCGAAAGTTTGTGGCGGAATGTTTGGTTTGCCAGCAGAATAAAGTGGAAACAATTAAGACCCCAGGACTTCTACAACCTTTATCCATTCCAAGTCAACGTTGGGAGGAGATTTCAATGGATTTTATCACAGGTTTACCTAAGTGCGAAGGAAAGAGTGTCATCATGGTGGTAGTTGATAGACTTACCAAGTATGCACACTTTTGTGCATTATCTCATCCATTTAAAGCAAGTACGGTTGCTACTACATTTATGGACAGAATTCAAAAGCTACATGGAAGCCCAAGGGTTATTGTGAGCGATAGAGATCCCATTTTTACTGGAAATTTTTGGACGGAGTTATTTTCTTGTTTGGGTACTCAATTAGCTCATAGCTCATCTTATCATCCTCAATCGATGGTCAAACTGAGATAGTAAATAAATGTTTGGAAGGATATCTTCGTTGTTTTGTATCTGATAAACAAACACAATGGGTCAAGTGATTACCTCTCACTGAATGGTGGTATAACACTTCCTTCCATACTGCAGCAAAAATGACCCCATTTATGGCACTTTATGGATATCATCCACCATCCATCACATCATCTTTAAGGGAAAATTCGAAGGTTCAAGCAGTGGAAGATCACATCGAGAATCAGCAAGAATTTCTCCAACTCTTAAAGGATAACTTGAATTTGGCACAAAATCGAATGAAACAACAGGCAGATCAACATCGCAGCGAGAGAAGTTTTGATGTAGGAGATTGGGTATTTTTACAGCTACAAGAATACAAACGAATTTCCCTCAAGCAAGCTAAGAATGATAATAAATTATCGCCAAAGTACTATGGTCCTTACAAGGTGTTGCAAAAGATTGGTACTATAGCATACAAATTGGAGCTTCCTGCTTCTTCACGAGTGCATCCAGTTTTCCATGTTTCATGCTTAAAGAAGGTTATAGGTGAAAATATTCTAGTTCAAACAACATTTCCAGAACTTGATGAGGAAGGAAAAATCATATTGGAACCTGAAGCGGTCATGGAAACAAGAACTCGACAGCTATGGAATCGATAAATTTGAGAGTATATCATCAAGTGGAAGAACTTAACCACTGAAGATTCTACATGAGAAGATGAGAAGTTTATACATAAGCACCCAGAGCTACTCAAGCATTGAGGACAACACTTTTTTGAAGGAGAGGGGCATGTTAGGTCCCTATATTACTAGTATAGTCCCTTATTGTTATTATTGTACCCTTGTAACCCCCATTTTGTTATTATTGTGCCCTTAAATTATTATTGTTAGGTCGGCTAGGATTACATTATGGCCCACTAGGATTATATTATGGCCACATGGACTCCTATATATAGAAATGAGGTTTTGTAAATTGTATCATCCAAGAATTGTTCATTTATGTAATGTATTGGAGGTTTCCCCCTCGAAGTGGCTTATTTCTAAGGCGTTGATATCTCTTTTATTCTATTTTTGGAGTTGGTTACAGAACATACTATGCTCAAATGCCAATACTAGGAAACAAAAGAATGATTAGGAATTTCTCAATATTTCCCAAATTTGCTATTGCAGTTCAAGCTGATTGTTGATTTTCTGGACTGGTATAGCTTATTATACATACAAGCAGATCAATTAGCTCATGATGTATTAAGAAGATCAGATATTCAAATAATTCATCATGCATGTCCTGCATTTCTTCTAAATTGTCTTTTACAATATTGGTCAAAGCTATAAATCTAGCTCTAGTACCTTTGTTATACAATTTTCTATTTAGAAATGTATTAGCGCAACAAACATTCTTACCCAAACAATGTTATTTTATTTTTGTTAGCTGTATGCAATATCCTCAAATGTTTGCATAGATTGGACATTCAAAATATACCGCAAATTATGAAATAGTCCACCCTCCAATTGTTTCCAAGGGAATGTTTCTTATCATTGTCTTTTGTCTTAAGAATAAAGGAAATCAATTGTGACTTTATATCTCATGTTGTGCCTTGAGTACCTTATTTCTTAATTGTAGTTTTATCACTGGTCTCTACTTCTTATTGTAATATTTAAATCACCCCAATGTATTTTATTAATGTACCTAAATTTACACCTTCCATGATGCTTCTAATCTTGCAAAATGTTAAAAGTGGAGTGTTTTATAATGTAATGGATATTAATTATCTAGATTATGTATAGTGATATGATGATAATGTAGGTTGATATTCAAGTTGTAAAATTCTTGTACCTATCAAGGATGAATGATAGTAAAACATTAAAAGTAGAGTGTTTTATGATGTAATGGATATTAATAATCTAGATTATGTACAGTGATATGAGTGCAGGTTGATGTTCAAGTTGTAAATTTATTGTACATATCAAGGATGAATGATAGTACAAGCAAAAAATGACATAATTATAAATTATTAAACTATCTGTTAGGTGCTAAATCATACTTCTTAGTAAGTAGATAACTAATGCAAGTTTAAAATTCCTTTTTAATTGTCTTAGCCTATTTATAGATCTCAAAGTAAAGGTTTCTAGATGTGATTTCTCCGGTAAACTTCAAGGAAAACTAAAATTTAAGGTAAACCATGTACATGTAATTTCTCCCACAAACTCAACAATGTGTGACTTTTGACATGAATTCCTTAAACACTACCACTAGTTTTTTTAGTAAGTGCATAAAATTATTTTGCAATCCATGTACATGTCATTTCTCCTGCAAACCATCAAGGTGTGACTTTTGACATAACTTAATCAACGACAACCACTAGTTGTTTAAGTAAGTGAAAACCACTAACACTTTAAGGCAAATGTTTAAGTAAGTGTAAACCACTGCCACTTTAAGGAAAATCGCGTACATGTGTCATTTCTCCTATACATGTGTCATTTCTCTCATAAAATTTTAGGCAATCTTTAATGCAAGTGTCATTTCTATGTCATTTCTCTGTAATTTCTATGTCATTTCTATCTTAAACTCTAGGAACTTGGGTAAAATTTAAGGCATGTCATTTCTAGATGTGATTTCTCCCATAAACTTCAAGGAAAACTTTAAGGCAAACCATGCACATGCCATTTATCCCACAAACTAAAGGCTTTCTCCCATTAATTCAAGGCAAAATTTAAGGCCTAAAAACTAAACCTAAAGTGGCTGAGTGTTGAGTGTCTGAGTGTTGAGTGTTTGAAATTCCATAGGATTTTAGTCTTTTTATTGAGTGTTAACTTCTAAAAGTTCTAAAGGCAGAGTCTGTAAAGGGCCAGGTAGCCTCTGGATCTCATATTTTCTCAAAGGTGACATATCCAGTAAATGCCCCTATAGTCAATCTCTGGAACAAATCTAAATAGAAGTTATTAATTCTAATATCCATAAACCACTACAACTTTAAGGAAAAACTTGTACATGTGTCATTTCTCCCATACATGTGTCATCTTTCCCATAATATTTTAGGAAAAATTTAAGGCTTGTGTCATTTCTATGTCATTTCGCCCATAAAATATAAGGCAATGTCATTTCTCCCACAAAATCATAAAGGTGTGACTTTTGAAAAAACTTCATCAACCACTACGACTAGTTGTTTTAGTAAGTGCATAAGGTAATTTTGTGAACCATGTACATGTCATTTCTCTCACAAACTAAAGGTTTTCTCCCATTAATTCAAGGAAAAAATTAAGGCCTAAAAACTGAACCTAAAGTGGCTGAACTCTCATAGGATTTTGAACTTCCATAAAATTTTAGTCTGTCTGTTGAGTGTTAACTTCTACAAGTTCAAAAGGTAGAGTCTGTAAAGGGCTAGGTAGCCTCTGAATCTCATCTTTTCTCAAAGGTGACATATCCAGTAAATGCCCCTACAGTGAATCTCTGGAACAGATGTAAATATAAGTTTTTCATTTTAATATCCATAAACCACTACCACTTTAAGGAAAACCATGTACATGTGTCATTTCTGCCATAAAATTTTAGCCAAAATTTAAGGCATGTGTCATTTCTATGTCATTTCACCCATAAAATATAAGGAAATGTCATTTATCCCACAAACTCATAAAGGTGTGACTTTTGACATAACTTCGTCAACCACTACCATGAGTTGTTTTAGTAAGTACATAAAATAATTTTTCAAACCATGTACATGTCATTTCTCCCAAAAACTAAAGCCTTTCTCCCATTCATTCAAGACAAAAATTAAGGCCCAAAAACTGAACCTAATGTGGTTGCACTCTTATAGAATTTTAAATTTCCATAGGATTTTAGTTTGTCTGTTGAGTGTTAACTTCTACGAGTTCTAAAGACAGAGTCTGTAAAGGGAGAGGTAGCCTCTGGATCTCATCTTTTCTCAAAGGTGACATATCTAGTAAATGCCCCTACAGTCAATCTCTGGAATAGGTCTAAATAGAAGTTCTTCATTTTAATATCCATAAACCACTACCACTTTGGGAAAACCATGTACATGTCTCATTTCTCCCATACATGTATCATTTCTACGATAAAATTTTGGGAAAAATTTAATGCGTGTGTCATTTCTATGTCATTTCTCCCATAAACTATAACGTAATGTCATTTCTCCCACAAACTCATAAAGGTGTGACTTTTGAAATAACTTCATCAACCACTACCACTAGTTGTTCTAGTAAGTGCATAAAATAATTTTTCCAACCATGTACATGTGATTTCTCCCACAAACCAAAGGATTTCTCCCATTAATTCAAGGCAAACTTTAGGGCCTAAAAAATGAACCTAAAGTGGTTGAACTCTCATAGGATTTTGAACTTCCATAGGATTTTTGTCTTTCTGTTGAGTGTTAACTTCTACAAGTTCTAAAGGCAGAGTCTATAAAGGGCCAGGTAGCCTCTGTATCTCATCTTTTCTGAAAGGTGACATATCCAGTAAATTCCCCTACAGTCAATCTCTGGAACAAATCTAAATAGAATTTCTTCATTTTAATATCCATAAACCACCACAACTTTAAGGAAAACCGTGTAGATGTGTCATTTCTCCCTTCTCCCATAAAATTTTAGGCAAACTTTAAGGCATGTGTCATTTTATTTAATTTCTCCCATAAACTATAAGGAAATTTGTCATTGATCCCACAAACTCATAAAGGTGTGACTTTTGACATAACTACATCAAACACTACCACTAGTTCTTTTAGTAAGTGCATAACATAAATTTTCAAACAATTTAAATGTCATTTCTCCCACAAACTAAAGGATTTATCCCATTAATTCAAGGCAAAATTTAAGGCCTAAAACTAAACCTAAAGTGGCTGAAATCTCATAGAATTTTGAACTTCCATAGGATTTTAGTCTTTATGTTGAGTGTTAACTTCTACAAGTTCTAAAGGTAGAGTTTGTAAAGGGCCAGGTAGCCTCTGGATATCATCTTTTCTCAAATGTTGCATATCCAGTAAATGCCCCTACATTCAATCTCTGGAGCAGATTTAAATAGAAATTATTCTTTTTAATATCCATAAACCACTGCCACTTTAAATATAAGTTCTTCGTTTTAATATCCATAAACCACTACAACTTTAAGGCAAACAGTCTAGATGTGTCATTTCTCCCATACATGTGTCATTTCTCCCATAAATGTTTAAGAAAAATTTAACACATGTGTCATTTATATGTCATTTCTTTGTCTATTTTATTTCATTTCTCCCATAAACTATAAGGCAATGCCATTTCTCCCATATAATATAAGGCAAACTCTAAGAAAAACCTTGTACATTTCATTTCTGTCTTAAAATCTATGCAAGGAAAACTTTAAGGCATGTCATTTATAGATGTGATATCTCCAATAGAATTAAGGAAAACTTTAAGGAAAACCATGCACCTACCATTTCTCCCAGGCAAACTTTAAGGCCTATAAACTGAACCTAAAGTGGCTGAACTTCCATAGGATTTTGAGCTTCCATAGGACTTTAGTTTGTCTGTTGAGTGTTAACTTCTACAAGTTCTAAAGGAAGAGTCTGTAAAAGGCTAGGTAGCCTCTAGATCTCATCCTTTCTTAAAGGTGACATATCCAGTAAACTCATGGAACCATGTATGTGTCATTTCTCCCTTAAACTCTAGGTAAGACAATATTTAAGGCATGCCATTTCTAGATGTGGTTTCTCCCATAAATGTTAAGGAAAACTTTAAGGAAAACCATGCACGATCCATGTACATGTCATTTCTCCCTTATACTCTAGGCAAGGCAATATTTAAGGCATGTCATTTCTAGATGTGATTTTTGCCATAAAATTAAAGGAAAACTTTAAAGAAAACCATGCACGAACCATGTACATGTCATAAATATCCCTTAAACTCGAGGAAATGAAATATTTAAGGAATATCATTTATAGATGTGAATTCTCCCATAAACTTTAAGTCAAACTTTAAGGTAAACCATGCACATGTCATTTCTCAGATGCATTTGCAATAAATGTTAATTTAATATATTTTATTTAATTTTTTTTTTTCATGGATTAAAAAAACCCACTAAATATGGTTGAAAAATGGACATTATGCATAGATGTTTCTTTCTTTCCCAGCCCAGGGAAAGCAATGATTACATATGTGCTTTGCAATATTATGACTACCAAGGTCCTGCAAAAGAAAATGAATATACCGGGAAGAACAACAAACAACGAGGCATATTATATTGCATTGATAGAAGGCTTGGGAACAACTAGGGAGTATGTATCAAATGGAATTGTAGTTTTAACCAATTCTTAACTTGTGTGCAACCAGATGAAATGTCTATACCAAGTTAAGAAGGAGAGGCTAAAACAACTGCATGGAAAAGAAAACAATATTGTTAGCCAATTTCAATTTTTTAGTATAAGACATTGTATAAATGTTAATAAGATGTATGTTGATATATTGCATGGGGCAATGACAATTCAAGGTTCTTCTATTAAAGATGAATTAATAGATGAATTATTATTATACAGGGCAATGCCATTTCAAGATTCATCTCTCACAGATGAATTAGTTTTGAGACGCTCTTCTTCAAAAATTCAAGATTCATCTTTCAAATATTAATTAGTGTTGAGATGCTCTCCTTCAAAATTTATTGATGGAAATTGTAACATATCTTTGAGATGTGTGTGTTTTGTACTTATAAATGCGTCTTTTTCAATGACCATGTGTTTTTTTCAATTATATACCAAGTATGCTCCCACCATGTAAAGAAGAACTTAGTGAACTTCACATTTTTATAAAATTAAAATGTGAGGATTTCAACAATTTTTTGTTTAAATGGAGTTTCATGCTTCCTTTTTAATGACCATGTGTTTTTTTCAATTATATACCAAGTTTTCTTCCACCATGTAAAGTGCAATTTGGTGAACTTAACATTTTTGTAAAAAAATTTCTTAAATTGAGTTTCACAAATCAATTAGTGCTTTGAAATGTACATAATTTGTGTACACTAAATTACATTAATTTTTTGAAATTTATTTTTGATTTATTTTAAATAGTAATTTAAAAATAATTTTAAATTTCCATTGTAGATATATGTACATATAAATATCATGGAGGATTAAAAGCAAAGATAAACATAATCCCATATCTCTACGAGAGACGGGGATCAGAGATCGAGGGATGTTCATGGTATATAAGTATAATCTTATCTCCATGCATATACATACATGTGTGTACATATGGAATTGATTTTTATCAATTTTGTGAGTTAAAATAGTTGTTAATAAGTTTCATTTTTTATTTTTTACGAGGTAGGAGGACAAGGGTGTCTACTCCATCAATGGAGCATGACCATGGTTCACAGAATCATGGTATTTCTCATGCAATTTAATTAATGAATATGTACATGTATTTATATGTATGAATTTATTTTTGAACTGATTATAAATTCATATCTTTTTATAAAGCTTCCCTCTCGTCTCGTGAGGTTGGTGGTGGTACACATTCCATTCGAGGGCCATCAATAGGTGTTGGAAAGTTGTGTGAAGGTGGTGATATGCATTCCGCCAGAGGCCAATAAAGGGATGGTCATGTTGGTCCTCAACCAATCGGTGGTCGTTCAGGTTCTCAGCAGTCTCAGGGTGGGAAAGATGCTAGCCAACCATATTGAGGTACTCATCAATCTGAATATTATTTTCATTCAATTTGTACAAATTTGTTTACATATTTTTTAATATATAAATTTGATATATTGATGTAGAGGGTGAAAATGTTGCTCCAATTTTTTCTCAAAAAAGACATAGGATAGAACACATCATTCAAGAAGAAGGTCGTACACCAACCATGACTTATCCATCTGACATTTTTGATGTACCTTGGGAATCAAACATGCATCAATGCACCTTACAAAGGTGTCAAAATATTCATACAAAATTGAAGAGAGATCTCGTGGCTTTGACTCTCCCTGCTGAGAGTCGAAAAAGCATGGAAATAGTTACTCACTCTTTAAGAAAACTAGTAGATGTGTACCTAAATCTTGCTCCAACCACTTATAATTTTATAGAATTGATGAGAAAAGGAAAGGAAATAGTGATGGGTCCTGATACATGGGAGGTTGTTAAACAAATATTTACAACAAAAATGGCTAAGTATATGTTTAATTTTAAAGACGGGCTGAAAATAAAGATGCCAAAGGTGCAATATTTCAAGCACCCTCATATAGCTCGCTATTTGTATGATAGAGACATTGTTGCATATGGAAGACTCCCATGGAACGACGAGGTTCCGATTTATTTTGAAAAATTATTTTATGTAGAATTCTTTTGGGGAATGAAAACCGATTATAATGACCTTCCCTATGAATTTTTTGGTCTTGGGAAAGGTCGATTGTGTGACTGTAGGGGCACTAGGTGTGATGTTGAGTTGCCTCACCATGAGACACCATTGGTTAGTCGACCTCTTCGTGTCAAAAATTTGTGGCCAGAGATGGATGTCACTTCTCAAATTAGTCGAGAAGCAAGGGATGCCATCATTGACAATGTTTAGAGTGTATTGGGTGGACTTGATGTTTGTTTGAATCGACAAATAACATGTGAGAATGCACACACTAATTTTTTGTATTATACATATGAAGATATATACAACATGAGTATTGAAGATCTCAGAACATATGAAAATAATTGTCGCAATGGTTGGTAGGACCTAACATGATCAAGAGGGCATGGGAACGGTATGTGTTAATGGTTAGGGTGATTATTTTAACACATGTACAATTTGTAATAAATACATATATACATAGATTTATTTGTATACATTATTCTAACAAAAAATTATCATTATGTGTTAACACCATTTGTAGTTGTCACACTTGATGAATGAAGAAGATGTTAATAACACGGTCGGAGCCTCCAGTTCAATTAATCAAGATGGGTCTCACCATCAATCACACAATCAATATGGTTCTCACCATCAAGATATGTTAGCGAATGTTAGTGTTTTTTAAGTGAACATGATGATGTACAATTATTTTTTATCTAGTATTATATATATCGAAACATGATGACATAATTTTAGAATAAATAATTGTGCACACATGTACATGCATATATATATATATATATATATATATATATATATATATATATATATATATATATATATATATATATATATATATATATATATATATATATATTAAAATAAATAATGTATTTTGATTCTGTTTGATGTTTTTGGGATGGCGGTACCTTATTATTCCTTGGGAGATGTGCCAAATCCACCATCACAAGTATGGACGATTTTTCACTTTTAAATATGTTTTTAATTTATATATTCCAGCTCAAAAAGTTCCATTAAAAAATGGGATCTCTAGATCTTGATTTATTTTAAATTTTTTGAATTTTAGGTTTTTGGAGATTTTCTTTCGGAGCCACTCTTAGGAGATGTGCCAAATCCACCAGCACAAGTATTCAAATTTTCACTTAAATATATGTTTTTAATTTATAAATTATAAATTGAAGCTCAAAATTTTTATTATAAATCGAGATCTAGATCTTGATTTATTTTAAATTTTTTGAATTTTAGGTTTTTGGATATTTTCCTTCGGAGCCACTCTTACGAGATGTGCCAAATCCACCAGCACAAGTATTTATTTTTCACTTAAATAATATATGTTTTTAAGTTATAAAATTTATAAATTGAATTTCAAAATTTTTATTATAAATTGAGATCTAGATCTTGAGTTATTTTATACTTTTAAATTTTTTGAATTTTAGGTTCCTAGAGAGGATTTCTTTTCTCCACGGACTGTAGCGATGGAGTGTATGATGGAGACAGTAACATCCACACCGTTTGAACCATTTGGACAAGTTTTCTATTATTGAAAATTAGTTTATATATGCATTCTCATTTGAAATTTTTAAATATCTTTATATATATATATATATATATATATATATATATATATATATATATATATATATATATATATATATATATATATATATATATATATATATATATATATTGTACAATTTATTATCAAATATGTTCCTCAAGAGGATGTGTTAATCCACGAGTGACAAAACAAAATCAAGAGGGAACCTCATGAGGTATTGCATGATTTTTTTTCTTTTCATTTTTTTTTTTACATGCAGTTTTATATTCTCATTCAATTTTAAAATGTATTAAATTTTAATGTTTGTACACATTGTGTACAGGTTGCCCACACTTCAGAGGATGGCTCCAGGATCGTAACTTTGTTGGGTGAGACACTACATCCATCTCAGACTATGGACATGCACATGTGTGCAACATTATATTTGATACATTTAGTCTTAAATTTACTTTTTTATATATAGTCTTATCTAGATGCGCTCATATATTTAATTTTCTATATAACATACTTGTAACACTATACATTGAACTATATATATATATATATATATATATATATATATATATATATATATATATATATATATATATATATATATATATATATATATATATATATATATATAATAAAGAAAAATATGTCATGTGAAATACGAATTTTAGACATATTTTATCGTATATATATATATATATATATATATATATATATATATATATATATATATATATATATATATATATATATATATATATAGTTTTAAACTATATATATATATATAGTTTTAAACTATGTATTTACTCTTTCCTTGGATAGTTACATTTGGCATGTGATCACAAAATGAATCTCTAGATCAAAATTTCAAATTACATTTTCACAATGTGTATATTTTGGATGGTTGAACTACATTTGGCACATGTGATTGTGATATAATGTTTTTTTTTTATTTGATAGTTGAACTACATTTGGCATGTGAAGTAATGTTGTGATATATAATGTTTTGTTTTTAAAACTCAAGGTTTGGATGGTTGAAATGAATTTGGCATGTGATTGTGATATAATGTTTTGTTTTTATTGAATATTTGAACTACATTTGGCATGTGAAGTAATGTTGTGATATAATTTTTTGTTTTTAAAACTCAATTTTTGGATGGTTGAACTACATTTGGCATGTTATTTTGATAAAATGTTTTTTTTTTATTGGATAGTTGAACTACATTTTCCATGTGAGGTAATGTTGTGATATAATGTAAATTGGTTTTAAAACTCAAGTTTTGGATGATTGAACTACATTTGGCATGTGATTGTGATATATAATGTTTTTTTTTTTAAATTCAAGTTGTCATTTTACAAAAAAAAAAGTTCACATGAATATATGTACATAGAAATGATTTAAGTACATGTTTGAATATGTATATATATATATATATATATATATATATATATATATATATAATTTCATAAATTCTAGGTCTTCTTAGATGTGTCAAACAATCATAAAATTTCAAAATTGCATTGTAGAACATATATATCTTGTACATGCAACAATTTTCATCAATGCACGTAGAAAAGATACTTTCATTTGATAGTAAACTGGAAATTAAAAAACACGCAACCCACATTTTGCATTCAAGAATGAATATTATAAAATTTACTTCTAATAGACACACACATCTAAAAAAAATCGTGCAACTTCAAATTTGCATTATATTAACTATGATAGATACACAGATATGTACATTTTACAATAATGACATTATGATAAATTGTACCAGAGAATGTATGAAATCGTTTAGACCAGATAATCTAGAAATGTGTATGTGTACATGTGTATAAATTACTCATGTGCATGTCCCAAAACAATGTACATGTGCAAACGCTTGCACAGATAACATAATAAGGAAGTTCAATTTTTAGTTGATTTCTGGAAGTTCTAAAGCATGAATACAAAGAGAAGAAATTGTTGGACAGTTCAATCAAAAAAATTCCAATGGAATGCCATATTCAATGATTCGTTCATGATCGGTTTTTGACATTTTCCATTTCTTAATTTTCATTTTTTCCTTTGATTGAACTTCTATCAAATTTATGCATGGTGCACACACCAAGTGATATATTGAAAAGTTATGACATCAGGCTCATAGTCTTGAAAGTAAAAAAAAATCCCCACTTTGATTATTTTTTTTGAAAAAATAACATTTCAGTATAATAGACCCTCTATCATATGTAAACCCATGATGATTATATTTTTCTAATAATTTCATCTTTCATTCAGTGAAACACATCAAATAATACTTCACGTTTTCATTTTTGATAGTAGGTTCAATTACAGAAAAAGCATCTCCTGCATAATAAAAAAACAATTATGTATTTAAATTCAGATCATAATTAAAATGAAAAATTAACTTTAAAATTAGCATACATGTACTTGATTTTATTATCTATTTCTAGATCTCTACCATTTGAAAACAATTCCAATGTTACCTTCTCTAACAAGATTAGAAAATCGATCACCATTAGATGATATTGTAGTCTTCTCTGATTGTATTTCTTCAAACATTGCAACAGACATTTTCCCCTTTCTATTTAGCTCTGTATGTTGGAAACCTTATGTTGCCAATAATTTACATACATTTTGTTTTCACAAACATCATTGGATTCTGTGTTGTCTACGAAAACATGAAAAAAACAAGAATATTTTCTTTTATCCAATGCAAATACATTTGTGGACAACTTTTTTTTAATTGAATGCAATTTTCAAGTCCCTTTTATTGTTTCAACGTCATTTCAAGTCGATCTATCTACATCTTCGACCCTAATATGCCAAAAAAACATATATGGAAAATTTAAAGAAGAATATAAATATGATATCAAAATACCATCAAAGATAATCATTGTGATAAATGTATACACAGTTTAATATTGGATATCCAATAAAAATTAAATTGAATCTACCTTCGCACTTCCCTTGATCAGTTAGTCTCATGGCTTAGTGCAACGATGCACCATTGAACAAATTCTTTAGCATCCACAAGTTGGTTTGTAGATGGGTCCATTCAATATCTTGAAAGTGCTCGTTTTATGCATGCCGCTGCACCATCATGTTCTCCTTTTCCATGACCAATCTCAAAGAAATTACAACAATGTTTAATGCAAGTTTTCATATGAAGACAACACAACCAAAATAATTTTCGTGAAGATTTGAATTGACCTGTGCATCCATCTACCATATCCAATGTTTATTTAATTTTATCCCATGACTTTTCAAGGAGTCATAAATCTTTCCAAAACAGTGTTGTAGAAAATATGTATCATGTGTATGATCGTCACTAATATAAAAGTGATATTATTTAATAACATGCTAATTTTCAATGGTGTTTTTTATATGATAAACATTTTTTTAACATGTCTATATAGAATATGGACGAGCATGGAGATTTGGTCAGAATGATAGTATTCATTATGAATTTATTTTTGTGGAACAAATGTGTAGTTTTCTGCAAAATCAATTACTGGCAAAATGGTCCCTACTGCAAAAATTTCATGAGATTTTTTGAATTTCAAGTCCGCCATCGAGCTCTATGGGAATGCTTGGTGTATTTATATATTTCTGCCTCAAACTTTCTCAAAAAATCTATCACAAAAATTTCGTCTTCTTGTAAATCAATTATTTTAGCACTTGTAGTACTAGTTGAACCTTGAATTGATGTATGGATATATTCATATCTCTTCCATTTCACTTTAATGTTGGAAAATTAATTATCATTTATATCAGTACAATATTTGTTTTTAAATTTAGTCAAATTTCCACAATCATCGCAATTTTTACCAACAACACATTTATTTTGGTAAAATAATTCAAGGCTTTCTCTTCCACATAGAATTTGAGATATGAAACCATAGATAGTGGAAGTTGGAGGTGAATATTTCCAAAATTTTCTACCGAAATTAAGCAATGTGTCATAATATAACTGAAATTCCACATGATAACAACCACAACAAGTGTCGCGTACCATGATATGTTTTACATACCATTGTTTTTGTTGCACAAAAACACTGATTGAGACATCAATTTCATTGTTCTCTTCTTTGAAATTTTTTAAAAACTCTATCTGATTGGTGTCCAAGAAATGCTTTGGATGTACTTTGTATTGATTTCATGCTATTTTTATTCACATCAAATCCCTTGCATTTGGCGAAACATGTGAATTTTTCATCAATTATTCATATATTATTTTTTTAACATTTTCTCCAAGTCTATCTTTGTATGGTTGCCTACAAATAGCTCTCCAGCAAGCGATTTCATCATTTACATCTATTTGCGATTAAAAATTTCTGATGTTTGTGCAATTTTTTTCGTGAGGTTCCTAATGCTCGTGCCATAGATTTTTCCAAGAGATTATCTTTATACTTGATGAAACCAATACCATATATATTTCTGTACGTGCAACTGAAACATATTTCTGTCTAGATCTTCTAGTTGAATTTATAGCTGTACTTATCTTTTGTATCACTTTTTCCCTCATTTTTTTATCTTTTGTTGATTTTTGAATACCCAATAAAGTCGTAGCTTCTTTTAATTTCCTTAATGATAGGATACCTTTCAACAATTGGGCTTAAACTGCCACATTTTCCTTTATGAAGTACGTATCAAAAAAGCGATTAACACAATATCGTATAACATGGTGAATTTTTTTATCTCCATATGTGTGAGTGTCAACATTTTCTAGCATCTCATCATAGACATTGATTTCATCTGTGCATATTCAAATTAATAATATATAATAAGTTTATAGATTCAATAAATAACTAAATTAATAAATGTGTATAATTTCAATAATACGTGCATGTGTTCAACATATATATATATATATATATATATATATATATATATATATATATATATATATATATATATATATATACATACATATACATATACATACTTGGTGATTCAATTTCTTCACTTGAATTTCTTTCAACATTTTCACCATCTTCAATCATTAGTTCAATATCTCTTTCACTTTTTATTTCAAAATGTTGTATCTCATCATCAATTTTTTGAGGAATATCTCTCTTTGTTTACATTGCAAAATATTTTTCAAATTAGTTCATCAAATAAAAATTAAGCTTCTCATTTTACACTAGGAAAATTTTAAATATCAAATTTATAATATTTACATTTACATACCTACTTCAACTTCTAGTTGAGGTTGATTTTCCATTTCAATATTTGAGTGTTCTTCTCTCTTTTTTTTGCGAGATTCTCTCCCTTATTCTCTATGTTCCTCAGGGTCTCTTGTTCGATCATATTTTCTCTTGCAATTCCTTCGATTTCGCACGATAATTGAGTATAAAGTTCAAAAATTTTCCTTCAAAAATTTAGAAAAAAACTCAATTAAAAAAAACATCACAAAACATTTAATTGAAAAAAAACTCATTTTAAAAATTTTGCAAAAAATACATAATTAAATCCAAAACACTTACTTTAAAAAATCCGAGAAAAAAATGTCTTATAAAAATGAAATGAAGCTCAAAATATTTCCTTCCAAGTCCTACGAAAAAATTTCATTTAAAAATTTAGACAAAAAATCATTTTAAAAAATCATTAGAAAAGATTAACTTCAACCCAAAACACGTACTCTTAAAAAATGTCTCTTCAAAAAATTTCTCAAAAAAAAATCCATTGAAAATTAAGCCCAACTTCTTAAAAAATGCCACTTTAAAAAATACCTCCAAAAAATATCCTTTGAAAATTAAGCCGAAAAAGCATCTAAAAAAATATCACTTTAAAAGATACCTCCAAAAAATGTCCTTTAAATAGTAAGCCTAAAATGGGTCCTTTCGACATTAAGCCCCGAAAAGTCCAAAAAATGTCTTTCATAAGTTAAGCCCAAAATCCTCTAAAAACAAAATACATCCAAAAAAAATGTCCTTTGAAAATTAAGCCCAATACCTCTAAAAGAAAAATACCTTAAAAAAATGAAGCCCAAAAAACATCCAAAAAATTTATCACATACCTCCAAGAAATGTCCTTTCAAGGTTATGCCAAAAAGAGTCCTTAAGCCCAAAAAAATCCTTTGCAAAATCATACCAAATGAAGAAATGTGTGAAATTATGCCAAAATAATGAATCCGTTAACGTCAATTCATATTCCTACGAAATGCTTTTCTCGAGGGGCTTCATTGAATTTTCCAGCCGACGTAAAGTCAATTAAAAGTTCAACTGAACTTTTGTAAAAATTAAGCCAAACTTTTGTGTCGTTAGACTTGACGGGCCATCGGGGCAAAAAGCAATTCGGCCATTTTTTTTTTGAAATTTCGACTAAACTAACACGTCTGCAACTATGCAGAGCGGAGATCTGAACACATTTCTTCAACTTTGGACTGATTAAAATCCATGAAACTTTTTGAATTAACTGTTGGAACCAAGACAAGCATTTGCAGAATTGAATCTACTTTCAGGAAATACAATTTTTATGGAATTTCATAAATATTTACTAATTTTAATTAATTATGAAATAAAACGGGTGCAAACAATTTATGAAGGTCATTATGATTCAGTGAAATCAATATTGTGTATTTTCCAAAATACACTGTAAAAAGAAATTGAAAAAATTATGGTGCATTACATTGGTCTGTTGTCTGTAATGGGTAGTTTTTAGACTTTTAGTTTATAACTTATATGTGGAGAAATTTTGTGCGCACCGAAACGTATTCAAAATATGTAGTTTTTTCATATTAGATTAGTTCAAAAAATTATAGTAATTATTATATGCATCAGTTGGTTTCATAAATATAACGAAACTGAAGTAGACTCTGTCTAGATTGTTGTAACATATTTTGTTCCCCAAAAACACAAAGTTTTCAAAGAATACAATAATGCATATTAACATGACATTTTATGAATCCTTTGATTGTTAAAAAAAACACACTCAAATAAACGCTAAGTTGACATATCATATTTGTATAAAAAAAGTCCAAAAAATAAGTAATAGAAAGCTAATAAAATTTTTGAGAACTTTTATTTTTATTGCAAAATGAAATTCTAAACAGAAAAACTGTTTTGGCTTGCAGAATGTCGAAGAACAGAAAAAATGAAATGTTTTTTTCTCAAAAAAGGGAAAAAAGTGTAACCCAACTTCGCATTTTCACCTTTGAACCAACACCATATTTATAGCAGGTTACAACTCGATGTTTGTGCGCGATCGGAAAACAAAGGCAATAGGAAACTGATTGTTACAATATGAAGATTTATGGTTGAAGGAGAGATCTTGAGAATCTTACAATTCTCAGGATAGTTGTATATCCAGTTTTCCAAATGTAATATATAAGTCAGCGAAGTGAAAAATAAATTTCGTTGATTCATTTTTAATGTTGTAATTTATTATTTCACTTCTACTGTATATTATATACAACAATATGAGTTAAAAAAAATTTAGGATGTTTTGTGAAACATTTTGAGTTAATGAAGTTGAACGATATTTTACATTAAGACTTATGGATTATGTTTATCTAGGAAATACTTCTGGAGAACGTGGGCCTAGTCACCAAAGGATTAGTTGTGTATTATGTCTCATTGATAGTCAAATTACTTTTCCATGATTTTCATTAGTTATATTACTTCTTACTTGCCTTTTCTTTTATAGTAAGTGATTGATTGAATCCTGTATCTTGAATTCTATTAATTTTTTTTTGAAGTTATCGATTGGATCATGTTACATAGATTTAAATTTTAAATCCATGAATCTGAGAAGTTACTTTTGAGAGGTAGAGATTTTCGAGCATTTGTGTGATTAATAGATTTTCCTTGTGCATAGGTTTTGCCAAGAAATAGATGAAAATGGTTTATGAGTTAGAATAGTTATTTCATCAGAATTTTAATTCTAAGCATAATTGTTTGATGTTATCATTTATTTATGAAATGATTGATTTAGGATAATGATTCAGGTAATCGTTATTGTGCACTTTTCCATAGTATAAGATCCTATTCTTGCATATACTTGGCGATAGTCTTGAAATAAAAGACGAATCCCAGGTTGATAAAATTAATGACATAGGATTAATATTCATTTTTTAGAGTCATCTTAGTGCTCAAGAGTGACTCTAACAAGGCTTGGTTGTGAAGACTAGACTTCACAAAGTTGGTGTTACAAATTATGCATGCATGGTTTATGGTACGAATGAAGAAGTTGAGCATGTATTTTGGAGCTGCATTTCCGATAGGACGCTTTAGGAATCACCTTAGTCTAAATTTAACTACATTTTTTCCTCCCACTTATTTAGAAAGGTCCACTCACACTTGGATGATTAGGGACAACTGCAAATTTTTATGGCACATGATTTGGCTGTCCACTATTGGATCTATGTGGAAATACAAGCGTAATGGTACTTTCAATACTAAGTGGAAACAATGGAAGCTACAATGACCTAATATATAAGAAACAATTTAAATTTTTGGGAATTTTTTTTAAGGTTGGCTTTATGGAAAGCCCATTTTTGTTTGCAGTATTATGTTGTATGGTGCAACCGCAACAAATTTTTAACACATATTATAACCATTTCAATTTCTAAAAAAAAAAAACAAAAAGAATCTCATAAGGAAACTCTAATAGACGATGAAGATGCACTCATATTAGTGTCATCTATATAATGTCTTAACTCCACAAAATTACCAGCAATAAAACAATGCTAGAGAAAACCTAGAAATGAGGGACGATCCAATAAAAATTTCAAAAACTCATAATTGATTGCTATTAGTAAAAAAAATTATAAAACAGCCACTGAAGTGAACCTTGGCAGAGGGTTTAGACCTTAGGGAAAATCGTAGGAACCCCTAAACAGAGAAACAAATTTGAAAACCCTAGATCCATAACCCTTAGTTTAACACCTATAGAAAAAAATCATTAAATAAAATGCACAAAGTAAAATGAAGGAAGTTTACAACTACTCTAATATAATTTTAGAGATCTATAGAAAAAAATTAGAGGATGAAACAAAATATCTTAGCCTCTGTAGTATAAACAATAGATAATTTTGACTCCAAACCCCCTGAATTTTGTAATAATAAATATAGTAATTAAATAGTAAAATTTATACTTGTTAAAAAGTTAAAATTTATGAATGGCATGTCAAGAAAAGGTATCATGTAGATATCTAACATTACATGTCTTAAATCAATATAGAATTTGCATGTCTTTAAAAATTGCACCACTAAAAGTTACACCAATGCTCGTTTTGCACATGCCAAACAAGATTTTATAAGGAGAACAAAATCACAGATGAACACCACCGGAGTAGATCTTTAATTTGAAAGTCCCAAAAACAAACTCTCCCATTCAATAAGAAAACAATCGATAGGAAATGTAGGTGAAAATGTTGAAAAGCATAACCAGTTGGTTCTTTCTCATATATCTTTTCTTGATGAATTCAAATAGTGTATTACTTTGTAGAAAAGCATGAGCTACCTACTCTTTATGGATTGAGGCCTCGACCATTGGTGAATTTGGCTAACTCAATTCCCCTCAGAACTACCACCTAAGCCAAACATAAGGAGAAGAAAATCAGCATCAGCTGGTCACCAACCGACCCAGAGGCATGCTTCTTAAGTCAACTTAAAAAAAAAAAAAAAAAATCAAGAGTGAAATTATGAGCAAAAATAAAGCATGTATGGCAAAAACAGATGTCGACACATTCCAGATAGACAAGATATGGTTAAATATTAATCAACAAGCGATAAAGTAGGCAACAAGTGTTCACAATTACATTTTTCATTAGACATGTGATCTAAGCATAAGGAATTTCATATTTTCTAGTGTGCAAAAACCCTAACACAAAAACATACCTGGTGTGTGCGAATCATGGCCAGTCATAACAACAATATTAATATGCACTTTCTCTATCTCATCTTCAAGGATAACATCTAGAGTCCCGCACCTCTTCAGTTTCTTCCACAAGAGGAGTTGCATGGTCTTTTTTAAAATAATTGTTGCATAAACCTCCAGAGAAGGATGCCCCAATGATTAATCCTATTATTGATTACCCCGTTTTCTAGAAGAGATAACCCCCAGTCCTGCGGCAGAGCAGCAGTCATGCTCCATAATTCCGTAACACTCGAATTATTATACCCCTATTCTAGCCTCTCCATAGTACCATAGAGTAGTAGGGTTTCTTCATAATAAGAGACCTCCATCTCCATTGGCCTTCATAAACAGATGAAGCTGGTGATGCAGTGTAGTCCTAAGAAAATAAATCCCCATATATGAGTGCCCTAAAATGACATACCCATATCTTTAATCATCTAATATGAGAAACCCCTAGGTGAAAAATACAAAATGATAACCTTGCTCCAAAAAATTTTCTCACCTTCGACCCTGCCTCTCCCTGGGAAACAGTAGAAAAGTACTCAAGACACATCCTGCCTAAAATTTTCAGAAAACACCCAGAACTCACTCAAACTATCATGCCTGCAGAAACCATAATCTAATTTTCCATCAAGCAGCTCTGGCTAGAGCCTAGAGGTCTCAGATAATTAATTATTCCATTTCCCTAAAAGGTCCATCTTTGCGATAATTTCAGTAAAACACCCACCAAGATAGCGACATAGCTATCTGTAGCCCCTTTTTCCCTTCCCAACGTCACCACATGTCCACAGATTCACATTATTTAGCTTCTTCATAGATTTCCTGACCAAGCGAGTGAAAAATGCTGGTCATATCGACCAGGATGGAGGAGATAGTATACCCTTACTTACTAGAAACTACTTCACATTAAAATGGCTATTGAATGATAGATATATTTTTCCTATTTTCTCCAGCTGCCATTGGAAAATCCACTAAAACAATTCCATTTTCAGATAGCCCTGTGATATTGTTGGTCGTTGGGCATACAACCTTGTGATATTGGTGGGTGTCAGTCATAAAATTTGATCTAATAGCTAGAGTCCTACACTCGCTTCCACATTGAAAAACCCATCACTCTAATTCCCATCAACACTTTCTCGCCCCTACAATCTTAGGTGTAATAATGGTCGTAAAAGAAAGACCAATATAATATTGGAGAGATAGTTGTCCATAATTTATCTTTCATCTTAATTTTTATATTAACACATTAAAATAATTTTAGTTTAGAATTTAACATAATTAAAAAAAAAAAAAATTAAGAAGAAAGATTTATTTTGTGTTAAAAAATCCTCTTATAGGTAGTAATGATTTAGGTGTGGTATGTTTATGCCACGCCTATTATCATATTTCCCATATTCATGTTAGTTATCCTCATCTTTTCCATTCTCATGCTAATAATAATTTTAATGTTACTTGAATTTATGTGTTTATTTTAGAGTTTGGAGGCATTATTAAAGGCTTGAGACATTCATTTATATAGGCACTAATACTTAACAATAATTCATCTCTAAAGGCGCTCATTGAACTAATGCATCAACTCCTTAACGCCTTCTCTATCCCACTTCCATAATCCATTGTTATGTTTCAACATGATTTGCTGGTTTTATGTTGTGGAAAATATAATAGATCATTTTCAATAACCTCGTCAACTATCGTGAATAGACCGAACCAAACACTCCTTGTATTCTTTTACAAATTCAAAGAATATTGTGGTAAGTTTGACTAATAATTTCATGCACCTTTCCATGTTCATATTTTCCTAGGTCAATTATCAAAAGGAGTCCAAGTTCATTCGTTCACACCCCAAAAAACTTTGTAGCACCAAGTCATCCATCCTTCACACCACTCTATCTTCTTCACATAAAGTGTAAAATTTTGGAAAATTTTCTAAAAAAATTCATCCTCATTCATCTCTTCATTGTTGCACACCATCAAGAATTACTCACTCATTTTTTTTTTACTCACTTCATCCCAATAACTCAGTCCACTCCACGACTTACTCCACAAGACTCCACACTTAGTTTGTCCTACTCTATCCAAAAATGAGTTTTGAATTAGAGTTTTGAGCTGAGAATATTTCAAAATTGGGTTTCCATATCACAATTCTTCTGCACCTTGAACTTGTCCAGACTCCAGAAACTTGAACAAAAATTAATCTATTCTTAAAATCACATTGTCAATCTATGTTGAAATGCTTAAAATTTATTATCTCACACCATATAAATTTGAATCACTCCCGCAAGGATACAACAATGAACGTAGGAATTACTAGTAAGACATGAAAATAGAAACCTGCCTAATATAAACTCTGGAATATGACCAATGATAGGAAATAACAAATATTCTTTGAAAACTATGGAATTTGGTCAAGGATAGTAAATAAAAAAGCATCTTTCAATTGTACCCCAAAGGCATCAACATTCTAATTCATCGCCAAATGATTACTCCTTTGAATGTTTATTGTTAATTTTAAACAAATATAGTATAAATTAATGTTCTAGGGAGGTTGGGAGTAAGCCCTTGATAAAATAGTTAGTCCATTTTGTGTTATTTGTCTCTATTGCCTATCTTTTATAAAGGTAGGCAAGTGTCTTGTAATAAAAATTTGGTCTCTAGATCGTTTTCATCTTGTTGTACTTGTCTTGTAGTATTTTTTCTTGTGTGATGCAAGAATTGAAAGGCTTAGGTAAATAATTGGATTGAAAGGGTCAAGTCTTTATGTGAATAAGACCTTTGGTTTGTAGCTTGAAAACCTAGGAAAGACTTGGAGCACTTTATGCTAGTGGAGCATGTTAATCTCCTTGAACACTTGTGTAGAGATTGAAGGGTGGATCGTCTAGTGTGATTCTAGTTTATTGTGTAGCCTTTGCTATAGCTAGAATAACTTGGTCAGAACCTTGCTAGGCTATGGTACTATTGGTTGGGTTTATTCTTTATAGTTTATGCCTTCTTTACGGTTTGGTAGAAACTGGAGTGTCCTTGCTTACATGAGTTGAAAGTACAAGTCCCATCTTGGAATGAGCTGAGATATTTTATTCTCTTTGGATGTTGTAATTTGCACTATTTCATTGTTGTCTAAAATTTTTTGTTGCATATCTAAAAATCATACTTTTGTTTTCAATGTTTGAGTGGTTTCTTGGTTGTTTTTACATGTTGATTTACCATGATATCTTGGCTGATATGTTATGTGATTTAAAATTCTATGAAGAAAATATAAATCGGATTTATTACTAAAATAAATATACTTTAACTAAAGTAATTATCAAATTTGGTTGATGAAGGAGATTGTGCCCTAAGGGGTTGTGAATATTCTCTCCTTCAACTAAATATTTTTGGTGGTTATTTCTTGAGCTTTCCAAGTGATTTGTTTGGATATAAGAAGTCTATTTCTATTGAAATTTATATTTCAAATTCAACTATAATGATGAAATTTGTATTATTTCATGGCAGGAAGTCTCAAATTTTAGAAACAATTGGGAAAGCAAGGGAATTTTTATTCAAATTTCCACCAAGAAGATGTTGGAAGAGCATGAAAAGGTAAAATGACAAACTCAATAGGTGTAAGGTATGCGTTGATCACTAAAGATGATAAGAGAATCCCCAAAAATAATCACTAAAGGTTTTTCAGGTCAAGTAGAGAAATAAACAATGAGACAATGACAAGCAATAGTCGACTTGAAAGCTAACTCCACACTAAAGGAAAAAGAATAGGATAAGATATTAGTAAAAATATTGCAATATTGGATAGGGGGATTCAAACCTAGGATTTTCATTAGAACATACAGATTCATTTGACGTAGAAAATATATAAGCAATAAAGAACAACTACATGATTCAGATGCAATAAAGAACCTACCTCATCAATAACAATGATGGAAACAAAAAAAATAGTCACAAAATGTTAATCGAGTGGTGTTCCATAGCTGTCAAGACATCCTAACAAGTCCACTTGAAGGATAAAATAAGACACATAAGAAAATACACAATTATAAATCAGTGTGCATTTTACCTCAACACAATAACTTAAACCGAATCAAATAGCATATGATCCAAAAGACGTATTGGATATTTAGGTATTTCAACTATTTCATGTTGTCTCTAAAGAAAATTATATCGGGTGGAAGAGAATGAGGAAGGAGATTATCATTCCATGAAAAAATAAAGAAAAGGTAGTTTTCTAGAATAACTGCATAAGTTTAGTTATGGATAAACTACAACTAGCTTGCCTACGCAAAAGTGAGGACTGATTGGACTCAATGCAACAAATAATTCATCAACTTATTACTAAAAATGTCCAAATGAGAGAATAGGTAGAGCAGTCATAACAACAAAATAAGAAACAAAAGACATATGATTTATCCTCTATACTTGAGTAGGAAATTTCCATGTTTAAAGAGGTAAAGAATAAACTACAAGAACCAATGGATAGGATAGATACTCTTAATGTTATCCTCAATTACTAAATGACAAATTTGACAACCGTTTGCAATGGATTTCAGATTCAAAAGGTACTTAATATGGAATTATTACAGAAGAATAATTGCATGTTTGATCCTTGGGAAGTATCATCCCTTATACTTGCCTTAAATTTGGTTTCCTTCTACATTGGGTACTTATTGGTTTGGTCAATGACTACTGTATGTATTGTTTTGATAAGCTAAGTGTGCAATGCCTTCCAGGTTTATAATAAGTACCTAAATGTGACATATGTAATTTTATACTCATCACCTCAAATTTCCTTAACACTTCCCTTTGAATAGGTTAGAATTCTTGTGATTCTTGCATTCAATATTAATACTACCATTAGATGCACCGATCATTGTAATGATCACACATTATCCTATATCTCATAGTACTTAGCACAACTAAGAATGGGACCTAGCTAAATTTGTAGTCGTTCTCCTCATACCAAATTGTTTGAGGTCTAGTTGACCCTTATAATTGCAGATAGTCACAAAGGATTGTTGGCAAATTTTTCGCTATCAACAAGTATGTGAATTATGGAATTAAGGTCCATAATAATGTTGAGACCAAAAAATGTCATGTTTTAAGGCCTTAATATGGATCTGACATATTTTATCTAGAAATATTCAAGGTGGAAGAAGTAGTAAAAATGACACATAAAGTTGATTTCTCCAAATATTTTTCTCTAAAATATGGCTGAAAAATAATATATTGATCCAACCATAATTATTTCTACTCTAGAAACCTTCCTCTTCGATCATATCTAACAACATATGAACAAATTATTTTACCTAGAACCTCTAAGTAAAATGGCCTACTTAGATTGCTTAGAAGAAACTAATATTGCATCCTCGAAATCCTCCATCTCCATGTTAAAAATTAATATTAGGTGAAGGAAATTTTATTTTGAATCCTAACACACCAAAAGTATTTTTTCTACTTGTTTTATCAAGAAATATAATTCTATTTGAAACAACATTACTATATAATCAAAAAATGTTAATGCTCAAAATAGTTTTGTGAAATAATTTCGGCACCTAAGGAGAACATGTAAACCAAGGAGATACTCAAGATGAGGCTCCCATAATATGTACAACTTAACTTCCACCCATCATTATTCCATTCTAGTAGTTTGAGTTACTTTAATTGTCCGTCTTTAATGCATCCATCACTATAGCACATGAACTCTTGAAACCTAATATTTTCATATATTGAAAAGGCTTGGTTGATCCAATCCCTCTACTCTAATACTTCTGAAATGCATACGTTGTCAAGATATTGTGTGTAAAATTAAGATAATTTTTTATCCCATCTTTAGTACCATTAATTTAATATTCCTATCCATTATCTACTTTATTTTGTATAAACATGAGAAGGAGACATAAAAACTTGACTTACTAGTGATGGGTCTTGTGACTAGTCCACAACATTATAAGATGATCCATAGAAACATCATTAAAAGTCAACCCATCTTAAATAGTTATCAATTTAATAATTCATTATATAGTTTAATATACATTTTTATGTAAATAAACCATCGCCGATAATAATTTTGTTAAGAATAACAAAAAAAATTATATCTTATATAGTATAATATGTTTGTGTGTTTTTCCTATTAGCAAAAACAAAGCTGACCATATTTCTATTTGATTTGAAAAACAAAATACACATATAAAATGCTTATAGCATTCACAAGGAATTCATGTAGTTATATTATCGTTCCAAATTTCTATCTCAATATTTAAAATTTCAGAAAAAAAATTAATAATAAGGACATAGACCTTTATAAAATTTATTGTAAACATCTAATATTATAAATATTTATAATTAAATTATACCATGAAAAAAGTTTAATTATTTCCAATAAGAAAATTATTTACTCTATCGTCACCTCGAATAGAGTCCTCTCGCAAAGGTTTATGTATATATTACATTATATTCACTCAATATTGATTATTGCAAAAAATATTTGGAGTTATACTCTTCACCTAGCCATATACCTTGTTGTTCTAGATATTTGAATAACAAGTTACACATGAGCCATCAATCCATTACAATGTTGTCTCTTCTTAGCCTTGTCCTCAATACAAAAGAAAAAGTGATGTCATCTTCTCCTTCTTCTCCTTCCTTAAATAGAATACATCAATGATAAATAACCCAACCACTATGATCCACCCATCATTATATAATTCTTCCTCTGTCGTAACATTTTCCTTATACATAAACATACATTATTGTTAATTTCTTATTACAGAAGTCGAAGTCGTCGTCGTCATCATCATCGTTGTCATTTTTTATTTACCTCCTATTATACTTTAAAATTTGTTTATATATTATTATTTTATTATTTTATTACTTAATATTATGTGGAATTAAATACTGCCCCCTTTAAGAAACTTTGTGCTGTAAATAACTCTAATTATGTAACTTATAATTTCTTTGTTTATTTTATAGTATATTTTATGAAACACTCTTTATTGTAACTATTATGAGTGCCACCCATGTGACCATAGCAAGCATTGAATGTTACATCAAAAAGTTGAGAGAACTATCAACACTATCAAGTTCTTCCCTAACCTTTAGATCTATGCTGAAATTCCATCGGTATACCAGAGCCCTAAATCTTGAGACATAATATATGCCATTGTATTCCTTTCTCCCAAACAAATATTCTTCACTATGGAAATTAAATTTATTGCCAATTCATGCTTATGATGTCCTTACAATGAGCTAGGAGTTGACAAGGAATATCATATCATGAGGAACAAGCTAGATATTAAGCCCAAAAAATAGTAGAAATTTCCAAAAATTTGCCCCACTCTAGTACGCTAGATGGCATGTAAGATGAATTCACAAAGGAAAAATGCTACATAGTAGGCGAGCATGGGTTTTTAAAATGTTTTGAATAATTTGGGGAGGTAACAAACTGGGTGTTAGACATTAGGCACACGAGACATTAATAGATGCATAGAATTGACATATATAAGTATTTCAAACTTCTAGGTCATATGTTACCAAATCATAATGAGGCTAAGGAGGAAATCCTCATCATGCTATACAAACTACAATTCTATATAATGAACATGGACAAGTTTTTGAATCAAATTGAAAACCATTCAGTCCTTCCTCTAGAACCAAGATGCTCTCCAAGCAATATAAAAGAGTCAATTGTTGTGGATGAATCAAACTCCTAGAAATGTAAATGAAAGGTAATAGTTACCCATTTTTTTTACATCGTTCAATCAATTTTTTATTGATCCAAGGGGCTCATTCTACAATCTAGTATGAGGGACCTATAAGTATGTCACACCCTAAAAGAAAATAATAATAAAAAAATTCTCTCATGTCAGCCAAAAAAAAAAAAATAACTATATAAATAAATAATTAAATATATATGAACAAAAAACATCCAATGTGAGTTATGAATAAAATATTTGACATGAATTAATATAAAATGGCTCAATACACATGTTATGTAATCTTTATAACATTAATAAAAATGCAATCTAAATAGTTAAAAATTACACATTGTTTTTTGCACTCTAAAATAAGTTTGCAACAAAGAAATTTGATCCCTCTTGTTTAGCTAAGAGGCTCATTCTACAATCGAGTATGAGGGACATGTGTAAGTATGTCGCATCCTCAAAAAATAATAAAATGATTTTTGAGCAGAGAGGCTCATTGTGACAAGAGACTCATTTAGCCGAGAGTCCTAAAAGAAAATAATAAAAACAAATTTCTCTTACGTCGGCCAAAAAAATTAAAAAATAAATAACCATATAAATAAATATTTAAATATATATGAACAAAAAACATCCACTGTGAGTTATGAATAAAACATTTTACATGAATTAATATAAAATGGCTCAATACACATGTTATGTAATATTTATAACATTAAAAAAATGCAATTTAAATAGTTAAAAATTAGTAAATATTTTACATGAATTAATATAAAATGGCTCAATACACATGTTATGTAATATTTATAACATTAAAAAAATGAAATTTAAATAGTTAAAAATTAGACATTGTTTTTTTCACTCTAAAATAAGTTTGCAAAAAAACAAATTTGACCCCTCTTGTTTAGCCAAGAGGATCATTCTACAATCGAGTATGAGGGAGATGTGTAAGTATGTCACGTCCTCAAAAAAATAATAAAATATTTTTTTAGCGGAGAGGCTCATTGAGACAAGAGACTCATTTTGCAATCCCATATGAGGTACATGTCTAAGTATGTCACGTCCTAAAAATAATAATAAAAATAATTTTCTCTCATGTCCACTAGACAAAAAAAAATAAAAATATCCATATAAATAAACAATTAAAATCTATTAACAAAAAACATCCAATATGAGTTATGAATGAAATGTTTCAACATGAATTAATATAAAATGGATCAATACACATGTTATGTAATCTTTATAATATTCAAAAATATAATTTAAACAGTAAAAAATTCCACCCGCATAGTTTTTTTCACTCTAAAATAAGTTTTCAACAAAAGAAATTTGATCCCTCTTAGCTCATGTTAGATACGTGCTTTATATGGAACTATGCTGGTTCTAGAATCCTGTATGAGGTACATGTGTAAGTATGTCACATCCTCAAAATAATAACAATTTTTAAGTATTTTCGCTCATGTCTACCAAACAAAAAAAAAAATTTAAATAGCCATATAAATAAACAATTAAAATATATTAACAAAAAACATCCAATATCAGTTATGAATAAAATATTTCAACATGAATTAATATAAAATGGATCAATACACATGTTATGTAATTTTTTTCTTTATAATTAAGATTAATCGATTAACAAAGGGAGTAAAATTACACCATGACCGTAGTAAAAAACACTACCCCGATTAAAGGCAGAATTGTCAAGAAAAACATAGATGAAGACTGCCCAGTGATAGGGAAACCAGTCTTGAAAAGATTAGCAATTCCCATGCAGGGGAGCCAATTTTTATCTCTTTGATGTTTCCAGAGTTTACAGAGTTCCAAAATTAAACAAAAATTCAACATAGCAATATGAACAGAGACTTGCCCAATTATATGGGCAGCGAAGTAGGATAACAAGACCGCAGAGAGTAAACTAATCATCAGGAGGCTCTTCGACTATACGGCACCAAACGTTTTCAAGCAGGTCCCTGGCAAGAGCAGCTTCAGATTCAGAAGGACCAGGATCAACTGACGCCATCTCCACATCATGAGCGCTGGGAGCTTGAGCTTCTGAATCTTGTGCAGCCACACTACCAATCCCCACCTAGAGGTTCGAAATCTAAGCTTTGTCAGAGCCGAGGCCCACCGGAAGAGAGCTTGGCTCCCCCAACTAGGCTTCCTCATGGAAGACCACAGTGATTGTAGCTGTATTCCTTGGGTGGTTCAGAGTGCAGTTGAAGGAGAAAAGCGCTGAGCCAGTCGTGGGAGAAGGAAAGGTGGCGGGGGGTTGTGGAACAGGGGAGCCCAAACGGTGGGTAGAATCATGAAACTTCCCTCTCCCACTGCGGGTGTGAGGATAGTGGCCTGCATAGAATTCGCTGGAGAGGGAAGGCGACTCAGAATAGGGGCTGGAGGGCGCGCGCAGGGGACGGCCCCTGGTGTCGCCCCTGCGACTTCACAATCTATGATGCAGACGAGGCATAGGGGAGGAAACAAGAGCGGGCTCAAAGTGAGGTAGAGAAGCAGGAATGAAGGGGCCACAACAATGCATACACAATCTAGAATAGAGGCCAGAGGCCGGAGAGAAATGAAAATGGCTCAATGGATGCGACTCCACAAATAGACCAGAGCAGAGCTCCAAATTATCATTCCCAATCAAGCAACGAGAAGAAGCCAGCTCAAAGCAAGGCAGAGCAACAGGAATGAAGGGGCCACCACAACGGAAACAGAAGTCAGAACAGAGGCCAGAGGCCAGAGAGAAATGCAAATGGTTCGACGGATGCGGCTCGACAGATAGACCAAAGCGGAGCTCCAATTTATCGTTCCCATTCAAGCATCGAGAAGCACCTGCCATTACTCTCTCATTGAAGAGATCCGAAGTCTGAAGCATGCTGGAGCATGTGGAGGTGTGAATAGGACAGGAGGATGGGGTATGAGCAGTGAAACCAGTTAATGCTAAGCAATTGAACCCTGCACGTCTTAAATGCAGAGAGTTGTCGTTCATAAGCCGATTTCCTGCCATGTCATGGATAGGCAGGTGTCGCCACACCTCGTCCCACCCCTGTCCCGTCACATTGATCGCCCCTCTATACACCCGCATCCGAGACATGTTATGTAATATTTATACCATTCAAAAATATAATTTAAACACTAAAAAATTCCACCCACATTGTTTTTTGCACTCTAAAATAATTTTTCAACAAAAGAGATTTGATCCCTCTCCACTCATGTTAGATACGTGCTTTAGATGGATCTATGATGGTCTTTATGTCAAATAATAGATTAAGATGTACAATCTACAGTCTATATACAAGAGTAAAAGTCTCCTCATAGCCACTTCCCTCAACTTGAGAGTACCCCTTGGCCACAAATGTGGCTTTATAATTCTCTATGCTTTCATCTACTTCCCGCTTCACCTTGAACGTCCATCTTGAATCCACTATTTATTTATCTGGTTGTCTTGGGGCCACTTCGTAAACACTGTTCCTTACAATGGATTCATATTCCTCTACCATTGCATCCACCCATATAGGTTTTTCTACTAATTCCTTGAAAGAGGATGGCTCAGTCTCTATAAGCTAAGTCATAAGAGCCATGTAGCTAGTGTACCTCTTAGGTTACCTCCTTTGCCTATGCAAATTTGAAGGATATCCCACATTCTTGCTTGCATCCTGCAAAAGTATATTAGCTTCTCTAGTTCTTTTTCTCCTTTATCTGGATGGTTATGCTTGAGTGAATTTCTCCACTCTTTTCTCCTCAATATATGGTTTCTCCACAACTTCCTCAGGCTCATTCTTTGGAGCTAAAAGCACCTCTTCTAGTGGGATCTAAATCACCCTCTCAAGAGAGCACCACATCACTTTCTCCTCATCAAAATTCACATCCCTTCGCACAACTGTCATTCTAAAGGATTTCAAGTAGACACGATAGTTGTGGGGAGTTTATGTTTAACCCAAAAATACCACCAATTATGAAACCACCTTAATATTATTGATTTATTCTTTGGAGACATGGCAGGAAACAAGGGCTCCAAAAATCTTGATGTATGACACATCAAATATTCTCCTTGAGAAATCCCCCTTTGGTGTGATCATGCTAAGAATATGATGAGGACTTCGGTTCTACGAATAGACTATTATGTTGCATGCCTCATACAAATGCAGAGGTAGGCCTTGGTTATCAAACATCACCCTCGCTTCTCCCAAAATGCTACAATTATTTCTCTTGACCACCGCATTATGTTGTGGATTGTGGGGTATTGTCAACTCTCACTGTATGCCTTCTTTCACACATAAATTTTTAAATTCAATCAACATGTACTCACCTCCATTATCTCTCATGATGGCCTTCATATTCTTACTAGTTTATTTCTCAACCAGTTCCTTGAATTCTATGAACTTGGGGAATGTCTCATCTTTCTTCCGCGTGAAGAAGATCCAACACTTCCGTTATGAATCATCAATAAAAAAGACAAAATATTTTTTTTTGGTAGTGGAGGTTATCAAGAAATATCCACATCATAGTAGATACTTTCTACAACTGCATTTGATTTCCTATTCCGATCATGGAATGTGGATTTCATGTACTTACCCCACATACATCATGATAATCAAGTGCTCCTTTAGGGAGGCCAATGGTTATCTGATATATAATCTTCAAGCTCCCATTATGAAAATCACAGTGTCTTTTATGCCAAAGTTCGCCAACATTGTGACCCTACACTTTATATTCCTTAGTGCTTAATGTGACACTGTATTCCACATTTAGCTTATATAGGTTCTTTACACAAAATCTGATTTTCTTCGCTTGTCCCATGGATATATGTCTCAGGAATGATTTTCCTTTGTTGAATATCACATCATAACCATGATCTTCCAAAACTGAAATAGAGATGATACTTTTCTTTAGGCCTATTGAAAACATGACATCCCTGAGCCTGAGAGGGGATTTTGACTCACTTAGAAAGGTGTTTGTATCAATATCATTTGCGTTTCACCTTCCATCATCCTCTAGCTTGATGTGCATATGGATATTTTTCTCCTCCAGGTCACTAAAATCTCTACACCTTGTCATATGGAATGATGCACCTAAGTCCAAGCACCACACACTCCCCGTCACTGTGTTGGACATGCATACGATAAGGGTAAATTAAAAATTGAACTTTGAACCCAAGGCTTCACCTGTTGCTTCTCCTAAGGTCTTCTTTCTTCCCTTTTTGTGTAGAAAATTCCTGGCATAATTTGTATTCATGACAATGGAAGCATTTAATTTTCGACGAATCTTTCTTCTTTCCCCCTTGGCTCGATTCTAGTTTGGTTTGATATTTATTCCATTTTCCCTTCTTTCCCTTTCCATCCGATGCAATTTTTTATTCATCCTCGCCCTTGGATGAGGTCCCATCTCTACTATTCCACACTGTTTCATCTTGTACCGAATCAAACCATAAGTGGTCCCAATTCATTACTTTCTCCCTTTCGTTCGTTGAATCTTGATGACTGTGTCTTCTCTTGGGAATTCTTAGAAGGGCTAAGCTTACCAAGACATCCTCTGAAACAGTATCACCAACTCATGCAAGCTCATCACTAACTTGTGTGAAGCTACCCAGATACTTGGAGATAGGGTCATTCTTCTGCATCTTGATATTTCAAATTTTATCCTTGAGCACCATATTCATGTGGTCACTATTATTCTTGAACAGATTTTTTAATTCCTACCACATTGCATAATTATTTTCTTTCCCATCGATATTGGTGAAATTTTCATCCTGTAATCCTTCCAATATTATTCTCCTCACCTTGGATACCTTTTTCTTCCACTAAGAAAGGTTATAGGCATTACATTTCACTAATTTTGCAACATATCTCTTGATGTATTCTATTAACCCATTTTCATCGAACACCTCCTCCATGTGATCCTTCCATGTGATGAAATTATATTTTTCGTCCAAGGAATAATCTAGCCTCAACCTATTGAAGGTAACCTTCTAAGATCTGAAGAGATCCTACTACGTTGAACTATAAATTCGTACCTCATAAGAAACAACTTTGAAATTCCTACTATAATGTGAATCCTGTTTTGACACCATGTAGAAATTTTGGTGTATATTAGCAAACGCTCATTATTTTTTTTCAAAATCACAATACAAAAACCTAATCTAATACTCTACAGAAGTTAATTCACAATTTAGAAAAAAAAATCTAGACATGGAATAAGGAATAAAACACCTCCACATAATATTCTTCCCCAGGAGATAAATCTGCTAAAACCCCAATGTATACTTGCATTAATCTGATGAATAAAGATGTATTAAAATTTATTTTATGAATTGAGCACAACCTACAAGTGAATAACCTAGTTTTGTGCTCACTTAGAAGCTCTAACCTAGACTTAGTCAATTTATGCCTTTGTTTGAGCCCCTATTTCCTTGTGAAATTCGTTGAGAAATTAGGCTCCTATTATTTAGGAATTTTTCCAAAATGGATTTTGAAGTTCCTATGGTTGATCATCTAATTGCATGTAACACTTGCACATTGAAGACTAGTCTATAACTGATGTTACATTTCCTTGCAATTGTTGAGCATTTCATAGGCCGTAGTTTAATTCAATTCTCTATTTGATAATTACTTTTGAACTTATTTCTATTACTTAGAACTTCTCTTCATTAGATTATTAGGTCTTCATCAAGTCAATTATTAAAACACAAAATATGCAAGATTTTGGCTCTCGAAGCCAATGCCAAAACCTCTCCCTCTTGGAGAGGAAACTCGAAATTAATTCTTATTATCAACTTTCAATAGACAAGTACCATGACCTTGACTTGGAAATTTAATGCTATTATGCTTCCAAGAACGTGTCATTGCTCATGTTGTGGATTCTTTTGTTTCTGAACTATTCTATACCAGCCTTAGTAATCTCTATCCCTCACCCTTATGATGTGCTACATTTCATTCCTCCTTTGATCTTACCTCGTCTTCCAAGAGAGTCATTCTCCACCCTCTTTCTGCACTCTTTATGACCAAGCACTATGATCAATTTTTTTTAGTGATCTTTCTTCACTTTTTGTATGTCCTTGGCCTCATGAAATATGCGAGACCCAAAACATAGAAGTGAGATGTATTCTTTGATGGTACACTTCCCAATCAAGGTCCCTTGATTTTTTGTGTAACCTTCTCCTTCATGCAATGTTCTACACACCAGATGATAGACTTTTCTCTTAATGTAACAGCCTTCAACCTTCCTGAAATGAGTGAAGCATGTTAGACCCAAAACATAGATGATGTTTCTTTCTTTCTTCTTCGTTTATTGTCATCTTCCCTCACTCCAATTGTAGACCTCTATTTCAGACTTATCCAATATTTTTTATTCTAAGTTGTTGTGTATAAATGAGGCTACATACCAATCTAATTATAGGGAATTCACCCTTGTTCTAGGCCAACATGTCTTCTTGTAGGTAATATGACTTAAACAACTGATTGTGGGCCAACTTGTCAAGGAATGTTTCCAACACATTTTGAGCTTACTTCGTGGAGCAATGCAATAAGGTCTGGAAGCATATAATTCGTCCTTTACAAAAGTGTAATGTGAATTCACACACATGAATCTATTTTATATATTTATGAAAAGATGAAAAATCCCTAAAATGCATCAAGAAGAATTCTTCAACCTATAATAAAAACTACTTTCTCATCAAACACATGAGTCAAGCTTTACAAAATACATTTTATTATATTTGTCTTCCTCATTACATAAATTCATAATTAGAAGTCTTTACGAAGACCAAACCTAATTACACTTTTGAATAAGAATATCCACCACCACCGGGGAACTTGAAATATGTTCATGCACTATATATTTTGGTTTTATTGATCAGATAATTGGATGATTACTGAGTTTGACTAAATTTCCACTGCACAAGTAACCTTCCACTAGTTCCTCCAATAGTTAGAACTAGTTTAAATGAAAACAAATTGAGATAACTAACTTTGATTAATAAAAATTAGCAATCACACATGATTAACTGAACTCTAACTCCTCCAACTATAATTAATTGAATAAAATAGGTGACACAAGCCATGTCATACAAGTTAACTACATCCAAGTTGTTTGTTGACGTGGAAATTCAAAATTTCTCAATTTAATCAAGGAAAAATCAAATTGAGAATTTATTGCTTCATTTTCCAACAATCCCTTAGGTGAATCTAATCCATGTTGTTGATGATAGTCAAGATTTACAACACAAAAATGTGCTGATAACAACCACTAGTGGATAGAAGTAGCGCTCAAAATAAATGAAACAATAAAAAATATATATTAAAAACTATCGATGGAGACCTCGAAAAGTACTCCAACTATGTTATTGTCTATCCACGTCTAGTGAAAAGTGCCTCCATTTCCCCTCTCATGAAGCACACCTTTGTTGTTAGCCTCCATTTCCCTAAATCACATTAGTTATTTTCAACCTCCATCGCTTTGCTTCCTGAAACGCCTATTAACAACATAAACACAGACTCCTAATCCTTTGACTTTACCTCTTTTAGTAGTGCTTCGTATTAAAAATTTTAAGACAAAAGATTTAATTTTTCTTAAAATCCCCCTTCGTGTAGTAGTGTTGAATGAAACGACCGAAAAATTATCTCTAATCGTATCACCAGATATTGAACGAACATAAGAGGAATTCATGTTTGGGAAATCTTGCAAAGAAAAGTTGTCGAATTCTTCAGAGTCGATTACCCCCACAAAATGAAGAGCCCAACAAATCATTGTTTTTATATAAGATAACATGAATGGTAAATGAAATAGAAACCTCGGGATACGCACAAAGTGGTAGTATCCTGCAAGCTAGTGGACTTAGGGTGCATTGTCTGAGTGAATTTTGCAGTTGTTAGATAATAATGTCTTAAATTGATATGTTTTTCTCTTAATTCTTAATTTTCTTAAATGAGTTTCACCTTAAGTGGCCATTGTCTTAAATATAAAGTTTTATCTTAAATATTTTTGTCTCAAAATGTTTTTGTCTTGAATATAAAGTTTTGTCTTAAAAAATAATTGTCTTAAATTGTTTTTGTCTCAAATATAAAGTTTTGTCTTAAAATATTTTTGTCTCAAATTGTTTTTTTCTTAAATATAAAGTTTTGTCTTAAAATGTTTTTGTTTTAAATATAAAATTTTATTTTGAATATTTTAGTCTGAATTTTTTTTTTGTCTTAAATCTATTTTTTGGCTTAAAATTTTTTGTTTTAAACTATTTTTGTCTTAAGTATAAAGTTTTGTCTTAAATTGTTTTTATCTCAAACTGTTTTTTTCTTATATTTTATATTTAATACAATAAAATTTATATTAAATTTTAATATAAAATAACTAAAATAAAAAGAGCCTTTTTAAGACAAAATATTTCTTTTCTCTTAAAAAAATATCTTAAAAGTTCCATTGGTGTAGTAGTGCATGTTGACAACAACAACATTACAGGGAAATGAAATCTAGCGTGTGCTAGATTTCATTCTAGTACAACACATGCACATTACAAGATGCAAGAAATCTAACCCATCCTAGATTTTCTTCTAGCACAACCACAAGAACATAAACAAATTGTAGGGTTAAATAAATATAGCACAAACTAAATATACATTTAGCAAAAACTGAAGCATATTTTCAATAACGACATTGAAATAACATAAATCTATAATGTGCTAAATTTTGCTTCCAACAAAATCACATGGAAATTTCCAATAACAACATTGCAAGGTCAAATAATTCTATCATATTTCCTTCTAGCACAAACAAAAAAATTTCCAACCACAATATTGCATGGTGAAAGAAATATATTGCATGCTAAATTCCCTTCTATCTCAAACACGGGCACATAAAAAAAATGTAAGGTGAAAAAAATTTAGCAAGTGTTATATTTTTTTTTTAATTAAAATCACAATCTTATTGCAGCCAGCAACAACGTTATCAAGAATAAAAAGTCTAACATAGGCTAGATTTAATTTTGTCTTAAACACAAATGCGTTTATAATAACAAAATTGTAATTTTAAATAAATCTAATTAGTTCTAGATTTACTTTAGCACAAATAAGCACATAACAACATCATAGATTCAAAAAAATATAGTGCTTGTTAGAATTACTTCTAACACAAACACGAGCATGTTTTGAGCAATGCAGCAAGGAAAATGAAATATAGAATGTGTTATATTTTATTCTAGCATAATGACAAGCACATAGCAAAATTGTAGGATAAATTAAATTCAACACATGTTAGATTCACTTTTAGCAAAACCACAATTATATTTCCAGCAACAACATTGCAAGGTAAAATAAGTTTAGCACACAATATATTTCTTTTGTCGCAAATATATACACCTTATCGATAACAACATTGCAAGGCAGATTGAATTTAATGTGTGGTAGACTTCCTTCTAGCGTAAACAATAATCATAATAACATTTCATGATAAAATAATTCTAGCACGTGTTAGATTTACATCTAGATAAAAAACATACATATTATGAACAAAAATATTATAGGCCAAAGGAGGTCTACCACATGCTTGATTTTACTTTATCATAAATAGAAAAGAAATTGCCAATAATAACATTGTAAGGTGAAATAAATTACTTTTAGTACAAACGCAAACATATTGGCAACAAAAATATTGGACATCAAGAAAAATCTAGTACATGCTACATTTTATTCTATCTAAACACACACATTTCCAACAATAACATTACAAGGTGAAGGAAATGTAATGCATGGTAATATATTTTTAGTGAAAACAACCAAATTTCCTATAAAAACATCACATTCTGGAAGAAATATAGAACAATCTATGTTTCCTTTTAGCACAAAGATAAGCACTATCAATAAGAATATCACAAGGTGAAAAAATTTAACAAAATCTATATTTTCTTCTAGCACAGACATAATCACATAACAACGTAAATCACAACATAAATCAAGCACACAGTAGATTTATTTTTTGCAAAAACAAAAATGTGTTGTTGATAACACCATTTCAAGGTGAAGGAACTATAACCCATGCTAGATTCTCCTACAGAAAAAACACAACTGCTTAACAACATCGTAGGGTGAAAGAAATCTAGCTTGTATTAGATTTACCATTAAGAAAAAATAAGAATAATTCCAACAACAATATTGCAGGGAGAAAAAAATCTACTATGTGGTATATTTTCTTTTATAACATATACAAGTACATTGGAAATAATAGCATTACAAGGGGAATGAAATATAAAGTGTGCTACATTTCCTTTTAGCACAAGCAACCAAATTTCCAACAGCAATACTCCATTGTGGAAAAAATATACTACGTGCTAGGTTTCGTTCTAACACAAACAAAAGCACATTATCAATAACGACGTTGAAAGGTGAAAATATTTTCATCTTTTTTCACAAAAGAGCACATAAGAACATTTGACAGTGAGAAAAATCTTGCACATTTTATATTTACCTCTAGAACAAACATAGACATAACACCAACAAAATTACACCCAAAAAAGATATCGAGTAATTTTAGATTTCCTTCTAGCTTAAAGGCAAGCACGTTACTAATAACAACATTTCAAGGTGAATGAAATATAAATTGTGTTATATTTCATTATAACATAAACAAAATCACATAATAACATTATACAGTGAAATAAATCTAGTGTGCTAGATTTAATTCTTGCACAAACATAAGTTTCTTGCCAACAAAAAAATTGTAGGGAAAAGAAAGTATAGTTCCTACTAGATTATCTTCCATCACAAATACACGCATGTTGCAAGATGAAAGAATCTAAAGTGTGCTATATTTATTTTTAACACAAAAACAAACACATAACAACATTGTATGGTTAACGAAATATAGTGCATGCTATATTTACTTCTAGCACAAAGAGAAACATATTCCCAGTAGGAACATTACAAGGAAAAATAAATATAGGGCATTCAAACAAAAGCACATTGGAAACAACAACATTTTAGGATGAAATACATATAGCATATGCTATATTTTCTTCTAGCACAAACTAAATAACATAGCATTACATGGTGACAGAAATCTATCATTTTTTAGATTTACTTCTAGGAGAAACAAAATAATACTGCTAACAATAATATTGCAAGGAAAATAAATTTACTGTGTGCTATATTTTCTTCTATAAAAAAATCACAATGTCAATAAAAAAATAAAAAAATTTCAAAGTGGAAGAAATATAACTTGTTTTATATATACTTCTATTACAAGAAAAAACATGTTTCCAACAACAACATTGTAAGCCAAAATAAATCTAGCACATGCTATATTTACTTGTAGCAAAAACACAAGCATGTTGCCAATAATAGCATTAAATGGTGGCCCACGTGGTGTAGAACAGTCGGTGATGGGGTGCACTGTTAAGGCACTCCGTTCTGTAAGGTCACCGGTTCGAAACCCGTGGGTGGCATGGGAGGAGAAAAAATGGAAAAAATTAGGATTAGTCTGAACAAGAAAAAAAAAAATAGCATTAAATGGTGAATAAAATCTAATATGTGTTATATTTTCTTCAGGCATAAATTACCAAATTGTCATTAAAAACATTGAATTTTGAAAGAAATATAGCACATTCTAATTTCATTCTAACATAAACACAAATACATTATCAATATAAAAGATGCAAGATCAAAGAAATATAACACATGCTAAATTTCATTCTAATGTGAACATAAGCACATAACAACAAGGTTGGGTGAAAAAACCTAGTGCATGCTAGATTCAATTCTAGCACAAACACAAACACATTTCCATCAACAACATTGCTGGGAAAAATAAATCTCGCACATGTTAAATTTCCTTCTAACACATACACAAGAACATTTCCAAAACAATGTTGCAAAGTGACAAAAATCTAGTGCATTCAAATTTCATTCTGGTGCAAACACAAACACAAAAATATTATGGAGTGAAGAAAAAAATGTATGCTAGATCTACTTTTAGTGCAAAGAAAAACATGTTCCCAACAACAACAATAAATGAAAAAATAAATATAGTGGATGAAAGATTTCCTTCTAGCATGAATTCAAGAACATCACAACATTGTAGGATTAAATAAGTCTAACGCATGCTAATTTTAATTATACCAGAGACATAAACATATTACTAATAACAATATTACAAGGTAAAAAAAATGTAGTGCCCACTAAATTTCTTTTTAGCACAAACACATCCACATTACTCACAACAATATTACAAGTTGAAAGAAATATAATGTGTGTTATATTTCCTTTTAGAAACAATGGAATCACATGATAACACTGCATAGAGAAAGAAATCTAGCACAAACACAAGGACATTTCAAGGAATATTATTTCATGGAAATATATATATATATATATATATATATATATATATATATATATATATATATATAGCATGTTAAATTTCATTCTATCACAAGCCATAGCACATTTATAAAAACAACATTGCAAGGTGAAAGAAATATAATACATGCTAGATTCACTTCTAGCACAAAAAAAAACTCTATTTCCAATAACAAAATTATAGGCCAATCAAATCTATAATATGCTAGATTTCCTTTTAGCACAATCACAAGCACATTGCTAATTAAAAAATTTCATGGTAAAGGAAATCTAATTCATCCTATATTTCCTTATAGTACAAAAAACCAATTTTTCAATAACATTTCATTTTTTAAATGAAATCTAGCTCATGGGCTATATTTCTTTCTTGTACAAATACAAGCACACGCATGATGTCAATAAAAACATTGGAAGGTGATTCATCTAGAAATTTTTGATAAAAGCATTGTATAATCGATTCATCTAGTTCAATAGATTTACAATTAAACAATTTATTAATCATCATTTTAAACCCAATCGTATAATGAAACATCCATAACTCCTTATTCTAATATAGGTAAAATAGTTGAGTCATTTTTAAGGAATGACCTCAAGTAATATATATTGTGTCTCCATACTTAACGAAATGAGACATTTAAAAATATCTATTTAAGATTTCCTAAATTGATCATCAATAAGAGTGATTTTTTCACACCACCCTTGAATGTAACCTCTAATTTTTTCTCTTTAGACATCATTTTCGTATAAGAATTAATCAAATCGAGAATCCCTTATTTAGCTAAAGAAAAAAAATCTCTTATGCGTCACAAAGACAATTCTCAAAGAATTGTAGAGATTAATTCGCACCTTTATTGAAGCCTTTAATGGCCCCCTTATTACTCAAATTTTATAACGAATTTTCACCAAAATTCCCAAACAAGTGATGTAAAATTATAAGGCTAGTTAATTATAAAGTTTCTCCCTTAGAATATTTATTGGTTATCATTCAAAAAAATAGTGACACTCGACTTATTTTGTGTACTAATACATGTCCATATTTATAAGATAAAAGCACCATAAACCAAACTGTACAATATTCCTAAGAGTGATACAGAAACCCCTACATTACTAATTTAAATCACAAATATAATATTCGTTTATTTCATAAAACATGATTTCCCTGAGGAACAATCCATGTTCTTCCATCCTTGAACTTGATCATTATATCAATTGCTACATTAGTGATTTGACTCACAAAGATAACATTCATTTATTACTTAAAACACAACTTTCCTTAGGAAAAATCCTTATTTTTATATCATTAGACTTGACCATTACTAATCCACTAAATAAAAAAATTTAGCCGAAATTAACACCAAATAACACCGTGACAACATCTTTTTCCTCATTGTGCACCAGAAATTCTCTTGCACAATTCACACCAAATAACAGTGTGACAACATCTCTTTCCTCATTGTGCGAAACAAATTCCCTAACAAATATTTGTTTTTTTTTTACCTCTCTGAAAACAACACCAAGCCTAAGGAGCTATGACAACAAACTATCGAACAACAAGCACCCAAGAGCTAATACAACTAGCTATTGAACAAGCAGTCACAAGTTGACACCAAGACTAACACCGAGGATGATACTAAGTGCCAAATCATGAGGAAGAGCTAACGAGGGCATGTGAATAATGTTTCGGTTACGATGTGAAAGTAGGGTGAATATAAACACCATAGCGATAGTTCACTCCACCAATGTGGTATTAATATCATGAAATATAAAACAATAACATGCAGGATGGTTTTCAAACACTAACTAGCCAAATTTCATAGCTTCATTCGTTTCCCAAGTGTATGGTACCAAATATGAACGGATCACATGAGAAATGCATGAGGCATTTTTGTTTTTGAAATCATTGTGGCAAATGAGTTAGTGATCTAAATGTTCATATCAAAACATATAAGGAATCTCTCTTTAAACGCTGAATGGTTGACTGAAGAGATGGAGGATGTCTCTCTTTAGAAAGCCTGCATCGTTGAGTGGAGTTGGAGGACGCATAAAATATATTCAAATTTTAAATATTGATGATTTAATGGTTCATGTAAAGATGAGTTAGGCTGTTTTAAATTAAGCATTGGGCTCATGGTCTGCGTCGAGGACTTGTAATGTTCAAGTTTTTATATCATAATGACATTTTTATGATAGGTTGGTAATACACATACTTAGGAATTTCTCTGTGTTTTTATTGACATTTTTAGTATTAAATATGGAAATAAGCACTAGTAACTAAATCATAAAAAGAGGTATGCTAAAATTGATGAGATCTAGGAATTTCATTGTTTAATCCTTGATGAAATTTCATTGGTAGGTACTGATTTAATTTGGTGATGATGGTCTTATTATTACTGCATTTTTTAGTTCACGCAGAAATTATTCCTTAATTGCATCGCCAAAGTCAAATTCAAATTTTTTTTGAGGAAATGATTTATGTAAAAACCTCCTATGTACATTTATCATGCACAACCTTGTTCTTTATTTTATTTGTACAAGGATTTCCACTCATCATAAAATTGCAATAAGAACCCATCGTAAAAATAGAGGTTGTTTTTCTTTAAAGTACCATGATGGTATGCTAGATAGTCCTTCATTTTCTACTAAACTCTACATATTTCCTGCTAAAATCTACACATATTCACCCTCACACATGTCCCTTCATCCCAAACCAACCTTCAAAATTGAAAATTACCATTGTACATGTCATAGGCCTCAGATGGATCGTGAGAAATTATTGGTAAAAATTCAATTGGTAGAAGAAACAATAATTTCTTGATCCCCAAGGGTTATTGTTTTATTTTCCCTGGTGTATGCTCTATAATATCAAAGAGTTCATACATGTCAATTGCTTCTTCCATATTTTCATATGAAGAGAAAAAAACTACTACTACTCAGAGGAAAGCTAAGACTCCTTGTTTTGGAACTAGAACAGCTGATACTAATATCATAGAGGAGAAAACTAATACTTCTTGCTTAGTAAGAGAAGAAAACGAATTATTTATAAAATACTCAAGCTAATGGTCCAGGTGACTAGACCATATAAAGGAGGTTTCCTCTTATCCATTATAACCGAAAATAACTTGAAAATCTAATACTAAGCAGCCCTCATACAATACACACATCATAAAAAGGCTTCCTCATAAAATCTAACCGATCAAATAAATTCCTATATGAAATATAATACAATAGATGGCAACTACTAATATCTCGAACAAGCCTATACTCAAACAAATAACTACTATGGCTGATAGCTCATACCTAGAGAAAATAATAAAGTGAATACATATTGATAGACTGATACTGAGAAAATATAGAATAACTCATATTGATATCATAAAGGAAAGGTCATACTGAGACTGAGGTCAAAGAATATCTCACTGATAGTTAAATTGAGACAACAAGCCTTTTATAAAAGGACTTCATCTTAGCAAGGCCTTTCAAAATATTGGCTCACCTGATAATCCTGTTGACAGCTAATAGTAGTTTCCCAATGTCTTACATAGCTAAGCATTGAGAAGAAAGAGGAATTGTCACTAGCTTGATCACCACCTACTCTTTTGAGCTGCATAAAAATGGAAAATCAACCTAGAAAAATAAATTTAGTAATGGTGAAAGCAAGCCACTCCTGGAAATATAATTTGTGCAGATAAGGTTGTTGGCATGTTTTCACTTAAAAAGACAATTTATTTCAATGGGGCCATGAGAAATTTTTCACTCCCTTGATTTCTAGCCGCATGCTGATATGTACAACTAAATCATTCATTATTACATATTGAAGCACCATTCCTCTTCCTAATTGATTCTATGACAATATCTTGACTACCATAGCTATTTCCACTTGGATATCTTGAAAGGAAATTCCTGCAGATACTAGTCTTGAAAGTAAATGTGGTTTGAAGTGTTCAATAACGTCTTCTCTGTATTTCATAACAACATACTTCAAGCATATTCTCAAAGAAGTAATAACATACAAGTGTTTTCACTTGCTTCTTCAAGAATACCATCTTGATTGTCACAATTTTCATCATCTAGTATAAAATCAAGCTATAGTTCAAGATAATCATGCATCAAATCAAGGTATGAGTGTGTGAATATCAAGTTGCAATAGGGCTGATAAATTTTCTTGAATTTCTATAAAGATAACATAGACAGAGGATTGAAAGCATTGATAATTTTCCTAAAACAAGTTTTGAATTCGTCTGAGGTTAACTTGAGATCGTGCCAGGATAATTGATCAGCAGAGGAGGGATCGTTGCTGAAACATAACAAATCCAATCACTTGTAGTTTTCCAATAAATTTTTTAGTTTTCTTGGGGTAGATTCTCTGTAAAATATGATCTATTACAAGGCTAAATCGATCTACAAGAGAAATCAAAAGTTGAATGCATCTGTGTACAAGTTCGTAGTGAAAGCCTGGAAGGTATGCCCTTCATTTAGAGATCTAATAGTTATGGAGTGTTGAAATATTAGGAAAATAAGTGATGAGAACCACAAATGTTTCCTAGAGGATTGTGATACCTTGAAAAGCCATGAACCTAGTGTGCCAAATTGATGGAGTCTCTTGTGAGCAGAGTAAAACTTTTAGTAATTGAGAGTATTTGTGAATGGGAGTGCAAATTCGACTTATGGATTTGATAATGCAACATTGATTTCTAGTAACCAAGTGGATATTCGTGGCCACCCACCTATTTCATTTGGACCATATTGTACTATACAACACCCACCCATTTACTTTCACTAAATGGGGATACTTTAAAATAAATAGAAAATTTATAAGCTTGATTTTATCTTAGCCTAAGTCTAAAAACTTTAGGAAATGAAGTTATTTCCCTTTTCTCTTTGATTTCTTAGTGCTCATCGCAGATCACATAACTTCCAATTCAAACAACTTAAAACATAATAAAGTGTTACGAGTTGCAATATGTGCTATAACCTTATTCGAGTCATATAAAACTCCCATTATAAATCCTTTAAACACAGCTTTAGAAATAAATCACATCGCACCTTTTAAAAACAATCAACTTATGAAAATTAGGTAAAGGTTGCGATGAGTCAGACCTGATGAATTAATAAAAGAAATAATCATAAAACTCCAAAAATCTGATAAAGTGCATCAACATGATGCCTTAGTGCACTTCACATTTCGCAGTGAATAAACAAATGTAATTTTTATTAATGTATGAAAATTGTGATCTGTGATTTGCGCAGATCGCATTTCGAGAAATTCATCGGTAACGAAAAGCATAACTAATATTAATAGTTTAGAGTTCATATATGTGATATTGATAGTTATTACTCAAGTGTGCGAAGTGAATCATATATAATCAACCAGATATAAGATCTAACGTCTTAAATTGATCGAATAGAAATTTTACGTAAAGTTGTGTAAGATATTTGATAGGAAGAACTATGGGTGATTAACAACATTTAATGGGACTAGGGTTTGAAAGAGTGATATCTACTTCGAGCGTTTTTTCAATGATTGAATGCCAAATTTTTTATTATATCATTTTTAACTCTATCCTTCTCTCCATTCATCTCTGATCTAAAGTTTTCTCTGTTCACATGAACTTAGGAAAATTCTTAACAGAGTAAGGATAATAGGAATGAGCAAGACAGGAAAGGAAATTGCCCAAACATTAGTGATTGAAGGCTCAGACATGTCTGCCTTATTCTCAAATACCACCTGCAATAAGGATTGGGGAAGTTACTCGTGGGAGGCAATGTACAAACTCTTCAAGAATGGACAGCAAAGTGTAATAACCAAAATTTCTACACCATATGCATCATTTTACTCAGACCCATCTTATTTTGATGTTTCATGCTCATTTATTCACGAAGTAGCAACAAGGTCAAAGATTCTTCCCTATATAGATATGGTTAAGTGGGTAATTGACCACCTAAACATAGCAGATAGGAAATTTAAGAATTCAAAGGAGGAGAATATTGGTTCATTCACGACAGAATATTTGAGTACAATGTACCACTTACCCATCTCGCAGCATAACTATGACAAATATTTTGTCCAAATACTTAGAAAGAAACATACGGATGTGATGAAAGTTATAAAGGAATGGAAGGATGACCAAGACAAGTTGAAACAGGAAAAACTCAGTATGTACCTGATAGCACGATCACCTTCCCCTTATTGCTATGCTGCTGGAATGTTGTGTACATTTTTTGCAAAGCTTGATACTACTAGGTTTTCTCTAGACCAGGTCTCATTAATTGACACAATCGTCAATTCATTAATTCTGAATTGGGCAAGTATCCTCTCTGATAATTTGGCCAGAAATATCATGGAGTATAGAAGTAAAATAAGTGTTTCCTCTAGGGAAATACCCCCCTTTTACATGAGTGCCTATTTCATGCATGTACTTTGATTTTCTTTGAGTTTTCCTAGCCTGGGATGGAAGTGGACAACCCAAAACCCCACTCAAATCCATATTTACCATAGAACCCTTTGGGAGTCGTATTTTCATCCTCAATTTTACAAAATTTGCAATGGATTCATGCTACCTATGCATAAGATTATATTTAATCATTAGGGGAATTTTGAGGTCTAAAATGGGCCTCCTAAGGAAATTAAAAAATAGTAGTGGAAATAATAAAATAAGATTTGATTACATCATCAAATTTTAGAGGGAAAAAAGAAAAAACTACTTTTTCAACTCATATTTTGAACTTATATTCCTAATGTTTTACTAAAATTTTGAGTGGGAATACTCGTTGGATGAAAAATTTAATTCCTCATCCATTGAGTACCCATTTTGCATACTTTTGATGGACTTTTCTACATGAAAAATGAAAAATATATAAAAAACGTGATTAAAATCACAATTTTTTATTTATTTCTCATTTTTCATGTAGTAGGGTCCATCAAAAGTATGCAACATGGGTACTCGTAGAATGAGGAATATTTCGCATCCAAAGAGTATTCCCTCTTTAAATTTGAGTAAACCCTTAGGGAGATAAGTTGAAAATAAGAGTTGAAAAAGTACTTTTATTATTATTATTTGTTTTAATCTTTTTACTTTTTTACTCCAAAAATGGTGAATCATCCCCCATGGTTGACATCATCTTCTTGAATCGTATTGGTTTTTATAAATTTTATTTTAGTTGTACATTTTTCTCAAGAGGCTCATTTTAGACCTCAAAATTCCCCTAATGGAGAAAGCCCCTAGGTTTTCCAAAGAGGCTAGTACAAACATTTTTACCGTTGCCATATGGTTTGCCGAAGAAAATTTCTCCAATGTTAGATTTTTCAGGAGTTATGCTTCTCCCCACATCTTTCCCTATTATGTTCCTCACAAGTTACTTGCTAGAGAAATTTCTTACCAACTTGTATTAAGTGGTATTTCGAAGCAACTCAAACATGCCAAGAAGGCCATTTGGCATAATTTCCTTTGCAATGCGGTAATTTTTCACTTTTTGATATTGTTCGTACATTCAAGGAAGTTTCAAATATTAATTTATTGAATTTGGTTGTAATTCCAAAGCAGCCATACGACCTCAATGATGTGATTAAGAATTTCACCACAGAGCTAAAATTGAAACCTTTCCTGAAAGAGACATATATGTTTGCTGATTTCTTTCAAGGAATTGACAAGTTCCCATATGTACTAAAAAATCCATCGAGTCAGCTCAATCAAAATTAGTTTGAAGCCTTCCAAACATAAAAAAATAAGATATTGGAAATAATTCCTTTGGATTTATTGTTTATTGAAGATGTCAACAAACCGAATCCAAGTATTAGGTTGGATAATGAAGCCAAAGACATGTCTGAAGACGAATCCCAAGACAAATCTAATCATAGGTCAGGGCAATTAGAACATAAATCTGAGAATTCAGATCACTCTGATAATGAATCTGAAAATAGAAATGAGAGCCCAGAAAAGGTAATTAATAAAGTAGTCAAAGATATTGAAATGGGAGAGAAAGGAGGAATTAATGGAACTCGATCATCTTCCCAAGAAATTCAACACAACCAAAATACAACTGTTCAAGCAGATAAATATGAGCCAAAATATTTGAAGAATGAATGGGAAATTTTTTCTAAAGCACTACAAACGTCACAACCAAATCCTAATACTGATCAATATACAAGTTTTCAAACGCCGGAGCATTTCTAGAAATGAGTGGAAACTACAATTCCGCTACAACAGGTACATGAAACTCATGATGGAGAGATCATTCCGGCCTACCCTAAAGAGCAGATAGTTTTACAAATTAAATAAATTCCTTCATTGGATTTCTTCTACAGTCCTAGTCATAAGGCTATAGTTAAGAAAAGAAAAATGATAAGAATTGATGATATAGCTCCAAATCTTACAAATGAATCTGTTGACATTCTATGGAAGGATCCTCTAGCTGATCCTACTGAACATTTAACTAACCTATCGCAGTTTCTAGGGGCATATGCTACTGCCACTATCGACAATGCCATTAGAAGTTCAATTATTACTGAAGCAAAGAGAAGACAAAATAGAAGGGTTAGAGATAGTGTTAGATCAAGAAAATTTTAATTCTAGCGGGCAAATGGAATTGAAAATGTCTCAATTTCAAAAGGATTTTGAAAGATTAACTTTGCAACATCAGGTGCAACTTACAGAAAAGGAAATGCATCTGGAAGCAACAAAGAAAAAATTAAAAATCCAGGCACAGGTAGAGAAATTCATAAATGAAGCACTGGAAATGAATGCAAAGCTAAAGCAGAAACAATAAGTATTTTTCCAACAAGCTTCAATCACCAGCTCTTATTATTATTCAAGTGAAATCCTGATCCAGCAAGTGGATAATAGGAGACTTGAGTGTGAGAAAATTGAAAATGAAATTAATGAGTTCATTCAGTGGCAACCATTTGACACAGGAAACGAAGCTGATCTACCCCAGGTAGATAAATTGCACAAGGAAGTTTTATTTAAGGATTGGGAAGCACGGCTAAGACAAGTAGACAAGGCAGAAACAAAAGCATCAAGGTTAACAAAGGAAATTATTGAATTGGTTTATAAACAACTTTTGAACATTGAGCTTATTAAAAATTCCACATTTGAAGTGCTCTCAGAAATCAAGTCATTAGAAGCACAGTAGAAACAAAGTACAAATATGCAGGAAGAAATGATTAAAAAAGTAAATATGTTTGATCAATAAAATTATTGGAATTTTCTGATCAAACCTTATCATCAGTACCAAACCCTGCAGTCATTAATTGATTCAACAAAAATGTCACAACCAACACTTTCAAATGCACTATTCAAGGGCCAAATCAGATCAAGAATTTCACAGCGAGATCAGCTTAAAACTATGCTATATATTTTTCAACTTCAAGATCAGATCCACAAGCAGGATCATCACTGATAGTTATATTGTTACTTTATTTTCCTAGAGCTTAGTTGAAGTTTACTCTTGATGAGGATGGTTGTTTGAAACCTCCTCTATTTTTATGTAATAATCTATTTTTAAACATATTGTAGTTTAGTATTTAAACCCTTCTCATGCATTTAGATAAGGGTCATTTGTCAAAAACATTTACAAAGAATGCACTTTTGTAAGTTTGTAAATTCTTTGATGGATTAATGGAACAAAGTCTATTATCTTTTGACATTTGAAGTTGTTTAATTGATGTTGCACTATTGTACTCTTTAAATTTCTTGAAAGTGAAGAGGAGCAGAAAACTACTGTCGGTTTATATGAGTAGAATTTCATATATATGGTACTTCTATTTATTTATATTAAGTTTTGCTTTCTAGATTTACATTTATATTTTTAACTGCATTATATATTGAATTGTTTTCATAAATGAATGTTAAATGCACTTTTGTACTAATATTTTTCTATGATTTATTCTATGATATATAATCACACATATGAATGCGATACACTTTTTAAAATTATTTTAATCAAACTATTTTTTTAAAAGAATCATCTTTACATAATTTTCATTTCTTTCAATCGTTAAATAATATTCATGACTAATATTTGGAATATATATTTTTAGATCACATAAAGGAAGAAACACCTGGGAATATAGTAGAATTGGTAGTGTTAGATAAATTCAAGTTATAGTTAAAATCATTTCCCATTGCATGTTATATAAAAAAAACACACCCCAAAATAATCCTTATTGGGAAACGGAAAAAGACTTTCTCTAAGGTCCAGACTAGGTGGTTTTCCCCCATGTTGTGGAAAAAGAATTATGAGGCCTCAATAGACCCCTACCATCCATTCTTTCAATTTTCAAAGTTTTATCAAAACTTACTATTTTTACCAATTTTTCGGGGCCTGAACTTGTGGAGCCGTTTTGAACTCATAATTTTCTCTCGGTTTTCCCAAAAAAATTCATTTAGGGCCTCAAAATGGCTTCGAAAGTTTAGGACCCAAAAAACTGCTAAAAATATTAAGTTGTGTTGAAACTAAAAAACTGAAAGAACTGATGGTGGGGGTCCAAAAGGAATGAGTGGGTGGCCCCTAATATCTAGCTGGATCAGAAGCCTCATAGAAATTTTTTATAGTGGAAATTCCAATATGTCTTATTTGAAGCCGTGAAACCCTAAAATCCAAAGCTCTAATACCAAATTTTATGCAACCAACTCACAAAATAAATGAAAAGATAGATCAACGACTTATAAATTATCCTCTTCTAAGGGGAAACCTCATTTACATTATATAAATGAAAAATTCTTGGATGATTCAAATGATAAGACCTCCTTGGCATATATAGGATTCTAAGGGGTCCCAATATAATCAGAGCCTACATAAAAATAATAACACAAGGGAAAAAGAATAACAATAGTGGGAAAATATGGAGGAGAACAATAAAATTATGAGGGATACATGGAACAAAAATAACAATGCTCGGCTACACTACCACTAATAATAAAGGGGATACACTAGTATTATAGGGACCAATCAATAAGCCTCCTTTCCAAGCACAAGAGACTAATCCTCATGGACTATGACTCCAATTGACTTTCAGAAATAATGTACAATGAAGTGAAACCCAAATACAAGGCTTCATGGAGAAAATACATGGTTATTATAAGCACATAAGCCTGCTATATTATTCCTCTATAAGCATACTTATCACCAACAATGATTCTATGGACCCATGTTTAGATCATTCTCAAAATGAAATAAAGATATATAAATGATGTATAATAGAATACATGACTTTGACACATATTATGCCTTACATATCTAAATTTTACAAATTTTACAACACATGCTAGACACTATGGGACTCTCAACGACCAACACACTAAAATATGAGATAGAAATGGTACATGGATTTTACAAATTCACACAAATGTGCTCTTATTTATGCATGATCAATACAATGGTCTGCATAAAATACATGGCATCCATGAGAAAGGTCATATGCTCTATGCAACAACAAAAATAGGAGTACAATACATGGAATATGGTATCACATGCTTACTCTGAACATCTCATCCATAAGAAAGGAACTCAGTAGCAAATAAAAAGTATCAACAACATATCGAATACCAACCAACACGAACAATGAACTATCTATAGAAAAATCATGGCAAGACCACTAGAAATCATCATGCTCCACATAAACATCTGCAACATAATAATCATATAGTAGGAACAAAAATGGAAAGATATAGTGAAAACAAAATCTTCATCCTTAGTAAATAAAATATCATAAATGAGCCTCAAGATCTGTTACACTAAAATTTGTCACCATGACATTGAGCTATCTATATGGGTTCATCATTACCTATTTATTGCTTCCATAGAAATTTAAAATCATAAAGTTCCCCAAATCAAGATTTCTAACTGGAAGAAGCTCTTAAAATTCCTAAAAATCCTACTCCTGCACTTTTCCTAGTCATTCCCTACGGTGCCGCAGCTAATTACTATCGAAACTCTGTTACATCCCGCACGTAAAGCTCATTAAAACTATGGACCCTCGTCAAAGGTAAAAAAGGTGAAAAGTAAGTTCTAGAAGCCTAGCTGGTCGAATATTCTCCCAACTGGAGCCTTATAGAAGCATTATATGGTGGAGCTTCGCCCCTTCCATTCATGAACCTTTATCCCTTCATGAATGGAGTATTCCCTTGGTTTTTGGAGCTATAATCCCATGATGAGAGGGCTTTACCCTTCCTTTTTGGAGCTGAAACCACCTCCCTTCTGCTATAAATTAAGGTCAAGCTTCAGTCTCAAGGGCAGATTATAGATTGTATTTGTTTACTAAGTGCTTGATTATTGCTTTGGAGAGAGTACTTAGAATTCATATTTTTGAGAGGAATTGTTGAGTGAACATACTCTCCATATTATGCATCATTTCCATGAGAAATATTATGAACTCATGGCCATAGCTTGATGCTGATAAAGGGAGTCGGAGTCTTGTCAAATTGAGGAAAACGACTGTTCGGGACCCTGGAAGAACCTGTACAGACATCAAGGCATCACGGTTGTAAGGTTTCTTATTTTATTCAAAGTTAATACAAATGAATTCTATTTTCTCATTAAGTTGTTCATGTATCTTTTGGATAATTTAATTCTTGGATTCCTTGATCACTAAGATAGATTTATGCCTTTGAATTATTATATCTCGTAGATGATTTTGATCCTGTTTTCCTATCTTTAATTACAGACCTTATGTGTTGGATCAATAAATTCAAGAGCGTCTGGATTGAAGATAAAATAAGCGTTGGACTTCAAGTAGGAGCATCTTCCTATAGTTAATAAATAATTCGTAAGCAAATAGTCTAGAGAAAATGGTCTACATATGTCTATTTGTTTCTAGATATCGTTAGGATACAAGGGAGATTGCTCTTGTTTGCAAGAGGGATTAATCCGCATAACAAGATCATAGAATCATATTCATCTATCATCAACTGTAAACAAATTGGTAAGTAGAAAAAGAATCATCGGTAGCATATAAGAGAATGTAACAACATATTTCCAACATCATCAATGTGTCGCCAAATAAGTAATGCATAAAGGAAGAAAATAATCAAAACTGATCTATGTAACAATAACAAAAATATAAGATCTTGCAATATAGAACCATAAACAACTCATCATTTATGTAGAAATTATATAACTAATATGTTATATGTCCAAGATTCTCCTAATCATACACTATTTTAACTTCATGCACAATACTGATTCTATTCCACCATTGATCATTACATGCGGAAATTAAATCAAATGCAATGCACACATGAAACCATAAAAATTCACACACATTAACATAGTGAATTAACGGGAAAGCCTGAAGCTAAAAACCTCGACTATCTGTATATAATATATTTCATAGAGATCATGTAACAATCCTAATACAAATATGATCATGTCAAGCTCTCAGTACAATACAATCGCTATACACTAATTAGCCCCGATCTAGCAAATCCATGCACCGATCTCTACCACCTGCTAGCCTGCCTATATTGCACAATCCCTGCCAAAGAATGGCTCTGAATGAGCTCGAATTCACCAAGATTTCACTGCGCAATCCTCATTGGCATCTCTACTGAGCGTTGGATGCAATCAATGCATCACTATAGTCACAACTGATAGTCTATCTTGCCCTTTCACCTATCTCTCCACTGGTCTCCACTAAAAAATTCCATGCACTGTAGCTAACTGATATATTATTCAGTTGATTAATGAGTTATTATTTAGTGAATTAATTATTAATTAATTCACACCACTCTCACTAGTGTATCAATCAGTTAGACTAGATACAACTAGCTCAACTGTGTCTAACTGAGTTAAACTGAACACAACTCCATTAACTACTTCTACTAACTCCACCAAACTCTGTCACATGAGTTATAACTGAAGTCTCCATGCAATAGCTCCACTTAACCCTTAGGAATAGCGTAATTCCTTCTGTCAGCTCCTGTGCCACATCTGTGCACTTAACTGAAGTGCTCCAAGAGAATAAGATAATGTTTATAGTCCAAATATTATTAAGAGCTAATAATATTCGACATATCTATTTTTAGACTGGCAATCTAAAAATAGATTCCACCCAATATGTCTAAAAATAGAAGTCCATATATTTTTCCAACTTGACCAACCATCCAAAAATAGCATCCTGTAACTCATAGAATATGATCAACATGTCTAAAAATAGACATAGTCTGAAAATAGAATTTGCGCCAAAAATAGCTTGCGGGCCCACTTAGTGGAGGTGACTCTTTTCACTAAGCTCATCATCTTGTTGAATCTCAACACTCCCTCTCAACAAGGTGGGGATTCTCTGCCACCCCGATCTTGTCTCAATGTTATGTGAATTTTCTCCTGGTGAGTGCCTTCGTCACAATATCTGCATCCTGATCCTGCATGGGAATGCAAGAAAGCAACATGATCTTCCGCTGCACACAATCTCTGATATGATGGTACTGGATGTCAATGTGTTTAGATATATCATGAAATATTGGATTAATCGAGAGTTTAAGGCAACTCTGATTATCACAATATATCACAGTAGGATCTAAGTGTGAATCAAGCAACCCGACCAGGATCTTCCTCATCCATATAGCCTCGCATGCAGCCAAAATTGCTTCCATGTACTCAGCCTCCGCTGAACTGAGTGCCATGGATCTCTATTTCCTGCTGTACCAAGAAACTGCTGTAGACCCGATACTGAATATCCCTCCATATGTGCTCTTTCTGTCCGTTGGGCTCCCTGCCCAATCTACATCCATGAAGCCATGTAGCTTCAACTCATCCAAATGTCTGTACCATAATCCATATCCTGATGCACCCTTGAGATGCCTCAGGACATGCTTGCCTGCCTTCCAAAAGAGCTTGGTAGGCTTAACCATAGCTTGTGAAAGCTGGTTAACAACATAGCATATGTTCGGTCGTGTATTTACCAAATACATGAGTGAACGAACCAACTGTCGATAAACTGTGGCATCCACTACCTCTACCGATGTAGCATCATATTTCCTCCAACCACCAGGAATAGGAGTGTTGATAGGCTTGCATCCTTGCATGTTGAACTTCTCCAGTATCTCCTGACCATACTTGCCTTGAGACACAAATAGTCCATCCTTCGGCTGTCAAATTTCCAAACCCAGGAAATAATGAAGGAGGCCCAAGTCCTTCATCTCAAACTCCTTTGCAAGATCTGCCTTGCATGAGTGTATGAAAAATTCATCACTTGTTAGTATCAAATCATCTACATAAATTACAATGATCAGCAATTTACCCTCCACCACAATCTGGTATAGGTTCGGATCTGCCTCACTCTTGGAGAAACCAAGTCTGGTGAAATAACTGTCTATCCGTGTGTACCAAGCACGAGGTGCTTGTTTCAGCCCATACAGCGCTCCTTTGAGCCTGCAAACATGCGACTCGATGCTAAAGATTTCGAAACCTTCAGGATTCTCTATGTACACCTCCTCCTCAATGACTCCATTGAGGAACGCAATATTCATATCCATCTGATGAATGTGCCAACCCATCTACGCTAAGAGAGCAAGGATGGTACGTATGGAAGAATACCTTGCGACAGGTGCAAAGGTTTCTTCATAGTCAATCCCCTCGATCTGTGAGAAGCCTCGAGCAACAATTCTTGCCTTGTAATTCTCGATGCTCCCGTCAGCAAATTGCTTCACTTTGTAGATCCATCTCAAACCTACCACTAATTTCCCTTCTGGCCTTGGGACAATCTCCCATGCACTGTTTCTGACAATCGAATCATAATCTTCCACCATGGCTTCTACCCATGCGGGATCCTCCATAGCTTCCTTGAAAGAGGATGGTTCTGTCACGATACACTTGCTCATCAGAGCCATGTATCTAGTAAATCGATCGAGTGAATGGCCTCTATCTACGCAGTGTAGGTGCTCCTACATTTTGCGCTGCATCAAGATTCAGTTGCTCAGCTTCTGTAGTGCGCTTCCGCCCTCTGATGTTTGGCGCTGCATGAGTGGTTTCTTCCACTCCATGAACCTCCTCTTGTGGCTGATCCACATCCTAAGGCTCATCTTCAGGAACAAGTAGCTCCTCATTTGCATGCAAGTGTAGCTCCCTCTCAAGCGACAACTTCATGGCTTTCTCCTCATGAAATTTTATATCCTGTCGCACAACAATATTTGTTCATGCGGAAAATACACGATAGTTGTGGGTTGTTTACGTGTACCCAAAAATATCCCAACCTCTGGAAATTCGGCTCGACTTCAGCTACGGCATCCTTGTCATTAATGTAAGCAATTGGGCAAAAATATTCAAATGAGAAATATCTGCAACCTTACCGGAAAATGCCTCTTTGGGTGCACTCATGCCAAGTACTCTGTGAGGACAACGGTTTTGCACATAAACCATAGTGTTTCATGCTTCAACCCAAGGGAGTGTGGGAAGGCCACAGTCATGCAACATCACTCGTGCAGCACCCATGATCGTTCTGTTCTTTCTCTCTACGATGCCATTCTGTTGTGGGTTATGAGGCACTATGATCTCTCTTCGAATTCCTTCTGCACTGCAGAAGTCTTTGAATTCGCCAGAGATGAATTCACCACCATTATCGCTACTTAGAGCTTTCACCTTCTTCCCCGACTCTTTCTCAACCAGTGCCTTGAACTCACATAAATTTGAGTATGTATCACTCTTCTTCTACATGAATAAGATCCAACACTAACGAGAAAATTCATCAAAAAATATCACATAATACCTGTGCTTTGTTGTCGAAGCTACTAAGAAAGCTCCACACACGTCTGTGTGAATTCTCTCAAGGATCGTCGTGGTGCGACTATTCTTCTCATGAAAGGTGGTCTTCACAAATTTTCCCAAAGTACATCCCTTGCACTGATCTGACTACGCAAGTGTACCTTTTGGAAGCCAGGTAGAAAATTGCTGCAAAATTTTGAAAGCGCCATGGTGTAGATGGCCAAATCTCCTATGCCACAATTCGCCCTCATCCCAGCTCACCACTCCTTCTGCTTTGCCTGCCATTGCTGCACAGCCATCTAACTGCAATTGATAAAGGTTCTTAACTCGAACCCCTTTCCTTCGGGTTTCACCAGTTTTTTTACTGCGCAGGAAAGCCTTTCCCTCGCTAAAAACAACATCATATCCCTTGTCTTCCAACATCACCACAGAGATAAAAATTTTCTTCAATCCTAGAACATGCATGACATCCTTCAAGATGAAAGGTTTTCCACACTCCCTCTTAAAGGAAATGGTCCCGATACCAGTCGCACTGTATCTACCATCATCGCCCATCTCGATGTGCACTCCAAGATCCTTCTCATCCAGATCAGTAAACAAATATTCGTCTCCGGTCATATGGAAAGATGCACCACTATCAAGAAACCACACTGATCCCATCACACTTGAAAACAAGCATGCGATCAGTGAAAAATTCAGCTCAAACAGCGAGGCTAAGGCCTCTCTCGCTAAAAATCCAGCAGCCTGCTTATTTTTCTTCTTCTGTGGACAATTAGTGGCGTAATGTCCGTGTTGGTGACAGTGAAAGCGCTTCACCTTGGACAAGTCCTACTTCTTGCCTTTCGCAACGGATTGAGAAGGATTTTTCTTTCCCTTCCCTTTCCTTTCTTTGGAAGCCAAAGCACAATTTTATTCATCTTCATTATTCGATGAAGATCCATCCCTGGTACCCTACCTTATCTCCTCCTACACAAGATCTGACCAAAGTCGCTCCCATCCTGGCAGTTTCTCCCGACCATTGATAGAGTCCTCATAGCTATGCCAACTCTTCGAAAGCCCAAGGAGAGCCAAGCTAACCAATTCCTCTTCATCTACAGTAACCCCCACACTTCCCAGCTCATCCCTGCACTGGAAAAACTTCGTGAGGTACTTGGGTATGCTTTCGCCTTTCTCCATTTTTATTTTCCTGAGTTTGTCTTTAAGCGGAAACTTCCTCTAGTCGCTTCTACTTTTGAACAAGTCTGTCAAATATTTCCACATCAAGAATGGACTAGCTTTACCATGAAGGCTAGACACTATGTGATCCTTCACACCTTCCAACATAATCCTTTGACACTTTGTTGTCTTCTTTTGCCATGCATCAAATGCGGCTGCATCGCTAGAAGCAGGTTTTGGAATTTCTTCATCTATGAACTCCTTCAACCTATTATCATCCAGCACCGCCTTCATCCTGTCCTTCCAAAAAATATTATTCAATCTTCCCTCAAGGTCATACTCCAATCGCAATCTGTTGAAAGAAATTTCAATGAATGCTCAACTTTGACACCAAGAAAACACTGCAGCAAATTCGAATTCCACCAGCACAAAACTCAACCACTTCAATAATTGCATTCTTCTTCAATGATCAACTGCTCCGATACCATGTAGAAATTATATAACTAATATTTTATATGTCAAATATTCTCCTGATCACACACTATTTTAACTTCATGCACAATACATAATCTATTCTACCATTCATCATTACATGCGGAAATTAACTCAATTGCAATGCACACATGAAACCATAAAAATGCACACACATTAACACAGTTATTTAACGGGAAATCCTGAAGCTAAAAAACCCAACTATCTATATATAATATATTTCATAGATATCATGTAACAATCCTCATACAAATCTGATCATGTCAAGCTCTCAGTACAATACAATCGCTACACACTAATCAAGCCCTATCTAGCAAATCCATGCACCGATCTCTGCCACCTGCTAGCCTGCCTCTACTGCGCAATCCCTGCTGAAGAATGGCTCTAAATGAAATTGAATTCATCAAGCTTACAATGCGAAATCCTCATTGGCATCTCTACTGAGTGTTGGATGCAATCAATGCATCACTATAGTCACCACTGATAGTCTATATTTCCCTTTCACCTATCTCTCCACTGGTCTCCACTGAAACTGTCCATGCATTATAGTTAACTGATGTATTCTTTAGTTGATTAATGAGTTATTATTTAGTGAATTAATTATTAATTAATTCACACCACTCTCACTATATCAACTGGCTTAGGACTAGATACAACTCTGTTCAATTGTGTCTAACTGAGTTAAATTGAACATAAATCTACCTAACCTACTTCTATAACTCCACCAAACTCTCGTCACATGAGTTCTAACCGACCCTCATGCATTAGCTCCCCAGTACCCTCAGAATAGCGTAATTCCTTCTATCACTTTCCCGTGCTACATCTATGTAATGTAATCGAAGTGCTCCAAGAGAATAAGATAATGTTTAGAGTCCAAATATTATTAAGAGATAATAATATTCGACATATCTATTTTTGTAGACTGAATATAAAAACAGATTCCACCTAATATGTCTAAAAATATAAGTCCATATATTTTTCCAACTTGACCAACCATCCACAAATAGCATCCTACAACTCATAGAATATGATCGACATGTCTAAAAATAGACATAGTCTAAAAATAGACTTTGCGCCAAAAATAGCCTGCGGGCCCACTCTGTGAAGGTGACTCTTTTCACTAAGCTCATCATCTTTTTGAATCTCAACAATTTCCTTGACATCATGTTAAAAAATTTAACACATTCTCTCTTTGTACAATGAGATCAAACTCCAAAGGAGTAGAAACATTTGAATAAATACATCTTTGCAAATTACATACTCCCATGAGACTCATGCAGCAACAAACTATATTCATGAAACAACAAAAATATACAACATACATCTAGATATATATGGCATGAATGATAATATAAACACTCTAGATGTGGCAACTCGAATAGACCATCATTTGATCTCCATAGAAAATGAACATGTATGACAATACATCACATGAATTTGATATAGAAATATGAGTACTAGAAACATTCCAACTTTTCCATGTTCTAATACTAATACATAATAATCTCTATGAGGAAACAAGAACAAAACCTGTGTCAAATACAGGTTATAAAAAAATTCCCCATAGCGAAAACAATCCCAACAATATGTTGGTCCATTGGAAGGAAAAATTTTCCCCCTCAAGATATTCTCTTCCTTTACTTATTCACATTCTTCTCTTTGAACAGTACATGTTCTAAAGCGTAATGAAGGTCATGTTTGGGTTGAATTCAATGTCAAAGTGGCATATTGTTGGTATTGTAGTTTTTTCACTTGTTGTAGCTCCTAGAGACAGCCTTGAGTTTCAAAAGACCAGTGCCTAGGACATCTTAAAAATCAAAGGTTAAAAGTGGAGAATTGAATAAATGCCTTTGGAAAAATATGGGTCAAAAGAGTAATGATTTTGGTGGTTCATGGATGGAGAATACCTTGGATTCGATTCCTATGAACTCCCTATATTTTCGGAGGGCTCATGATTTTGTGAGGCTTGGTGGCTTTTAAATGGTCCAAGTATAAAACAATGAGCAAAAATCTTGAAAATATTCAGAGGCGTTGATAGAGAACGTAGAAGGAACCCAGGAGAGACAGGCCTAAGAGATTTAAGAATATATCCCCTATGGACTCAAAGGAAACATGTATAAATTAAATATGGAAAAAAACAGAGGCTTGTGGAGTGAAAATTAAGGGAATGTAGCAAGATTAATACATAAGGATTAACACCTAAGTGTTATACAGATTCAAATCAGCCGCAACTACATTACACGAACCATCAAAGCATAATAGCATGAAAGATGATTACACATGAAGATGATATTACTCATAACAAAAGAAAACAAGTATATAATGCTCATTTCTCCATATGGAATCGAAATATCAGCTCTATATTATATTGAGTTGAAATATCTCTCCCAAATATGTATCTCAGAGCACAGGGAGCAAAGTTATACAAAACTACAGCAAAATTCTTCAAAATTCCTGAACCTTTGTTTCACCTAAGAACTCACTACATATAGAGTTCTCCCTGAGGGTTTATGATCGAATATTCTGTCATGATCTCCCCACATTGGTGAAATCAAAATATCCAAACAAACTATTAGAGCGTGCTTCAACAAATCACTCCTACAACAACAAAAAATAAAACAGAAATGGGTAAAATCGAGATTTTACCAACAAAAAATCATTATCTAACAGTAAAAATAAACAAAACAATTGGCCATGGAGGCCAAATGCTAGAATATTCAAATGGGTGGTGAGAAGTGGTCAATGGTTTAGACTTCATCATGTAATTCCATCTATTTTTGGCACCCTCCACTCTCTGACTCTCATTATTTCCACTTGCCCTTGTGGAACGGTCAGTTGCTCCTTGTACTCTGAATTCTTTAGTATTGAGCCCTTGGAGGGACTGCATAGACTATGACCGCATGCTCCACCAATGAAAGACTCGTGCTATGTTTGAAAACTGAGATTCGGATTTCAGAGGGGTCTCCAGTGGTAAGCGGTATCAAAGAAGGGGGGTGTGAAATGATGAGAGGAGGGCACATGGAGGAGTGGGTGGTAATTAAAACTTACTATTTCAGATGCCCCCACGCCCCCACCAATTGTTAAAGTCGAAAGCTGGGGGGTGGGGGAGCAGGGTCCGAAATTTGTTAAGGACTATCAAATGTATTAGGGTAGAGCAGAACTGACAGAGAGATACAGGAGGCTTAGTGGTAATGGGATGTGTGCCCAGAGATGGGAATGGCGGGAGTAATGGAATTTTAATGGTAGTGAATGGATGGCGTAATTGCGGTGAGTGGAGTCTTATGGTGGGGCCAAACCACATCGCAATCACAAGCCTTTACCATGGAGCAGTAGAGATAAGCCCTAAACGCTGCGAAGTGAAAAGAACAGGGAGAAGGGAAGTGATGTGGTGGAAGGTGGGACTGGACCACAAATCGCACATCACAAATTTATGTGCGAGCAGGTGAAGGTTAGGTGTTAAAACTTGTGATCGTCGAAGTGTGGGGAGGAGGTGAGGTGGCACGGATAGTGGTGGGACAACGCCCGTAGATCGCAAGTCGCAAGAGTTAGCTGGGAGAATCAGGTGGTAACTGTTAAGAGCTACCGGGAGCGATGTGCGATGGCAAGGAGGTGATGTGGAGGGAAGGTGGGACCCAGCCACATCAGATCTTAAACAAAAACTCTGTGGGTGCTTAAAAGGTAAGTTGTAAATTATTCACTATGCGATATGCAACCCGCTAGTCGTTGTAAAGTGTGAAAAGGAAATAGGTAAGGAAAGTGTGGAATATGAGGGTTTGCATGCAGATGTGGGTGGTGTATAAAGGCTGGATGGGTCCCACCAAGTCACATTAGCAACAGGATAATTTTTGGAGATTCTTTAAGATGTAAAGGTTAAGACTTGCAAGGAGCGGTGGCGCGAAATGAAGAAATGTAGCGCGGGAATTTAGAAAAGGGAAAATCAAGGGTAAGAGAGGTTAAATGAAGGTAAAGAGAATAAATTAGATGAACGAGGAATGGAATGATTTTTTCTCACCATTATACCTTATCAGCTACAATTTCTCCTTTTCACTAAACTGAAATGCAGATTGGTTCCTTTGAAGCTCTTTGACAGTCAAGATTTTCCTTCCTTTCACCTTCTCCACTTCGTGTGTGTTCATAGGCCAACATTGGCTCCATATGGGGATAGCATACTGTTCTTTAGTGCATTGAGAACCTACAGACCTAAATTCCTGTGGTTTATTGGGTACATGGAGTCGAAAATTAACACTGATTAGATAATGTTTTATACCAATGGTCAAGTGGACACTAAATGGAACATGAAATGGAGGATGATATGGGAGATGAAATGGAAAATGAAAAAAAAGGGAGTATAGTGAAATCATATATACAGTGAGCTAGATCAGCCATTATCAGTGATGAAAGTAAAACTTGAGGAGCTCCCCATTTATGGCCGCCTCAAGCATGTCTCCTTTACAGGCGCCTCAAGAAAGTATTATTGCCTTTGTCCTATGCCACCCTGAATGGACCAAACCAAAGGGGGTTGAATTTACCATGTTTCCCTTTGTATTCTCGCCTAATTTCCCATCGCAACACCAAATTTCCAACTTGGATTTCTCTTTCTTTAGCTCTCTGGTCAAATAAGCCTTTCATTTTTTCTTGATACTCTACTAGTATGAGGCTTACTTGTTCTCGAGTTTCATTCAAATCCACCAACTGATTCATTATTCGGATGAGGTCATTCACTCCTCCTATCTTTCTTGTAAGAATCATGCCATAGGTTATGCAAGCTAAATGTGAAATATCACGGCTCTGCCATACACTAGCTCATTCAGGGAATTTCCTGTGGATATTTTAGTGCTGATGCTATTTTCCTAGAGTGCAAACTTGAGCGGAGAGTCCTAGTTCTTTTGATTTTCATTGATGGTATTCTTTAGAATTCTCATCAGTTTCTTGTTAGATGATTCTACGAGCCCATTTCCCTGTGGGTAGTATGTAGTGGAGTGTCCCAGCAAGATGTTGTAACGCTAACAAAAATTTAGAAATTTAGCCGACTTGAAAGCCTGGGCATTATATGTAATGATTTTAGTTGGGAATTCAAACCTGGCTATTATGTTCTCCTATAGGAACTTGATCACCACTGAATTTTTAGCATTTCTTGTGGGCATGACTTCTACCCACTTGGTGAAGTAATCTGTAGTAGTGAGGATCCATCGAAGTTGATTGCTATAGGTCGGGTGAATCTCTCCTATGAAATCAATTCCCCACTGACTAAAAGGTTCTTCAACATGTACTGGGATCAACGGAAAATGTTCATACCTTTACGTTTCAGCGAATGTCTGACACTTATCACAAGCCCAGATACGAGCATGTACATCACCAAACACTGCCCTCAAGATCTTGTGTGCAGTGGATCACCAACTATAATTTCCTCCACATATCCCTTCATGGAATTTAGCCATCACTTGGTCCACCTCTTGTTCTGTTAAACACAATAGTAGGATCCCCATCGGGTTGTTCGAATAAAGTCACCCATTTTCCACGATATACTTTTGAGTCTTCAGCCTTAATGTGAGGTACTTGGCCTTATCATAGCTAGGCGGACATCTAAGTGTTAAGAGATATTCCACTACATTTTTATACCATGGGGAGAGAAGGTACTTCACATGTGTTTTTTGAGTCGAAGATTCTATGCCTTGATGTGCACCTGTGTCCCCCTGTGCCTCTCCTCCTGTCATAGACAGATTTATCCCCAAAGCTTGACAGTTGGATTCAGACAAGATTTTTTCCAGCCCTTGGCCTTTAATGAGCTTGGTAGTCTTTATCTCTAGCTCATACTCCCAAATCTTGGCTATCCACTTTGCCCTTCTTCCTTCATTGTTGCCCTGTACCAATATATCCTTCACCACTGTTATGGGAACATAGGAAATTATAGTAGACAATAATACATATACCCAGAATGACTTTAGATATTTGACCAGGGCATAAGCTTGCTTCTCCATGATATCATATTTCAGCTCGGTGTCTTGCAGGACTTGGTTAAAGAACGCAATGGGTTGCTCATGCCCCTCAGCATTTTTCTGTAAGAGTACTCCAACTATAGTGTGAGGAGAGGCGAAAGAAAAAAATTATGAATGACTTCCCATAATCTAGACTGGCCAACAATGGAGCTTCTGTAAAAGCCTATTTGATATGGTTGAAGGAGTCCCTAGATTCAGGGATCCATCTAACTTTGTTGTTCTTCTTCAGCATCCGAGTGACGTTTTGGAAAATCTCGGCATAGTTGGGAATGAACCTTCTAAGGAAATTTATTCTTCCCAGGAACACTTGTTCCTTCTTTTTGTTTCTTGGTAGGGGAATGCCATATATTACCTCTACTTGCTTCGGGTGGATCTTCACTCCCTCCTTAGTTAATATGTGTCCTAGAAACTTTCCTTCCTCCAAGGAAAACATGGATTTCTGAAAATAAAGAGACAAACCATACCTGTGGAATTTTTCAAAAGTTTTATGAAGGTGCTCGATGTGCTCACCATCTCTCTTTGAAAAGATAGTGATGTCATCCAAGTAAATCACCGCAAACCTATCTTGCTCTCCTATGAAAGCAATGTCCATCGCACGCTGTAATGTAGCACTAGAATTTATCAAGCCAAAGGGAGTTTGGGCGTACATGAAGGTCTCCCAAGGCATGGTGAATGTTGTCTTCTTCTGGTCTTTGGGGAGCACTGCCACCTAATTATATCCTAAGAAGCTATCTATCATGGACATTCGGGAGGATCCCACCACCTTTTTCAGGATGTGGTCCACGTTTGGGAGGGGATAGTTATCCTTGAGTGAGGCTTTGTTTAGATTGCGAAAATCCATGCAAAGTCTGATTTCACCATTCTTCTTCCTTAATGAAACCATGTTCGCCACACACTCGGAGTATCTTAAAGGGAAAATGATCATGGCTTGCAAAATATTCTTTATTTCCTTCTCGATAGCTGGGAGGAGAAGGGGGTTGATATGTCTCATCTTCTACTTATGAGGCTTCGCATCTTCCTTTAGAGGTATCTTGTGTTGTATAATGTCTACATCAAAAGTCTTTAGATCCTGGTATGACCAAGCAAAGACGTGTTTATATGATTGGAACACACTAAGATACCGACCTTGGTATTCCTTAGGAATTCCTTTTGACAACTTCACCACCTTCGGATCTTCTTCTGTTGCAATATTCACATCCTTGATAGGCTTGTCGAGGGTAATTTTGCTAGGGTTTACTGGGATGCTATTTTTGTCAAACAATCTCTCCAATGGCACAAGCCCCTTGGGGACGACATTTCCTTTTAATTGGAGAATAGGGTATCCAGCAAGTGTCTCTTACCATCTGGTTTTTGGCTCTTCGATGTCATCCTCAGAGACTAAATCGATCACCATATTTGAAAATTCGCCTACCTTTTCCATGAAATGCTTGAACTTCTCTTCATCTTTGAAGAATTTCCAATGCTTTGTGTTTTCCGGAATGGAAGGGCAGTATCGCACTTCAACCTCATATCTGAGCAAAGGATTCTGCGGGAGGCAGAAATTACTAGCAACCATAGCTAGGGAGTCTACTATTATGTTTCTATCCCTTGGCATGAACTGAATATTAAATGTAGAAAATAAGTTTTCAACTAAATCCCATACCTCGTTGTCATAGGCTCTGAGCCGCGGGTGTTTATTTTGGCATTGGTTCCTGACTTGTCTCAGTACAAGCTCTAAATCTCCAAACACCGTGAGGTTTTATACGTTCATATTCTGCATTTTCTACAACCCCAACAAGAGTGCCTCATATTCAACCACATTATTCCTGGCTTCGAATTCCAACTTAAAGGAGAGGGGAACCAAGCATCCTTCTGGTGATATCAAGAGTACCCCTGCCCCATTCACTTCTCGTGAGTTATCTCGATCAAACTGCAAGGTCCATATCTTTTTTTCCTCTCTTCTCATAGGATTATTTTATATTATAGGAAAAATATCTTTTTCTTGTAGGAAATCTTCATCCTCCTCAAGCATAGGAAAGAGAATTATCCCCCCTTACCATATACTAGAGAATTTGTAGAACCATTGGCTTTGGTGACCATATTCACGAATATGGATTCACGGTATAACCTTCTTTGCTCCCCACCGAATACTGGAATAGTGGCATAAGTAAGGGACAATTTTATGGACCCTCCAATCTTGGATCCCAGGGATATGGACAACAAAATTCCAAACCGAGCTGGTATATCAGCTACAATGATGTCCATCACCACACTTTTGGTTGGAATCTGGGCCAAGTTTACTACTAGATCTTTTATCATGCCCAAGCACTTTACCATCTTGGAATCAAAAGAGTAAATATCCTTATAAGGTCTGGTAATCTGCAACCCCAACTACTCCATGATAGACAATAGCAGTAGATTATGTGAAGCCCTAGATTCTAGCATCGAGTCGTGAGGTAACAGGTCATGTATAACTAGAGACACATAGAATGGGGGAGTGGTTGAATCCAAATCTTCTACACGAGGTCCAAAGACTACCATTGGTATTTCCTCTTAGATATTGAGGCTATTGGAGAGAGGGCTTATGCTATGGTGTAGCATGAATTGATACACTTGGGCATTATATGAAGGCTGCTTTAGGAGCTCAATCAGGGGAACCAAGATCTTGACCTTCTCTAGATCTTTCTCAAGGTTAAAGGTCGTGGGAGATTTTTTTGAAACGAATTATTTGGACTGATATTTAGGGTGATCAGGAAAGTTCAAGGCTATAGAATATGACTTCTAGTTTGCAGGGGGATCAGAACCTTGCTTTGTGGAATTGGACGGAGTGGCCTTATGATGTGCAGATTATTCTGAAGGATTATTCCCTTTACTCGCAGAACTAGAAGGGGTCTGTTCTCTTAGTATTGATTCTTCCTTTTGTTCTTGCACTCAGGTTCTCTTTCTAGAGGACCTAAGGTCATAATTTTTATGGAGCTGAGCTCGCATAAAGTCCACAAACTGCCTGCAGTAATTATCAATATCTCGATCCTATGGGGGAGCTTCCTTCTCTTCTAGTTCTTCTTACAGGGTGACTTCCCCTTCATCTTCTGAATAAGCCAAGAATTGATCTTCTTTGCTATGAGTGAATTCCGCGTCTTGTCCCTCCATTTACCCTTCTAAGTATAGAGGAGGTTGGATGTGATCTTGCTACTCCTTCCTTTCCCACTGTAGAAATTGTAGAGGGCACTTCTGATATTGGGGATTAAACCCACGATTTGGAATCATTTGATTAGGATGAGGAGATAGATTTTTAGCCTCCATTTCAATATTCACCAACTTATTTTAGAGGTTCTTTATCAGCTTATTCATTTCTCCAATCCTGTACTCTTGTGACTCCCTCTCCTAATTAGAAGTAGAAGCCTCCTCCCTGCTCTTTCTTCTAGCTTCAAGCTCTGTCTTCCCTTTAAATTTACCAGTAGAGGAAAATTTTGCTTCCACCTCCAATGCATCAGTTTGGATCTGATCTAGAGATGTGGATTTTCTTTCCCTTAAGGTGAACCCAAATTCAGGTTCAAAATCTCCCGCGAAAACCACCTTATCAGCTGCTTGGGGAGGCTTTATCTTGGCATAGAGATTATTGTAGAGCTTATTGAACCTCTTTATGAATTCATTCACATCCCCACTGTGTCCCTTCTTAAGAGAATTGAACTCTATGAGGACATATCCATGGTCCCTCTTTTCTCCCCATTTTAGTATGAATAAATTCTCCATTTCTTCCCAAGTGGTGACTGCATTATTATCAAGAGATTGGAGCCACTTTAGAGCCTCTCCATCCAAGGATTGGACGAAAATCCTCAACACCACATCTAGGTGCTCCACATTCACATTCTTAGCAAAGGTGCATAATTCTTTAGTATGTTTCTGTGCAAAAGTACTATCCTCCCTTGTAAGCTGAGGTAAAAGCTTTAGATAATCTTGAGGCATGTCATTAAATACTTGAGGTAAATCCAATGGAGCATATTTTTTTAGGAGGAAACTAGATACAACCATGAGGGGTGGTGGTGGTATGTTATGAGGATGATTTGGCTATGGTATGACAGGTGTATGATGAGTAGAGGTTTGGATGTTTATCTGTAATGAGCTCTAAAGTGTTGTAACTTCTTTGACTTCTTCAGCCTCTAGAGTAGGATGCAAAGGAGGCAAAGAAATATAAATAGATTCAGCTTTTTCGTTTATGTCTGAACTGGCTAAAGTATAGGCTTATTGAGGGTACTCAAGTACATGAGTTGTGGAGTCAAAACCATAGATATCAGCTTTCAGGGAAGAGGAAGGCAAATCTTCTAGAGAAAATGAGGGTAGGTCATCCTGGATGGGATGCTTCTCCCTCCAGATTCTCCTTAATATAATATTTTCATGCTCAGATACAGAAGGGGTTATCTGCTGAGAAGTATCTGAACGGGCATGAGCTCTGGCATAAGCTAGGATTAATATTGATTTGAACTTTGATAATAGTGGAGTCGCCAAGGTGAGGGCTATGCAACTCTCAATCCTTCAAGCTCACATGTTTGAAGGGTGAAGATAATGTCGTATCCTAGGGAAAGGTTTTGAAATTCATTCCCCAGCAATGGTGCCAAAAATATGTTGTAGCTCCTAGAGACAACCTTGAGTTGCAAAAGACCAGTGCCTAGGAAATCTTAAAAATCAGAGGTTAAAAGTGGACAATTGCATAAATGCCTCTAACAAAATATGGGTCAAAAGAATAATTATTTTGGTGGTTCATGGAAATAGAATACCTTGGATTCAATTCATGTGAACTCCCTATATTTTGAGAGGGCTCAAGAAAATGTGAGGCTTGGTGGCTTTTAAATGGGCCAAGCATAAAAGAATGAGCAGAAAACTTGAAAATATGTAGAGGCGTTGAGAGAGAACGGAGAAGGAACCCATGAGAGACAGGCTTAAGATATTAAGAATATGTACCCTATGAACTCAGAGTAAACATGTATAAATGAAATATGGACAACAAAAAAGTCTTGTGGAGCACGAATTAAGGGAATGCCACAAGCTTAATACATGAGCGTTAACACCTGAGGGTTATACAGATACAAATTCATGAATAAAATTGCAAATCACCGACGGCTACATTACACGAACCATCAAAGAAGAATAGCATGAAATATGATTACACATGAAGAGTATATTAATGGTAGCAAAAGAAAACAAATACATACCGCTCATTGCTCCATTTGGAATCCAAATATCATCTCTGTATTATATTGAGTTGAAACATCTCTCCCAAATATGTATCTCAGAGCATAGGGAGCACAGTCATACAAAACTATAGCAAAACTCTTCAAAATTCATGAACCTTTGTTTCATCTAAGAACTCACTACATATAGAGTTCTCCCTGAGGGTTTATGATCAAATATTCTGTCATGATCACCCCACATAGGAGACATAAAAATATCATATCAAACTATTAGAACGTGTTTCAAGTAAGCACTCCTCCAACAAAAAAATAAAAAATAAATGGGTAAAATTGGGATTTTACCAGCAAAACATCATTATATAATAGTAAAAATAAACAAAACAGTTGGCCACAGAGGCCAAATCCTAGAATCTTCATAGGGGTGGTGATAAGTGGTGGACGGTTTAAACTTCATCATATAATTCTATCTATTGTTCGACATCCTCTACTCTCTAACTCTAATGATTTCGACTCACCGTTGCAGAACAATAAGTTGCTTTGTGTACACTAAATTATTTAGTATGGATATCTTGGAGGGACTGCATATACTGTGACCACATGCTCCACCAGTGAAAGACTCGTGCAGTATTTGAAAATCGAGATCTAGATTTCGGAGGAGGTCTGCAGTGGTAAGAGGTATCAGAGAAGGGGTGTGCGAAATGATGAGAGGAGGGCATGTGGAGGAGTGGGTGGTAATAGCCCGCTTCTTGGGGTCCCCCCCCCACATAGTTAAAGTTGGAAATCCCAGGGGGGGGGTTTAAATTTGCTAAGGACCGTCGGATGTATTGGGGTAGAGCAGAAGTGACAGAGAGATGTGGGAGGATTAGCGGTAATGGGATGTGTGCCCAAGGATGGGAATAGCAGGAGTAATGGAATGGTAATGGTAGTGAAAGAATGGAATAACTACGGTGAGAAGAGTATTACGGTGGGGCCAAACCGCATTGCAATCAGAATTATTTACCATGGAGTAGTAGAGATAAGCCCTAAATAGTGCCAAGTCTGAAGCACAGGGGGAAAGGAATGGACGTTGAGGAAGGTGGGACCCGACCACAAATCGCACATCCAAGTTTTATCTGTGATAAGGTTGAGGTTAAGAATTAAAACCTGCTATTGGTGAAGTGTGGGGAGGAGGTGAGGTGCCACGGATAGTGGTGGGACTGCACCTGCATATCGTAAGTCGCAAGAGTTAGCTGCGAGCAACAGGTGGTAACTATTAAGAGCTGCAGGCAGTGATTTGCGATGGTGGGGAGGAGACATAGAGGGAAGGTGGGACCCAATGGCGTCGCATCTTAAACAAAAACTCTGTGGGAGCTTAAAAGGTAAGTTGTAAAATGTGCGCTATGCGATATGCAACGTGCTAGTCACTGCAAAGTGCGAAAAGGTGACAGGTAAGGGGCATGCCATATTTAGAGTGAGAAGAAGTGGAAGAAGCTCCAAAAGAGCTAGGAGACTAGACAACAGATCTAAAGGGGTGAACCTTAGAAGCGACCTTACGGAGGTGAGACAAGGGAGTGGGATCTTTGCCATTGTTAAAGAAGAAGTTTGAATAATGCCAAGACACCCTCACAGCGGTCATGACAGATTGAGACAAGCACAGAATGCAGCTTGTACACTTGGGAGAGAAGGTCATTCAATTGAATAGCTAGCAAGAGGATAGGCTCACGCAGATGATGGCTCAGTTGCAACAAGAGTTGGCAGAGAAGGAAGAGGCCTTATGAGGGTTTGCATGCCGATGTGGGAGGTGTATCAAGGTTACATGGGTCCCACCAAGTCGCATTGGTGACAAGATAAGTTTCAATGAATCTTTAAGACGTAAATTTTAATACTTGTGAGGAGCGGTGGTGTGAAATAAAGAAATGTAGCACGAGACTTTAGAAAAAGGAAAATGAAGGGTAAGAGAGGTAAAATGAAGGTAAAGAAGATAAATAAGATGAATGAGGGAGGGAATGAATTTTTCTCCCCATTATACATTATCAGCTACACCTTCTCCTTTCAACTAAACTAAAATGTAGATTAGTTCCTTTGAATCGCTTTGACGGTCAATATTTGCCTTCTTTTCACCTTCTTCACTTGGTGTGTGGTAATAGGACATCACCATTAATGTCAATGAATTCTGATCCATCTAATCATGTTTCTATGCCCTCTATTTGTCCAATGTGTGGCTTTCTATGAGTGTCACAGTGTATCATGGTTTCATGTTATGCCTTGTGATGGAGAAGCATCAGGGACTTAGCTAGAAATGTGATGTTTTGTTCACATGTTGTGGCTAATCCAAAGAAATAAACATTAGTAGTAGTATTTTATTTTATTTATTTTATTATTTTTATTTATTATGAGAATAGTTAGTTTTTTTTGTATTTTTAATTAATTAGGAATAAAATTAGGAATTGGTTTCTTTCCCTGGGTGGATATAAAGCCAACATAGGGATAAGCACTTGAAAATAGGGAGCTATTTATTTGTTGAGAAAATTCGAGAAGAAACCTATTCTAAGAAGAACAGTTTCATATTTTACGTATAAATAATGGGGAAATAGGGAGACAAAGGACAGAGAGAGAATTTTTCCTGTATGTAAATTATAAACACAAAGGAAAATCAATGAATTATTCAATCCATGCATCAATAATTTAATTTATATTGGTCTGGTATGTTTTTTTTTGTTATAACCTACACATTATATATGTATATATGTGAATGGGTGAACATAGGGACAATGTGCATTTTGAAAAACGTAGCAGCAGAAGTAACCTCAGATTGCTTGAAATACAAACAAAGGACAGAGTTAGAAGTAGCAAACAAAGGATAGAGTAATGAAGGACGGATTAAAGACGTAGCACATCCGTTAATGAAGTTGCAAGCAGTTGAACACAACCACAAAGGAAGAAGGATCGAAAAATTTAACGTAGTGTTAACACCTACAAGGACATGTTAGTCATATGCATTGGTATCTACAGAGATATTTCCAGCGTCTAGTGGGTTGACAGTGATGCAGAGAAGCCTTGCGATGAATAAATAGAACCACTTCCAGATCTGCAACATAATAGTTCAGTCATGTTGAATTTATTACATATGCAGTCATTTCCTTTTGTTAACAATGACTGTGTTTTTTTTTACTGCGTAAACATTCACAATGGGATAAAAATTGGGTCAACTGATGCCGTGTGATAACTGTGTTGAATTGTATGAATCGTGGTTCAAGAATAATTCTGCGTTGAGGAATTGTGTAGAGGTTGGTGTAGGCTCCAATAGAAATACCGAATTATAAAACTAAAACCATCATTGTTTTCTTGACTTCCATGGAAGGTGTGAAGCTGTGGACTCAACCAGCTGGGGGTATGTTGTTTTCTTAATGTCATGGTCAATGCAATTAACTTCCTTTGTTTATTCATGAAGTACGTTGGATTTTTTTTCTTCAGTGGATTCCAAATACCAACTTTTAATTATCCATTACTACATACAATGGTCCTTGAAGAACCCACTTATTATAAAAAAAGTGGAGTTTGCATAATGCTGCAACATTTCAATGTTATGTGTATTAATAGAGTGGAATATGGAATTGCACACTAAGTGGGGAAGAACGAATAAAATTTCCACATTTGAAGAGTAAACCTAGGTCTTAGTAAAGTTGAAAATTTTTCTATACTAATTTGAAGGTGGAAGTTGTGTTTTCTACATCATATGGTATCAGAGTCATTGAGTGTTCTTGAGAATTGCAGATAATGCTGCCCAGAAGAGGAGCTGGAGTAGGCCGAGCTAGGATAGGTCAAAGGAGACCTATAGCAAATGCAGTTTTTCTAGAAGAAATCTGACACTTATGTACAGTAATGGATACAATGGAAACTACTGAAAGGAGGTCGACAAATTATGGCGTTACCGTTTCTGACGAAGAAGAGGCCATCGAAGAAGAAGTGGAGGAAGAAAGCAAGGCAACTAAAGTTATGAAGATGCTAGATAAGGCCAGTAGAAGACCAAACGTAGGATTACTTTATATGATGGTAATATTAGTGTGGAGGTACTAATGGACTGGATCATTTCATTAGACAAATATTTCAAATATGAAGAAGTTGATGACAAGAAGAAAGTGAAGTTTGCAGCCACGCGATTGAAAGGTCATGCAACCCTGTTGTGGGATAAATTGCAGTTGTCCAAGGAATGAAAAGGGAAACCCAAAATCAAGCAGTGGCATACGATGGTGAATAAACTGAAAGGTAAGTTCATGCCAAAATATTATCAATTAAATATTTTTAGGCAATTGAAAAACTTTAAGAAAAAGGGCATGACTATCAAAGAATATACTGAAGAATTTTATAAGATAAGTATTAGGGCAGGTCATATTGAAGATGACATAGAAAAGGTAGTTAGATATATAAATGTTTTGAGATACAAAATATAGGATGAGATCAGCTTATTAAATCTGAAGATGAATGAAGACGCCTATCAAGCAGCTTTGAGGGCGGAAGAAAAGATGTTGTGCAAAAAAAATTAGATAAATAGAGGAAAGAGTCCGGCAAAAGGAAGCGGAACATTTAAATCCAGATTTCAAGACTCCCAGAATGAGGTAGGGAGTTTGAGTAATAGATCACAACAAAGAGGATATTCTAGTCGTGGAAGGTTTGTGCCTAGAGGTAGAGACCGAGGAAGAGATGTTCGGTGCTTTGCATGTGGTGAATGGGGACATGTGCAATGGGATTGTGCTCACAATAAATCAGCAACCTAGCGAAACGTGAACGTCGCTGAAACAAAGGAAGAAATTCCTCAGACTGTAGCCAAAGATGAACCACCTGAAGCCGGAGAATCCTTGTTGTTAGAAAGGATATTTCTTAAATTAGCTAAGGAAACCAGAGAACCAGCTTAGAGAAAGAATATGTTTAGAAATGTATGTAAGTCAAAGGGTAAGTGTTGGAAATTAGTAATTGATAGCGGTAGTACTGATAACCTTGTTTCTACAGAAATGGTGGACAAATTGAATTTGGAGAAAACAATACACCCCACTCCTTATAAAGTATCGTGGCTCCAAAAAGGCCATCAAATTATTGTAACTGAAAAATGTAAAGTTTAAATCCAGATTAGTACTTATAAGGATGTTATTTTATGTGATGTAATTCCGATAGATGTATGTCACATATTTCTAGGAAGGCCTTGGAAGTTTGACCGAAAAGCCATACATGATTGTAGAAGAAACACTTATACTCATGAGAAATATGGGAACAAGCATACACTGCTACCATTGAAAGATGAAATTGATGAGGAAGCCCCTGGAAACAATGTTATGTTGATGAGTGGAAAACCCCTGTTTCAAGAAGTCAAGAAGGGTGAGGAGATGAATTTTGCTATTGTTGGGAGACCCAAGGTAATTTTAACTTCTACAAATTTAGAATATTTACTTGAAGAAATTCGAAATATGTTGAATTATTTTGTTGATATTGTTGTGGATGAGTTGCCAAATGTGTTACCTCCCATCAGGAGTATTAGTCACCATATTGATCTAATCCCTGGAGCCAATTTTCCAAATAAAGCATCCTACAGGTTAACGCCATAGGAAAATTCTGAAGTTGGAAGATAATTGCAAGAATTGATGGATAAAGGATTAATCAGAGAAAGGCTCAGTCCATGTGTTGTACCAAAAGTACTCAGTCCAAAGAAAGGAGGTGAATGGCGCATGTGCATAGATTCTCGAGCCATAAATAAAATCACCATCAGGTATCATTTTCCTTTACTATGAATGGATGATTTAGTGGATTGTTTGAGTGGGTCGAATTATTTTTCTAAGATATATTTGAAGAATAGATATCATCATATAAGGATTCGAGAAGGGGATGAGTGGAAAACCGCATTTAAAACAAACAGTGGTTTATATGAATGGTTAGTAATGCCTTTTGGACTTACTAATGCACCTAGTACTTTCATGAGGTTAATGAATGAAGTTTTGAAAGAATATGTGGGTAAATTTTTAATTGTTTATCTTGATGATATTCTCATTTTCAATCGAAGTAAAGAAGAGCATCTACAACACCTTAAATTAGTTCTAAAGACTTTGGAAAAAAGAAAAATTGTTGATAAATTTGAAGAAATTCAGCTTTATGAGGGAAGAAATAATTTATTTGGGGTTTATAGTCTCTAAGGAAGGGTTGAAAACGGATTCGGAGAAAATCCAAGCAATTGTGAATTGGCGAAATCCTAGAAGCATATTTGAGCTACGAAGCTTCCATGGTCTTGCAAGTTTCTACTAAAATTTTATTTGAATTTTTAGTCAGATTTTTGCACCCATTATAGAAACAATTAGAGAAACTAATAAACCATTCAGATGGACAGAAGTAGCAGATCGAAGCTTTAAATTGCTAAAGAAAAAGATTACTGAAAAACCAATCTTGGCTTTACCAAGTTTTGAGAAAGTTTTACAAGTTGAAACTGATGCTAGTGGAATTGCAATTGGAGTAGTTCTGAGTCAAGATCAGAAACCAATAGCATACTTCAGTGAAAAACTAAATGAAGAAAAGAAGAAATATTCATCTTGTGACAAGGAATTTTATGCTGTTGTACAAGCCTTGAAAAAATGGAGACATTATTTTTTGCCGGAAGAGTTTATGTTATATTCTGATAATCATGCATTACAATTTATAAACAATTAGCCAAAGTTAAATCAGAAACATGCCAAATGGGTAGAATATTTGCAGAGTTTCACTTTTTTAATCAAACATACAAGTGGTAAATTGAAAAAAGTTGTTGATGCTTTGAGCACGGCAAACTTAATTATGCAGGAGTTACAACTTGGTGTTGTAGGGTTAGAAGAGATGGTTGAAATGTATAAAGATGATGCAGAGTTTAAAGAAATTTATGCGGCCATAGAAAATCCAGCAGTCCATAACAGAAGCCAGTGGTTGGATTATCTAATCCAAGGGGGATTACTATTCAAAAGTAATAAGTTATGTATTCCTAAATTTTCTATGAGGGAAAACATAATCAAGGAGAAGCATAGTGGAGGTCTATCAAGACATTTTGGACAAGACAAAACCTTTGATCAGGTAAATGTTTTTTATTACTGGCTGAAGATGCAAACTGATGTTAAACGGTTTGTGGAAAAATTCAGGATTTGTGAACATGCTAAGGGGAAAAGTCGGAATACAGGATTGTATCAGTCATTACCAATACCCGACCGACCGTGGGATGCAGTCAATATGGATTTTGTTTTAGGTTTGCCAAAAACACAAAGGGGAAATGATTCCATTTACATTGTTGTAGATAGATTTTCTAAAATGGCGCATTTTCTTGCATGCAAGAAAACAAGTGATGCAACACATATTGCTAATCTGTTTTTTTTCAGAAGTTTTAAGATTGCATGGATTACCTATAAGCATTGTGTTTAACAGGGATACCAAGTTTGTGGGACATTTCTAGAGAACTCTGTGGAAGAAATGAGGTAATAACCTTAGTTTCAGTTTAGCATATCATCCTCAAACGGATAGACAGACTGAGGTCGTGAATAGAAGTCTGGGAAACACATTGAGAAGCTTGGTATATAAAAATCCTAAACAATGGGATTTAGCCCTTGCTCAGGCTAAGTTTTCTTACAACGACACTCCAAATCGAAGTACTCACATGAGTCCATTCCAATTTTTTTTTGGAATACATCCAAGAGGTGTGTATGAACTCAGAGATATGGGAAAATAGGAGGTAATAAGCGCAAAGGCAGAAGAATTTGTAGAACAGATGTAGGAACTACAGGAAGATTTCAAAATTAGATTGTAGGAAAGCGGTAGAAAATACAAGAAAAGAGCAGATATGAGGGGGCGAGAAAAAGAATTCCAAGTAGGTTATTTGGTTATGGTATATTTAAGAAAAGAAATATTTCCTGTTAAAACTTATAACAAATTAAAACTGAAGAAGATAGGGCCATGTAAACTTGTAAGGAAATTTTCTTCAAATGCATATGAAGTTAAATTGCTAACAAGAATTGGAATATCGCTAATCTTCAATGTTTCATATTTGTTCCTATACCTAGAACTAGAAGAATAATCACAAGGGGATGCTACAGCAGAAGAAAACCCAATGGTAAATTGGGAAGAGCAGATGCCCAAAGCAGGGAAGAGGGAAGTCGAAGTCAATTTGGAGAAGAGAGTGTCAAACCAAACCAGGAGCCAAACCTATTATCAGTATTTAGTGAAGTGGAAAGGACAGCTAGTGGAAGACGCCAGTTGGATGACTGCAATAGAGCTATAGAATTTGGGAATTGATTCTGAAGCATTACAAGATCAATTTTCTTCCCCGAGAGTTTGATGCAAGAGCATCGGGGACTTAACCAACAATGTGATGTTTTGTTCACATGTTGTACCTAATCTAAATAAATAAACATTAGTAGTAGTATTTTATTTTATTTTTATTATTATTGTTATTTATTATGAGAATATTTAGTTTTTTTTGTATTTTTAATCAATTAGGAATAAAATTAGGAATTGGTTTCTTTCCCTACGTGGATATAGAGCCAACATAAGGATAAGCACTTAAAAATAGGGAGGTATTGATTTGTTGAGAAAATTCTAGAAGAAACCTATTCTAAGAAGAATAGTTTCATATTTTAAGTATAAATAATGGGGAAATAGGGAGGAAAAGGACAAAGAGAGAATTTTTATAGTATGTAAATTACAAACGCAAAGGACAATCAATGAATTATTCAGTCCATGTGTCAGTAATGTAATTTGGATTGGTCTAGTACGTTTTTTTTGTTAGAACCTACACATTATATATATATATATATATATATATATATATATATATATATCTGTGTGTGTGTGTGTGTGTGTGAATGGGTGAATGCAGGGACAGTGTGCATTTGGAACAACGCTAGCACTAGAAGTAACCTCAGATTGCTTGAACTAAAAATGAAGGATGAAGTTAGAAGCAACAAACGAATGACAGAGTTAGGAAGGATGGATTAAAGATGCAACACATTCGTTAATGAAGCTGCAAGCAGTTGAACGCAACCACAAGGGAAGAAGGTTTGAAAATTTTAATGCAATGTTAACACCTGCAAGGACATGTTAGTCATGTGTGCTGGTATCTACAGAGAGATTTCCAGCGTCCAGTGGATTGAGATTTAGAGAAGCCTTGTGAGGACTAAATAGAACTAGTTATAGATCGACAATGTAATAGTTCAATCATGTTTAATTTATTACATATGCAGTCATTTCCTTTTGTTAGAAATTACTGTGTTTGTTTTTTATTGTGTAAGCATTCAGGATGGGATAAAAATTGGGTCGATTGATGTCGTGTGATAACTGTGTTGAATTGTATGAATCGTGGTTCAAGAATAATTCTACGTTAAGGAATTGTGTAGAGGTTGGTGTAGGCTCCAATCGAAATACCAAATTATAAAACTGAAACCATCATTGTTTTCTTGATTTCCATGGAAGGTGTGAAGTTATGGACTCAACCTGCTGGTGGTATGTTGTTTTCTTAATTTCATAGTCAATGTAACTGACTTCCTTTGTTTATTCAAGAAGTACGTTTCATTTTTTTGCTTAAGTGGATTCGAAATACCAACTTTTAATTATCCATTATTACATACAATGGTCCTTAAAGAACCCACTTATTGTAAAAAAAGTGGAATTTGCATAATGTTGCAACATGTCAATGTTATGTGTATTAATAGAGTGGAATATGGAATTGCACACTAAGTGGCGAAGAAAGAATCAAACTTCCTAATTTGAAGAGTAAACCTGGGTCTTAGTAAATTTTAAACCTTTTCTATACTAATTTGAAAGTGAAAATTGAGTTTTCTACATCACCTTGAAGTTGAGTTGGTGATCCAAGTGGCACCAGACACCTTCAGGAGACCAAGAGGGCTCAAAAATGATCAAAATTCAATGTGGTTGGATTTATCTCAAACCTGGTTCATATTGAAGTGATCGTCACCCTAATTCCAATGGTATGAATGGATCTACCATCTGATCCTGTATGGAGAAGTTAGAGCAAGTCAAAATTGCAGTGAAAGTTAGGTAGTGTGCCAGGTTTAAGTGTCCCACAATTTGATGCAGGGTTAGCAAGCTAACCCCATTGATTAACCACATAAACACTATGGAGTATATGTCTCTCCATTAACCCATAATCCAATGGTTTCATTCATATTTCTTTCCATTTAATAGAACCCTTAATTTAACAAACCACTTCATCAACATTAATCATGTTATACATATATATGCAGAATATTTATAGTAAAAGTGGTTCAGGTTCAAAACTCAGACACACCATACATATGCTTTTATCCTTATATGTATTTATCTCAACAAGTGGCTTCACTATTCCTCTGTCACATCGTCGATCCAATATTGCATGTAAATCCTTCACAGTTCTGTTCCATATCACATACACGGCATCGCATTTCCAATACTTGTCACAATTTACTGTTTCCAAACTTCGCAGCTCACAACACATATCATTTCGCATATCGAAACATATAACATATCACATATTGTGATTTTTAACCCTTCACAATTAGGCAATTTAAAACTATTGTACTTCAGCTCTTCGCGGATTTAATTTCCTCCATTAATTGTTCCACCATATCGCATGCGCTATGAGATATGAACATGGACCACATGCTAACATGTGTCCTCTTCTCTATTTCCCCAAATTATGTTGCGAATTCCATCTGTTTTGGTTCAGTCCCCTTATGTTTCTACAAAAGGAATAAAAAAAGGATAGATTTGCCTTGCCAAAATCCAAACTAAACCAGAATCTCAAAGACTGGATATATTACAATACACTTATCCCTGAAGGAATGATTTCTAAAAAAAATCAATTCGCACCAAAAATCTTACAGGCTTATATTTCCCTCATTTCCTGTCACATAATGGAATTGTGTGAATCCGTGCCTTCAACTCTACGTGGAATCTCATCTTAGCAGCAATGATATTAAATCAAATCCACCTAAAATTATTCTAACAATTTCACCTTTCAAGAAAAATACCACAGTATCTATCCTCTAACCAAATTGATCATTACAAATCAATTAATATATAGGATTGATATAATAATCCAAAACTCAGATTCATAAGTATCACGTTGTTGTAATTCATTGCATTTTGTTTCAAGCCAATCCAGAATGTTACTTCATATTACTTCTCTGAATCCGAAATTCGGGTTTGTTTCTTTCTCAACCTGTACTAACATCCATTCACTCCAGACTGGAATCACACATGATTCTAGCTAGCCATTAAGTCTTATTCATACAGTAATAATTATTCATTCATTTAGGATTAATCATAATTCATACAACAGTTAATTATTTCACAGACATCGAAATTGTTCAGTTACGGATCACTCGGCATGTAAAAGGAACAAAACACAATCGTGATGAATTCAATTCTCATTAGTCAATAAATCATATAGATACAATAAAAATTTCTTACAATATGGCTTTGGTCTTATGTGCCTTACATGGTTCTTTCCTCTTCTACAAAACCCTCTCTCTTCTTGAGCTCTTCTCCCTCTATTCTATCTCTACTTTCTACTTCCTACTTACTCTCTTTACTTGTATCAAAGATTACAATCAAATATCCTCTATTGCCTATCTAAGAATGTTCTCCTAATGCCTTCCAGACTTACAAATATATAAAAAAGTTTATGCAACCAATTTTAGTTCAGATCCCCAATCTTCTCAACTAAATTCTAAGAATTCTCTAAATCCACAAAATCATCAACTAATTCCTAAGTCTAGGATTCACAATCCCTTTGAAATATCAACTAGACTAAATCTCTCATGTTCTCCTACATTAAAGAACATTTACAAATATGCCTCACAATATTTAATTAAATCCTATTCTTAATTTCTCACATAAAATCACTCAAAACATTGAAAATTCCATTAATTAAATACTTAGGGAACCAACTCCCTTGAAAATATAAGACCCCCTAGATTCTACTAAATGTAAAAAATTTGGAACCATAATTCTCCTGCATCAGACTCGCAAGGTAGAAATTAATCATGATCTCCATATCATGTCTCTTCAAGCTTGATGGAATTCCTCTTCGATCCCGGACTTTAGTTTGTAATTTGTCTTTGGCTACCTTTGTTCCATTTTGTTGTTTTGTTGTTGCTGTTGTTGTTTGCTGATGTTCTCTAGTTCTCCATACTTTATGTTGCATTCCTCCACAAGCTATGCTCTCACATTCTTCTGTTGTATTTTTCTTGTTGCTATTTTTTTTCTTTCTTGTTGTTGTCTTCTTCTTAGACACTTTCATTAGGAACCTTCTTATTCTTTCAATATCCATGTCTAGTTTATATTCTGACTGGTACTCACTCTGCCAATTATTTCTACACTCTATCGATTCATCTTCAAACTGTTGTTTGTTACCTTCACTTTGGAGTTGTTGGATTCTTACTACCATCCTTTCATCCTTACCCTCTTATTGCTTTTGAACTTTCATCTCATCTGCAAACAACCTTTGTTTAATATCTTTGATAAAAACATCATACTCAGATGCTTCCAGAAAACAGATCAACAATTCACTTTCTACCTGATTCCTTTCAAACATCTCATCACTATGGAGCTTATCAATTCCAACATAGCTCTCCTCCTTTTCCTTGAAAACATCCCATACTTCTCCTTCATCTCCTTGACTAATCCTCGTAGTCATTTCAGTCTCCTTCAGTTCTAATATTGATTCTTCTTTAGCATGAGACATAACTTCCCCATCTTCCTCTTCATTACTATTCTTCTCTTTGTCACTGATATGTGACACTTCCATCTGTCCTTCATTACTCATTGGCTTCTGAAATTCCACTTTCTTCTGAGAACACTCTTGTCCTCTCTGTCCAACCTTCAGTTGGATTCTTCAGGTTCACTTCCACTTTTCTTCAGAGTATCCACTTTACTCTACCTTCAAGAACGCAACTGGTCCTTCTTCTTACAACTCCTTTTTTTTTTTTTTTTTGCTGAGATATTCCCTCTTTTTCAAAAAATTGAAATATTCAAGCATATTCTAAAACCTGAGTTAAATAAAAACTTACCATATCACCTTCAAGATCTATGCATGATATTGTTCCACCATTCATCTGCACTTTGAATGGACTATTCTCTAATCCTTTTCCTCTGCAAATTCTCTTCAAGAGTATCAATTACTCTCCATATTTTGCCACACATTTATCTTTGTGTGTCTGCTTCCTGTCAGATTTAAAATATCATCCTTCTTCCTAAAATCACAATTGTATTCTTCACATACAATATCAAGAACATATCTCTGCTCAAACATTCTCCCAAAAGAGCTTTTACAACTCTGATACCAAATATGATGCACGATCAGCAAGCTAACCCCACTTATTACCCATATAACCACTATCGAGTATATGTCTCTCCATTAACCCATAATCCAATGGTTTCATTCATATTTATTTTCATCTAATCGAACCCTTAATTTAACAAACCACTTCATCAACATTAATCATGTTATACATATATATCTAGAAGCTTTATAATAAAAGTGGTTCCGTTTCAAAGCTCAAACATACCATAGATAAGATTTTATCCTTATATGTATTTATCTCAATGAGTGGCTTCACTATTCCTCTGTTGCATCGTCGATCCCATACTACATGTAAAGCCTTCACAGTTTTGTTCCATATCGCATACACGACATCGCATTTCCAAGGCTTATCAAAATTTCCCATTTCCAAACTTCGCAATTCACAACACATATCATTTCATATATCAAACATATAACATATCGGATATTGTGATTGTTAACCCTTCGCAATTCGTCAAATTTAAACTATTGTAATTTGGCTCTTCGCGGATTTAATTTCCTCCGTTAACTTGTCCACCATATCACATGTGCTATGCGATATGCGCATGGACCACATGGTAACATGTGTCCATTTCACTATTTCCTATATTATCTTGTGAATTCCATCTGTTTCGGTTCATTCCCCTTATGTTTATGAAAAATGAATAAACAAATATAGATCTTCCATGCCAAGATTCAAACTAAATGAGAATCTAAAAGACAAGATATATTACAATATTCTTATCCCTGAAGGAATGATTGCTAACAAAAATCAATTCACACCAAAAATCGGACAGACTTATATTTCTCTCCTTTCTTGTCACATAGCGGAATTGTGTGAATCCATGTCTTCAACTCTATGTAAAATCTCATCTTAGCAGCAATTATATTAAATCAAATCCACCTACAAGTATTCTCACAATTTCACCTTTCAAGAAAAATACCACAGTATCTATCCTCTAACAAAATTGATCATTACCAATAAATTAATATATAGGATTGATATAATAAGCCAAAACTCAGATTTCGAATTATCACGTTGTTTTAATGCATTACATGTTGTTTCAATCCAATCTAGAACGCTACTGCATATTACTTCTTTGGATATGAAATTCAAGTTTCCTTCTTTCTTGACCTGTACTCACATCCACTAGCTCCAAAATGAAATCACACATGATTCTACCCAGACATTAAGTCTTATTCACACATTAAGACATATTCATTCATTTAGCATTCATCAGAATTCATACAACAGTTAATTATTTCACAGATATCAAAATTGTTCAATTACAGATCGCTCCACATGTAAAAGAAACAAAACATAGTCGCAATGAATTCAAATTCTCATTAATCAATAAATCATATAGATACAATAAAACCTGTTTACAATTTGGATTTGGTATGATGTGACTTACATGGCCCTTTCCTCTTCTACAGAGCCCTCTTTCTTCTTGATCTCTTCTCCCTCTACTCTATCTCTACTTCCTACTTCCTACTTACTCTCTCTACTTGTCCCGAGGTTTACAATGAAATATCCTCTATTACCTATCTAAGAATGTTCTCCTAATGCCATCAAGGCTTATAAATATATAAAAAAGGTTCTACAACCAATTCTGGCTCAAATCCCCAATCTTCTAAATTAAATCCGAAGAATTTTCTAAATCCACGTCAACTTCATCAACTAATTCCTAACTCTAGGATTCACAATCCCTTTGAAATATCAACTAGCCTAAATCTCTCATGTTCTCCTACACTCGAGAACATTTACAAATATGCCTCACAATATTTAATTAAATCCCATTCTAAATGTCTCAAATAAAATCACTCAAAACATTGAAAATTACATTAATCAAATACTTAGGGAACCAACTCCCTTAAAATATAAGACCCCCTAGATTCTACGAAATGTACAAAATTTGGAACCATAATGCTCGTGCATCACAATTTCACCGTCAACCAAAAGGGAACCCAACACCCGAGAAGCAGGCGAATTTTTGGGTACTTAAAATTCCTAATAACCTCCAGTTTCGAGAAAATTTAAAAATAGACATGGTTGAAAAAAAAAAAAAAAAAAAATATTAAAATAGGGTGGTGGGCCATGACCCCCACCAGCTCCCATCACATCACAAATATCAAAAAAAAATTTGGCTCAGCGGGCCATGACCCCCGCCAAACCCCACCACATAAACCATAAGTCACATAGGTGGGCGGGCCACCTCCAGTGGACCCAACCCATGCCACCACACACATTCCATATAGGGCCAGAGGTGATGGAATTTGAACCCATGGCCGACAGACCAGCCCCGCCCACCCAGAAGCTCCACACAAAACCAACAATGTCCCAGCCAAAAAATAATATGAACCAATGTGCATATAACTATTTTGAGAGGGGCTGGATTTCACCCCTCAACCCCTCTCCAGCCAATTTCCTAAATTACCATTGTGCGAGGTGAGCGTGCTTTGTAAAATCCACCCATGAAACCATATAAAAACCAATTTTCACAATGCGACCATAGGAGCAAACTAGTGTGAATTTCTAGAATAACATTTTTTTATTGCAGGTGCGGAACCATGAGTGGCCAGAGGGGTGGTACCTTGCCCAGAGAACCTTGAGGGGCATCAAAAATATTCTTTGAGGTCTGAACTTTCTAGAGTCATAATTTGACCAATTGTATGTCTATTTTACACCTCTCGGTGACAAGAATCCAATGGCGATGTCACTTTTAGCAACAGATCTTCCCATTTTCAGCCATTTTCTAGATTGGAGTGATGGTGTCATATTCTAAAGTGTGGAAAATAGATTATATGCCTCTCGACGACACGAATTTGATGGTGCAACCATATTCACAGCTGAGAATCCACTTCTTCAGCCAATTTTATGGGCTGAGGTATATTCAGTATTGATATCATGTGCCACTTTTATCATTTGTTGTTAGATGTAATATGTTGTTTATATCCTTTCTTGATGTATGTTGGAGGATCTATGTTTCTACTTCATGTGACATGTATTCACCATGTATTGTTATGATCCCTATGTAACCTTGTTGAATGGATCCTCATCGTCACCTTTTGTGAGATTATGTCATGTTGATAGGAGACTTATTGTGAGTGAGAGTTACTGTAGTGGAACGTCTCATGGAAAGACAAGCCACTCATGTTGAGGGCATATATCCTTGTATGACAAAAAACGTAGTCCGTGTACATCATCACCATTTCCAGCACTATATGAAGTGGCCAACCCCATTTTTACACTGGGCTCGGAGATGTAGCCCAAACTGGGTGAACTCCGTTATAAAATGCCTCGTGTTCTTGTGTTGATGAATATTATCATGTTTCCTCTTTCTTAAGCATTCATGTGTTATTTTAACGCTCTTTTCAATGCAATTATAACCACATCACAAAAGTTAAAAGGTCATGGGTAAATTTGGTAGCTGACGGATCCGGATCAAGATGGTATCAGAGCGGTCTTCTCACTAATGTAAATTGTGAGCATGAACAAGGATTGAATGTACATAAATGGAGGACGAAAAAGGCATGTACGAGGCCATGCTCAAGATGTCAAAATTCATGGAAATAATGTATGACAGTTATGAGAAGAGAATAAAGGAAGAGGAGAAAGAAATATCAAATAACGATTCTTTGTCCACGTCTTCTAGTTATTATGCATATTCTTCATCGCCTTCATCGTCTTCTCATCATTTGAATGTGGAGATCAACTAGAACCTTCTGGAGGATAATTCTGAATTAAGGAGGTTACTACGAGAATAGAAAAAAGAGAATAAGAGACTGCAACTTCAGTTGCAAGCTGCAAAAGAGGCCTTGGAGAAGTTGAAGTGCAACGAATGCTTGAAGAAGCCCTCATCACCTATTTTTGAATCAACAATTGTGGTAGAAAATTTTGATTTCTCTTCAGTTTCATATTCAAATGCTATTATTTCTGTTGGGAACGTGGAGATACCCATTACAGGATCCGACATGAGACTCCTTACCAAAATGGGGTATAAAGAAGGAGCATTTGGTGTGAATGGTCAAGGCATAACTTAGTCATTGGAGGTTGTGCAGAGACCTCGATTCATAGGTTTGGGATATATTGAAGGAAAATTATCAGAGGTGTCATAAGCTTCCAATACATGGTTTAAACCATTGGGTAAAGAGAATGATGGGAACACTTCACCATCATCCTATGAAAATTCAAATTGCAGAGAAAGAACTAAGGCGATCTCTCATCGCCATGATTGCACCAGAGACCAGCAAGAAAGGTATAACAAGTCTCGGTATTGTAATGTTCATTTTCATTACAAGCATGTGGCTACTAATGAACATAAATCATGATAGCAAAAAACATGTAGTTTTTGTCGATTACATAACCATGTATTCGCTAAGTGTTGGAAAAGAATGGCACCACAGAAGAGGATGAGGTGTGAAAGGCCTTCTCCATTGTAGGAAAAGAAGAAGGTAAAGCATGTCTAGAGGAAGAAGACTCGTTGAATTCATTGCGACAGAAGTCGGCTTCAAAGAGCCACGTGTTGGAGGCTCCATCCAGAGTAGCATCTCAAGGACAAATCGTTTGTGCATGAACCAGTTGAAATAGTTGTTCGACAAGTGAATGTGTGCGCCACAAAGAGATGACCCATTCAATTTAATAAGTGATAGATGGATTTTATAAGTACGGTAGTGTGTCATGGCCTTATTTTTTTAAATCATATGTTGCAACTTAAAATGTAAAAGTGATGACATGTTTTATGTCGCTTGTTAAGCGACAATGATGTTTTGGCCTTGTATTGATAGCTGGGGTATTGATTGCACCTTGATGTAAAATTTACCACAGGGTATGTGTTATAAACGCGTGGCAAGTATGGGATGCTTGGGTCATAGTTGGTCATGTAATTAAACATGCAATTTGTAAGAAGATTGTACTATAGGTTTTCATAGGATGTAGTTCTCGGCTCATCGCTTATGGCTTCGAAGAGCAAAGGTGAAGGAGAATGAAGAGTGACCTTTTAGGACACCTATCATGTAGAAGAGGTAAAAAGAAGTTGCAGATTATGTTAATTCTTTTTGTGGACAAAAATCTCCTCAGTGGGGAGGATTGATCCAGGTGGTTCTAGACACCCTCAAGAGACCAAGAGGGCTCAGAAATGGTAAAAATTCAAAGTGGTCAGACTGCTCTCAAACTAGGTTATGATTTCAGTGCTCATCGCTTTGGTTCCAATGGTGTAATCAAATCACCAATCTGATCCCATATTGAAAATTTAGATAAATTCAAAGTTGTGGTCAAAGTTAGACAATGGGCGAGGTTTAAGTGTCCCACAATTTCATCGTCAACCGGTAGGGAACCCAGCACAAAGAAGCGGGAAAATGTTTTCGGTAATTGAAATTCCTAATAACCTCCAATTTTGAGAAAAATTAAAAATAGACATAGTTTAAAAAAAACAAAAAAAAATTATTAAAATAGGGTGGCGGGTCGTGCCCCCTGACACCCCCCCATCGCATTAGAAATATTAAAATATTTTTTGGGTCGGTGGGCCATGACCCCCACCGAACCCCATGGCATAAACCACAATTCATGTGGGTGGGTGGGCCATCTCCAGTGTACACGACCCACACCACCACCCACACATGATATAAGGCCGAAGTCGGTGGGAGTTGAACCCACGTCAGACGGACCGGCCCCACCCACACAACGCATCCACATAAAATCAATAGCGTGCCAACCAAAAACTAATACGAACCAATGCACATATAAATATTTTTAGAGGGGCAATATTTGACCCCCCTGCACCTCTCCAAACAATTGTCAAAATTTCCATTGTGCCAAGTGAGCGCGCTTTGTAAAAGTTTCCCACAAAATCATATAAATACCCAGTTTTGTAGTGGACCTAGGGGAGCAGACGTACGTAAATTTCCATAATTATATTTTTTTATTGCAGGTGCGGAACCATGAGCGGCCAGAGGGGTGGAACCTTACTCGGGGAACCTTGAGGGGCATGAAAAATATTCCTTAAAGTCCCAAACTTTCTAGAGTCAGAATTTGACAAATTTTATGTTGATTTTACACTTGATCACAGGAATCTGATGTTGATGTTTGTTTTAGCAGCAAATATTCCCATTTCAGCCATTTTATATATTAGAGTGATGGTGTCATATTCTAAAGTGCGGACAAATGATTTTATGCCTCTCGATGCGACGAATTCGATGGTACAGCTAGGTTCAGAAGCTGACCATCCACTTCTTGAACTAATTTCAGGGGTTGAGCTATATGCAGTATTGATTTCATGTTCATATATTATCATTTTCTGTGAGATGCAATATGTTGTTTCGATCCTTGCTTGATGTATGTTGTGCGATCTATGTTTCTACTTCATGTAACCTTGTTATGATCCCTATGTAACCTTGTTTAAGGCCAGATGCGCATCATCACCTTGTGTAAGATTATGTCATGTTGATAGAAGGTTTATTGTGAGTGACATTTCCTGTAGCATAATGTCTCATGGAGAGACAAGCCAATAATTTTAAGGGAATATATCCTTGTATGACAAAAAACATATTCCATGTACATCATCACCATTTCCAAAAGTATATGAAGTGGCCTACCCCAATTTGACACTAGGCCTAGAGATGTAACACAAAATGGGTGAAATTTGTTATCAAATGTCTCGTGTTCGTGTGGTTCTCACTGGAATCGTGTTTACTCTTTCTTAAGCATGCATATGTGTTATTTTAATTCTATTTTCAATTCGATTCTAACCACATCACAGAACGAAAAGATCATGGCTAAATCTGGTATTTGACGGACCTGGACCAGTTGGAAATGTGGTGGAAGAAGGTTGTAAGAATACAGGTTAAGTCAGGTTAATGTAGGTAACATGAGGAAAACCTATGTTATACCACATGTTATCAGCCTCCTTAGCTGTGTTATAACACACTTGTCAAATAGAGGACAAATGTTACTTTGTATGGCTATAATTTTCCACATTCTAATTGCACTTCAATGCTTTCTAGGGGAATTTGTGATGGTATTTGTGCTTCATATTTGAAGGTTATATTCGATTCAAGTTGGACATCATATAGAATATGACTAAATTTTAAAATAGTGTCTTATTGAATGAATAGAATGGAGGATCATGTCAAGGTACAAGAAATCAAAGTATGAACATGAGTGTTTATCTCTCCATATGTTTGAGCCATTATTGTTTTATCATTTCAAAAATTTTAATTATAGGAGGAACCTTCATATTGGATATGTTGGTCCCTTTGTGAGAGTAATTTATTGTAGAGCATAGAAAACAAATATTGAGAGGTGAGACACATTTGTAGCATATTTTTGAAGGAGACAAGCTTAGTGTAAAGTTTTGTGTGCACTCTTCAACAAATTTTTATATAGGTTATGAAGTCTTTCAGCTGAGGAGGGTATTTCTACTTGGATATTGGATGCTAGAACGTTCTACATAACACATTTCTTTTTCTAACATTGTGTATGAAGTTGATTATGTATGAGAATATCATGCTTTATTTTATATACTTGTAGCATTGTAATAATCTCTCCTTTAGCTTCTATTCTTGAGGCATGGAGTGGTCTTTATGTTTAAAATTGTTATGCTACTGATGATTTTTTGAGTGATGGTTATGTATGTTGTTGATTGTGTTTATGAGGAAATTTTATTTTTTCAGAGATATTATGTTGGAGAAAATAGCATTTAGTTTATAAAGTTATTATATGTTCTGAGTCCAGTATGAAAATAGGATGAAACAAGGCTCACGATTGTTGTATGAAGACTTCATGGGATGTAGTTTGAAAATTGATGACATTAGACCCCTATGGATTTAAGTTTGGGCCTTGAATTTTGTAGGTAGAGGCTTGCAGGTGAGTATTCGCTTTCCAATGGAGTATTGTATTCCTTCCAGTAGAGGTTGGATAACTTTCTCAGGGATTAAAGCCTTATTTATAGTGGTGAATGGAAAACTGGTGAAGGTGTCGACCTTAATCAAGTGGTGGCTTGCATATTTTATGGGAGTGGTGGAATTTGAGTGAGTGTCAGCTCACATTTATTTTCAAGTATAGGCTTGCAAACTGATGGTTTCCAATGATTAAATAAATATATTTTTCATAATAGTAAAGAAGAAAAAGAATACAACAACAACGATGGTTTTTCCCAGTTGGATTTTCCACCTAAAATCAAGTGTTCCTATGTGATTATGGTATGTGTGATTGTGATTTGAGGGTTATATTTTTCTCACTATTTTTTCATATTGTTCACATGACTTATGTTCTTATGTTATAATCTATAAATGACATTGTGTTGTTGGTTAAATGATGCATATTCAGTAATTTTAAAAGGGCGGAAATGTTTTAATAATTTGTATTAAATACAATATTTATTAGCCTCCCCCTCTCAGTAGTGTTGAAGGTTTCCAACACCTACAAATAAATTCTTAAAACTAACAAAAAATATACAATGTAAATCACATAAAATATACATAGATATTTTTCTCCCATAATCCAAAACTAGGAAAACTAGATGGATTTTTCAATATGCTCCTTTACAATGTTACAATAACATTATATACATGTCATATAATTTATAAAACCCTAATAAATTCACCCTATATTATAATATAACCATATTTATTTGATCATATCTACAAAAACATTGGCCAAATCTGCAATATTCGAAATTTAGCATGCAGCTAGTTGGAATATTGATTTTTGTCTTTTACACCTAGAAGTTTAATAAATGGGTAAGGAGGTCAATGCATATTAAAAATATGAATAAAATACCTCATATTATGAAAATGGATCATCATATGAGCTTTATTTCACACCGTCATGTGTGAAAAGGAACTTTTTCATATGGACAAGGTAAAGTTTGACCAAGTCAATAGTGCTGGGATAGGAGGCGAAGATCACTTTGAGAGGTAGCACAGTGTGAATGGGAGGAATATTCCTTGGTGGAGGAAACCATAATGAGTGGGACCCATGGTGAGAGGGCTTCCACTTGTTTAAAAGGAGGGCAAGGCAGCCATTGTTATTCATGTTATGGATTATTGACTTTATGGTCTGATTCAACTCTTGTGCATTACCTTGTTGTTTAACAGAGTTGCAGTGATGCTTAGCACTAGGAATTCTTGTTTATGAATTCCTTATCCTTTAAAGAGAGGCCTCTTGAGGGAGATTTTTATTCATTTCTCCACATCCAGGCTTCAGTCCAAGCATCCTCCTTTAGCTACAACATAATTTCCATTTAGAGCTGGGTTGTGTTGCAGCGTGTTGCAATCGAGGTTACTCAACACCACTTCCGGAGATTATTTTTCAAACGAGGAAGCTTTATTTCATTTGGAAGATTAGTGAGGAATAATATGGGCTGATTTCACCATATTTGGCATCACGCCAACCATTTTCCATCATCTATAGCGCAATCCCTCTCCTTGACTGCGTTATTTTCAGTGAGCATCTGCAGTGAGGGTTGCAGTGATTCTTTGGAGGGTTAGATATTCAGTGTTAGGATCACCCTTTCACTTGGAAGAATCATTGGAAGAGGTTTTTTTAGCTTATGAATCATATTCAACCATCTCCATCCAGTTCTTTTTTTGCAGCTGCTACTTATTCTTAGGATTGCAACTTCGACATTTTGACATTTTTGCATGTTTCAGGAAATCCTTTCTGGATTGTCTTGAAATTAAGTTTGGGAGTATAGATCATCATTCCCAACATTTTTTGGGCCCTATATTTTTATATTTTTGTATTGACACTTTCCATCAGCAGTACCTCTAATAAAATTGCGTTGTCATATCCTTGGGCAATATTTGTGTAGCAGTGTACTTCATTTTTCATGTACATGCTTTCTTGAGGCTTGTGTTGCCTAGCTTGAGAGATAATTTCGTCAAGATATTGTATAAATTTGCTGAAATAATACCAATATTATGACTATTTGGTTCTTCTTACATTTCATGAGTTGATGTATCATTTCTCTTTCATGATTGTGTTCATGTATTTCTGCATCTCCAATTTTCGGATATTATAAGATATTCCCAGTATTGCTTATTTTCCCTATTTTGGGATATTACAGTGGTATCAGAGCATAATATTGGCTCATTCTGTGGATCTCAGCCATTATTCTATTAAGAGAAGAAATTATGAATAGAAATGAGGAGAGGCTCTCAAATCTTCTTCCTAATTCTATACAGAGAATTCAAGGAGATCTCAAGAAAATAAGAAAGGAGATGTGTATAGAATCTCCAAGAGAGTTTGAATATGAATCAAAATCTAGATTTTCATATGATGAGTGTGAGCCTGCAGCCACACACTATGATTCACAGTGCAGTCACATGCCCAAAATTTCCGTGAGAGAGATGGAAGAGGAAGGAATTACTAGGAGGGAAACTCTTAGTGATGTTCTGCAAGATTATGAGTCTCAAACTTAGAAATTTAGAGATCATATCAATTTTCCAGAGTTTTTCAAGATCAAGGTGAAGGGAAGCAATCAGCATGATATGAGAAGATTTATTCCATATACTTTTTATTTTTCACCTACATGTTCATCCGGAGCTTGGGTGGAAGAATTAGACACCTTTTTGCAGTAGCACCAAATTTCTGAAGATGAAGCCATCAGAGTTGCAGTGCTGCATCATGGAGGTAAGGCCTATGCATGGTGGATATTTGAGTCTTTTTCTTTGAAAAATGTAAATACTTCTTCTTATGCAAGGTTTATTAAGACATTGGTGGAAATTTTTGATGGAAAACTTTCTGCAACACATGTGGTGAAGTTATACAAACATAAACAAAAAAAAAACCTTGGATGTGATGGAGGGAACCATAAAATCAACTCCAATTCCTAAAACCATTGAAGAGACTAATATATTGCATCATACCTTGCTAGAGGCAAGACCTCTATCTTATGTTCTTAAGCAAGAGGGTATGGAGATCCATTTTTCAAAAGAGGATCCAATCATTGGGAGGTTGCCCATACATATTGAAGAGGATGAGGGCAACAATGTTGTCATCTCTAGAGTTTATCTAGAACCTCATGCAGAGGAAGAGGGAGCTCTTGCCCCAACTAGAGGGATTCTTGTATCATTGCAAGGAATTCCCCAGGATCTCACATTTGGAGATCAAGGCACAAATCATGATTTACATGTGCCACTGACGATAGGGTGTGAAAATATGGAGATAAAAGGAGGAGATAGGGAGGATGATCAGCATCATGTGATCAGGAGCACACACCCCTATCTATTTCAGGAGATTGATGCATCTAAGAGGGAGACTGGATTTTATAGTGAGGGTAAGGAAAAATCTGTCCATTCAAATACGCGGTCTACTCTTGATGTTGATGTCTCATTGCATGGAGACATTTCACCGAGGAGACCACCAGATCAGCAGAGGAGGATGTATGCTTCACATTTTGAGGCACCACTCATTAATTATAGAGGATTGGATACCTTGGGAGAGCCTGATATAGTGTTGATATTCTTGGGTAGACTCAAGGGGGAGAAAGATATTCTCCCAACATCATCATTACCCACTCTCACTTCAAATTCTGCACTATGGTAGGAGCAGCATGGGAAGGATAGCAGCCTTCCAACTTGCATCTTTGGCATGGGAGATGTCAAAGAAGAGGATAACCATATGATATATGTTCTTCTTGATAGTTCATCAACGCTGTCACTATGGAGGGTAGATGCATATTGGAATTCCCAGCTATTGGTGGAGTATTCCAAGGATATTTTTACTTGTATGATATTGGATGACCAGTTGCATGAGGATGGATATTCAGTCAGAGATGGGGTCATATAATTTCATAGTAGGATCTTCTTATCTAGAGCTTCCAAGCTCAAGGGGAATTTTCTACAAGCAGCTCATGAAGATTTCCTTTTCAGCCACACTTATTCTATGAGGGCATACCAAACCATCATGGAGGGGTATTTTTGGGAAGGCTCTAAGGAGGAGATGTATCAACAAATGAGGAGATGCATGGACCATGTGGAGATGGAGGAGATACATAAATATTTAGAAGAGTTAGCTCAGCCACCTATTTTCTCTTTGAGGATGAGAGGAGACTCATCTATGAGCCACTCCATTGGCATGAGAAAGACATATGGTAAGGGTATTTTTTGTTTGCATAATAACTTGTATAATGTACATATGCCTCCCTTAACCATATATGTGCAGGATATTACTCAAGTAACGAGCGTTCTTCCTTCTAGACTTCATGGTCTACTTGAGGCCATAAGCAACATTGATGATGGAAACTCCCTAGAAGACGTTGGGGAAATGATGTCTTATGTAAAACATGCTCATTTTACACCATACATCATACACTTTCTCCAAAGTTGTGAGGAGATTGGGGCAGCAAACAAGTGATTGAGAAGCTACATACTTTGTCATTTCATCTTGCAATTGAGAGACAAACTACGTTGGTTGCATTTGAGGGACCATTTTCCTTCTCCTTGCTTCATATGCCAGCTGGTATGATTCTCATTGTAGTTCCCTATGTTGTTATTGTTCTTATATTTTTTGGGAGCATGATTGGGAGAAAGACACATTGGTTGGATGTGTCCTTGGGGAAGGAGATTTCCCACATTATTTGCTTTGCATGTTCTAATGGGATCATGGGAGGAGATATGGTGACCACAACAAAAAATTTGTCCCTTTATAAGGTGGGCCATAGGATTGATTGGATTCCATATTATGATCAAGTCCTATTCATCATATATGGCATGGTTTGGACCATCTTGATTCACAACGTTGGAGAGGAGATCTTTGGAGGTCTAGTATTTATCTTGCCATTTGAGGGAAATATTATTGCAGCCCAATATCAACATATACTCTATAGTTATCCTAAGTGGAGAGGACGACAGCGTGGGGTAGGCTATTTTGTCTACCATGATAAGATTTTCAGCCCACCTACATTACAGGAGCTCAAGGTGGAGGATGATTTGTATGAGTTACCATTTTGGAGGGTGGATCATTTTGTATGGATGATAGCTTGGGGATGGGAGATTCATATGGGGATGGTAGATCCCAATGTATATTAGACCTCATGCCTCAAGAAGACCTTTATACAACCCCTTGTTGCCTCCATGGATTTTTTACATGATGATAGCTATTTGGGATGCACACCAAAATCTAGCTTGCATACTTGGGAGGGACAACTTGGAGATATATTGATGATGTTAAACACCATGTTAAAGCACACACATGGTGTATGAGGAAGATGAACACACACACACAAGAGACTCAACACACAATGAAGGATAAGCGTGAGTATTTCTTATTTTCCATTATACAAAGATGTACATTTATAGTACAATGGTGTGACTCTTGGTTTCATATTCCAAAGTCACTTGGACTCCATTGTGACTTTTCATATTCCACACCTACCCATGTAGGATTAGGTGTTCCAACATCCCCCCTTAATCCGAAGGGGTATGTGTGAGTCCAAGAAAAGAGTTGTAATACAAATCTGCAAAGTATACATGGCAGCACTTGGGCTGAATCAACTCTCTGAAATGTTGGAAAAAAGAGGTGGTTTTAGGATGACCACAAACAATGGAACGCAAAACTTGTTGCAGTTCCCGGAACTCTTCCAAAACTGGCAAGAAGCTGAAAGCTTCTGCTAGAGGAATTGTCCCTCATAAAAAAGGGAGACCTTCAACCTAAAATAAGGGAGGTCTACTACCTGTGATGGTTTTAGGATTACCAAAAACTCTGGAATGCTTGAAGCATTTCCTGGAACTCAACCAAAGCTAGCAAGAAGCTGAAGGCTTCTGCTAGAGGAAGTGTTCCTCATATATGAAAGGGAGACCTTCGACCTAAAAGAAGGGAGGTCTACTACCTGTGATGGTTTTAGGTTATCCACCAACCAAAGATGATGGTTTAATGTTATCCACCAACCGAAGGCATGCTCATGGGAATCTATGTCTCTGGCTACATCTCTGAATCTAGAATGAAGAATTGTGGCTCAGGCTCGCTTGAACTCTGGCTACAACTCTGAATCTGGAATGAGAGATTGTGGCTCAGGCTCGCTTGATCTGACGTCAAAGCTTGTACATGACCACCATTTTCCCCCCTATTAGGGACAAGGTGAGATGATGGTGAAAACTCAACTGCAAGTTTGCTCAATATCTGTGAACAAGTTCTAACATGTGTCATAAACATCTTCTTGGCTGCTAATGCCCATTGCCAAGAAGCGATCCATCCAAGATGAATCTTGGTTCTTGCAGGAGGCTTGTGTCTAAAGCATCTTTCTGAAGAATGAGTGTGTTGACCACAATGCTCACATGGATGAAGATCAAAACAGTGATCTTTCATATGGCCAACTCGATCACAGTGTTGGAATTTTACAATATGATGTTGTTGTGGAACAGGATCTGGAACAGCTGCAGGTGAACTGTCATAAAGAAATCCGGCACTCTGAAATTGAATGGGCTTGGAGTAGTCCGGAATATGAAAGGACACATCCTTGTCATATCCAAGACCAGTTCTGTGCTTGTTGTGGACAAGCTCTTCCCAAGGTCTGATGATGGGCTTAGGAAGTGCAGGTTGGGCTGCTGCATCTGCATGTACATCTGCTCTAGCACAAGGAACTGAATGGGAATCAATTGCAACTTTACTGACTTTCTTCTGATGAGAGTCCTTCGCAATCTTCTGAACAGAAACAGGTTCAGAATGGTGACTCTTTTGCTGAAGTTCATCTTGTTGGAGCTGAGATTCCAACTGCAAAAACTCAATCTTTTCTTGTGCATCTAGCAAACAATTTTGAATGTTACAAAGAGCATGCTTGCTCATTCTTATCATATCATCAACATTTGAATGAATGAGGTTATTCAACAACACTAATGCCTCATTGATTTTAGCCATTTTCAACAACTTAGGCTAAAAAATGAAAGGGTGTCGGCTTCAACCGAAAATGCACCCGTTTACAATGTGATTCAACAACAAATATAAATGACTCCAAAGAATTTCCAACTATGGAAATCTCAAAGCACAAAATCTGCTCCTCAAATGATGGAGGGCAATCAACAATCCAACAACTCAAATTTACACTTCAAATCTTGATTGCAACTATGAAGAAGAAGCAATATCAACACAATGTCAATATCTCTGAAAAAAATATGTGCAGTTGAAAACACTATGCAGGAGGCCTTTAAGGCAGCTAAAATTTCTTCAAAGAGTTGTTTTCAATGATGGAAAACTTGTCTTCAAATGTCAATTTCTTCAGCTTACCCTTCGAGGATGCGCTTCTTCAACACTACTACTGCTCTTCTTCAAAGTCAATTTCTGAATGCTGCCACGGATTTTGAATGCTGCTCCTCTTCAAAACACTTCTGAATGGCGGCAAAAACACTGCTGCTGAAACTCTGAGTGCTGCAAAAATGTCAAGAATTTTGCAGATATGCACAGGCCATACACACAAATGGCTCACTCAATGTGGAGCAGGGCCAGCAATCGCCCGCTCTGATACCATGTTAAACACCATGTTGAAGCACACACATGGTGTATGAGAAGGATGAACACACACACACAAGACTTAACACAATGAAGGATAAGCTTGAGGCTCTCTTATTTTCCATTATACAAAGATGTACATTTATAGTACAATGGTGTGACTCTTGGTTTCATATTCCAAGGTCACTTGGACTCCATTGTGACTTTTCGCATTCTACACCTACCCATGTAGGATTAGGTGTTCCAACAGATGAGACAACATCTTGATCCTTGGAGGATTTTATCATATGAGGATGCTACAGTGGAAGAAGAGGAGGTTCTTCAATTCTATCCTTGTAGTTTCTTGAGGACAAGCAACATTTGGGAGGGGAGGACTGTAATATTCCAAATTTAGCATGCATTTAATTGGAATATTGATTTTTTTCTTTTACACCTAGAAGTTTAATAAATGGGTAAGGAGTCCCATGCATATTAAAAATATGAATAAAATCCCTCATAGTATTAAAAGAGATCATCATAGGAGCTATATTTCACACCTTCATGTGTGAAAAGGGACTTTTGCATATGCACAAGGTCAAGTTTGACCATGTCAATAACGCTAAGATAGGAGGTGGAGATTACTTTGAGAGGCAGTGCAGTGTGAATGGGAGGAAGATTCCTTGGTGGAGGAAAACATAATGAATGGGACCCATGGTGAGAGGGCTTCCACTTGTTTAAAGGGAGGTAAAGGAAACCATTGTTATATGGATTATTGATTTTATGGTCTAATTAGACTCTTGTGCATTATCTTGTTGTTTAGCAGAGTTGCAGTGCTGCTTATCACAAGGCATTCCTGTTTAGGAATTCTTTATCCTTTCAAGAGAGGCCTCTTGAGGGAGATTTTTCTTCATTTCTCCACATCCAGGCTTCAGGCCAAGCAACCTCCTTCAGCTACAATGCAATTTCTATTTAGAGCTGGGTTGTGTTGTAGGGTGTTGTAGTGGAGGTTGCTCAACACCACTTCCAGAGCTTATTTTTCAGAGGAGGAAGCCTTCTTTACTTGGAGGATCATTGAGGAAGCATCTGAGCTAATTTCACCATATTTGGCATCAGGCCAACCATTTTCCATCATCTACAGTGTAGTCCCTCTCCTTGACTGCGTTATTTTCAATGAGCATCTGTAGTGAGGGTTGCAATGATTGTTTGGAGGATGAGATATTCAGCGTTAGGATCATCCTTTCATTTCGAAGATCCATTGGAGTAATTTTTTCCACCTTATGCATCATCTTCATCCATCTCCATCCAGTTCTTTACTTTTAGCTGCTACTGAGTCTTATGACTACAACTCTGGCATTTTTCCATTTTTGCATATTTTAGGAAATCCTTTCCGGATTTCCTTGAAATTCAGTTTGGGAGTCTAGATCCTCACTCCCAACATTGTTTGAGACCTATATTTTTATATTTTTTTATTGACACTTTCTAGCAGCAGTACCTCTAATAAAACTGCGTTGTCATAGCGTCGAGAAATATTTGTGTAGCAATGTACTTCATTTTTCATGTACATGTTTTCTTGAGGCTTGTGTTGCCTAGCTTGAGAGATCATTTCCTCGAGATCTTGTATAAATTTGCTACAATAATACCAATATGATGGCTATTTGGTTCTTCATACATTTCATGAGTTGATGTATCATTGCTCTTTCATGATTGTGTTCATGTATTGCTGCATCTCCAATTTTGGGATATTATAAGATATTCCCAGTATTGATGATTTTTCCTATTTTGGGATATTACAAAATCACCATGCACCAAAAAAAAATCGAGGAAGTGCCCCTAACCCCATAGAGAGGTGGCTAGCACCACCTTGCAAACCCCTAGTATAAGGGTATGTCACCCCACCTATGAACCCCTATGACCCCATCCACACCCATCACATCTATGCATATAATATAACACTTACCCTACATTCCCTCACTTGTAATTTTATTTGCACACAGGGGGCCATAGGAGTACACAATCACCAATCCAAAAAAATATGCCCATTTTCCTCTATACTGAGAGAACTCCTCAATTATCGCTGACTTTATCAATGTTTCTATAACATTATTCAAAGTGTCCACCTTTACTAGCATCACATTGATGTGTTCAACCATATCTCTCACAAAGTGATATTGAACATAAATATGCTTTATCTTCGAATGATAAATAGGGTTTTGGATAAAAGAATTATCTTTGGCTATCACAATATATCCTTGTAGCTTGTTTTACTAAGCCCATACCTAAACGTAATATTTGTAACCAAGAATATTCCTTGATTAGATGTGTAGCTACCATGGCGTATTCACTCAATGAACCTCTTACACATCACATGCATTCATGGAATACTAAAAAATAACCCTAATTTGACTACATATTGGAAAATACCTCTAAAAAATAAATTATTAAGCCCGCTATAAATATGAACTCAATTCGCCTTTCCAATTTTTAAACCACTACTTTTACTAAATATTATAGGCATCTATTTATTCATTAAAAATTTCATACCCCTTTATATTTTTCCATTAACTTTGAGCTCGATTTTTTGTACCTGCTAATATAAAAACCCTTTACCCCGTATTATATGCTCAATATATTATGTAATTTTTTCCCCAATATATATCCCCCTATATGAATACATGTGATATGGTATTTCTCCCCCAATGAAGCCCCTATGGTAGCTACCATGTATTTAGCTTATGTGTTTGAAAGTTCCACTACATATTTTCTCTTGATCATACAACTAATTCCTCTTCCAAATATATTAAAGACATACCCATTTGTAGATTTTATATGATCGAAATATTTAGGCCAATCTACCTCAAAAAATCCATTTATTTCCAACACTCAATCTAATATTGGTCTTCCTTGGTATTACAAACCATAATAACTAGTGCCACAAAGATACCTAAAAACCCTCTTTACTATTGTCCCATGCTTCTTCCTTGGCTTTGACATAAAATTTCTCAGTAATCCCACCTCATGTGTCATGTTGGTTTGGTAAAAAAATATTTCATACATTAAGCTTCCAACTGTACTCTCATATGGAACACAAGACATGTCCTCTTCATCTTCCTTTTTTAATGCCTTGGGACATTATTATGTAGATAACCTTACCCCTACAGGAATATACACATTCATCGGTTTACTTTCTTGGATATTAAACCTCTAAATATTGTTTCAACATACTTCCTCTAATTCAATAAGAGTTTCCTCTTTTTTTTATCTCGTTTAGTTTCAATTCCCCAGAAAAACATTTGCAGCACCAAGCCTCTTTCATGTCAAATTTAGAGGATAATGGTGTCTTCGAATCTTGGATAATTTCTCTATCATTTCCAATCAGAAACATACCTTACACATATAATACCAAATAAATAGAATGATCACCAATTAATTTAAAATGCACACATAAATAGAATTTCCTACTTGTGTAGCCAAGTCCTTGTAAACATGTATCAAATTTTTTATACCACACTCTTGGTTATTTATTTATCCCATACAAAAAAAAAAATTATCCTGTCTATTGGTTTTTTATTACCCTTCAATATGAATTCTTATTGTTGCTTCATTTATATCCCTTCTTCTAGATCGCCATGTTGGAATATCGTCCACACATCCATATATTTTACTCAAAATTAGAAGCAACAACAAAAACTAAAATAAATCTAATAGAATATAACTTGGCAAGAAGAGAAAAAATATCACCAAAATAAATTTCCACCACGTTGGAATAGCCTTCTTCTACAAACCAAGTCTTGTTTTTATCTACCTTTCCTTCATTCAACTTCTTCGTAAACACTCACATGCTACCAATGGGTTTTATTATAGCCAAAACATGCACCAAATTCCAAGCCTAATTCTTATCCAAATCTCCCATTTCTTCAACCATGGCCTTTCTCTGTTGTTTTTCATCCTTTGAATCGACTTCCTCCCTAAAATTTATAGGATCATCATTAGTAATATATCATTCAAAATTTAAACATCAAATAATTGGAGTATAAGTCTATTGTTTTCTTGTTTCATGAACTATTCTCCTCAAAACCAGAGTGTGTTGTTATTCTTCCTCTGATTTTTTTTCTTCTATGGAGTCAGATCCTTCATCCTTCAGTTCAAAATCTATCTTCCTTGGTTCCTTTTCCTTTCATAGGGCTTCCTATTTCATGACATAGTTCAATTTTATAAATACCAAATATATATTGTACACAACCTTCTTTTCTTATAGGTTCTAAAGCTTGTAACCTTTTAAACCATTTTTATACCCAATAAAGAACGAAAATTCATATTTACTATCCAACTTTCTTCTTTTCTCCTTTGGGACATGTAAATATGCTTCACAACCAAATACCTTGAGATTTGGGAGATATTTTTTACCACCAATCCATACCTCACGTCGGCTTTGATCCTCAAACACTGATGAAGGTGACCTATTAACCATGTAACATGTAGTATCCACTTCCTTCACGCATAACTCCTATCCTAACCGAACACCAATGGGATTATTTCTTGATTTTTCCATCATCATCATATTCATTCTTTCTTCAACCCATTTTTATAAGTTGTGTATGGTGTAATTAGTTTCCATGTTATACCAAAATTCTTATATAACTATTTTAATTCCTTCCTATATATATATCTCCACCATTATCTATCCTCAGCACTTTAATATAGTTCCTTGTTTGATTTTTTTCCACCACCGGCTCAAATTATTTAAACCTGTCCAAGAATTCATATTTTTTCTTAAGTAAATATCTCCATTTATTTGTTGATAAGTTATTGTGTTACTATAGATATGATATTATATCATCAAACATTAAATTCCTTGTTTTATGACCCACAGAAACAACCAGGCTATCCCATGTATCTAATAGATAACACAACAAATTGATGCACTTATCTGCATCTAAAATCCTAATATCAAGATATAATAACTAAATTTCCAAAGTAATGATGGTGTTCATATCATTTTTCATCGATTATCCATCCTTCATCCTTAAGCTATATATATTCTTCCATAAATACAATTTATTTATCAGGGTCTTAGACTAATACAAAGTTCCTAACTTCTCAAAAAAATATTTTGTTGTAGCCTCTCCTGAGATATTCATTAATATTGAATCTGAGAAAATAATCGTGTGGTTCTCTTTTACTTTTGATACAACTTGGTCTAGTCTTATGTCAACATTTTCATTGGTTTAGTGCCTATATCCACAACAATCCATTGATATTTATCCACCAACATACCCTCCATATTGAACATCCAAATCTCAAAACTCTATCCATTGAAATTATCTATCTCTACCTTTTCCTTGTTTTACATTTCCTTTCACAATAATAATCGAGCCTATATATCTCCCACTTTAATAGGGTCGACCTCATGCCCAATAAAACCCTCTTAGCAAGAAATTCCACTACTTAAATCCAAACATACTTTGATACCAAATGTCGGTTTTAACCCTATACATATAACACTTGGAAACAAATTCTTAAAATAACATAAATTATACATTGGAAATCACAAAACATATACACATATATTTTTCTCCTCTAACCCAAAACCTAGAAAAATAGATGGGTTTTTCATTATACTAATTTACAAGGTTATAATAAATTATATACATACCCAATAGATATTTCGAATTTATATTGGACATTTTATGTTTAAAACTTAGCTTTAATAGATGGAGAGTCATTAGAGAGTTTTTTAGATAAAAAAATGGACCTCAAAACACAAATGTACAACCAAAATTAACTTTATAAGAACCAATAGGATTCAATATGAAAATGTCAACTATGGGTGAGGATTCACCATTTTTGGAGTAAAAAATGTAAAAATAATAAAAAAAAATATTAAGAAAAATCTAATTTTTCTGCCTATATTTTCAAGTTATCTCCCTACGGTTTTACTCAAATTTCGAGTAGGAGCACTTTCTGCATCCAAAATTTAATTTCTCATCCAAGGAATACCCATGTTGTAGACTTTTGATGGACCACACTACACGAAAAATGAAAAATACATGAAAAGAGTGATTGTAATCATGTTTTTTCATCTGTTTCTCATTTTTCGTGTAGCAGGGTCCATCGAAAGTGTGCTACATGGATACTCCTTAGAAGATGGATTAAATTCCACATCCAATAAGTGCTCCCACTTGAAATTTTAGTAAAACCATAGGGAGATGAGTTGAAAAAGTAGTTTTTTTTCCCTCTAAATTTTAATGATGTAATCTAATATTATTTGATTATTTCCAATATTGTTTTATAATATTCCTTAGGAGGCCCATTTTAGACCTCAAAATTTCTCTAATGGAGGGGGTTGGGTTTAGAGTATATATATTTTTGTGAATTTTAGTAGTCAAAATGTTATGCAAGGAAGGATCTCTTTTCCGACAAACGAGTCTTATATACCAGTTTGGTATCTAGTTTTTCCATTACCTTAAACTTAGATGGTGAGTGTGACTATTATTATTAATATAATTGCAAGAATTTTTTAATTCCTTATCATAACTTTTTTCATTATAATAAAATAAGGTTTTTTATTATCTATTGAGACTTCATATTTTCCACCTAGGAATTGTAGAGGTTGATTTTCTTTTCAAATTAATCTAACATGGTTTATTACTAACATATCCACATTAACAAATGTGGTTGATCTATGTTGATAAGTTTTATTTTCCAACTTTTCTACACCAATTGATATTTTAAAATGGCATTGATTGTTACATGTTAACCACATTTATGAATGTGGTTGTGCTAGATCATGACCATGTGTGTAGTTAGGATTAGTAGACGATGGTTCACTATAGTTGACTATGACTAAATATGTTTAAGCTATGATTAAGGGTGGTTTTTAATGGTTAACATATAATTGATTATGGATAGCGATGTTTGTCCACAAGTGGCTATAGTTCTCTATGATATACTATGATGGACTATATTTTTCCATGGTTGTTTATGTTTTATCATGGGTGACCAGGATTGCCCATGGTTAACTATAGTTGGCCAGGTCAATCATTTTGATCATGCGAAACATGGCTTGACCAAGTAGACCATGGTTGACCATATATTCCTATCATATATTATTGTTTTCCTTGTTTACAGTGGCAAGCCATGGTTGACGATGTTCGACCATGGTGACCTTCGTTCAGCATGTTTGACCATTCTAACCATGGTTGATAATGGTTTCCCATATCAAGCATAATTGAGCATGGGTTGGAAATTTTTTTCGATGGTTCACAATGGTTTTGGATATCAAGAAAAATTGAGCATGTGTTAACCATTTTTTTCCTTGGTTGACTATGATTGGATATAGATTACCATTATTGTTCATGGTATACCATCTTTGATTATGGTTGAAAATGGTTGACTATGGGTAACTAAATTTGATGATGGTTGACCATGGATAACCATGGTTACCGAATTCAACTATGGTTGATTATGGTCGACCATACTAACCATAGTTATCTAGGAGTACTCTAGTTGATTATGGTCACCCATAGTAATCCATGGTAAGCATAGTTGACTATGTTTGACCAAAATGATTATGGGAATTGATAGTTAACTATGGTTAACCATGTTTTACTATGGTGACTATGTTAGATTGAAGATGACCATGGGTTCTCATGGTCGACTAAGTTTTCCCATGGTTTACTATGGATAACTAAGATTAACATGGATGAATATGGTCAAACATAGTCAATGATGATCAACATTGGAAAACCAGATCAACCATGGTTTTATTTTTGTTTGTTGAATTATAATGTCATTTATTATTTCTAAAATTGCAGCTTCATTATTTTCTCATCAAATGCAACATCATTTTTTGTTCATTACATTACAATGTCTTTTTTTGTTCACTAGATTACGACATTGATTTTTCTTTGACACATTGTGACATTCATATTTATTTGTCATATTGCGATCTCATTTTTTGAACATGGTTTCCTATGTAATAGTTTGGTTATCCATGGTTAAATATTGTTCTCCATGGTTTTCAATAGTAAAATTCTTTAAACTAGCATGGACACTCAATTAGATAGTTTGTGACAATAGAGCTAATAAGTTATAGTTGAAAATTTTGAAATATACGCTACGAGGGATTACCTCTCTTTATATTTTCGAATATGTAAATTATTGTTGATTGTGTATTTAGATAAACTATAGTTATGAAAAAAATAGAGAAAATCAAAAAAAAAACTCAGAAACCATGATTGAGATAAGAGATATCTTGGGAAACCCTTTTGGGATAAAACCCAGCTAGAAGGCGAGTCTTCTTTGCTCTCTTTCTCTCAAGAGAAAATGGCTGCAAGTATAAATAAGTATGGCTTGTGGCCAATGGGGATCTATAGGGAGAAAATATTCTCTATTTGATCTCTCCCTATCCTTCTCTGCTACTCTATGCATCTATGGAATAAGACACTCGAAAAAAATGGCACCCATTTTCCTCCTAATTTCTCGATTATAACACAACGTAATAGCCTACTAGTGGTTATTTTTAATTCCATAAATTTTGAATTAGAGATATAGTATAGAATATTCTAGAAAAATACTCATCATTATCATGTGGATATCCCAATTTTCTTAAGTAATGTGTGTTGATGTGGCATCCTAACGAATTATTCCTCCAACTTTTTCAACTTTGAAAGCATCGTGATGGATGAAAAATAGTATTATTATCCAATCATGATCACACATCCCCATTTTGGGAGGATTTTGGTCCCCAAAATATTCTAATTAATAAGGTGAGAAATTTTTTCTCAACCTTTTCTTAGGTGTACCATTTATTCTTGCCTAGAAGTTGTCCTTTAAACCCAATATTCAAAATTTCATGCTACCCCTATCTTGTACCTCTAGACCTCTTTCATAAAAAATTATCTTCTTTCAATCAAGGAAGATACACCAGCATCATCCATCCTTCTTACAGAATTTAGATTTCTGGCCAATCCTAGAATGTGCAAAACACCAAGGAGTGTTGTAATCATTCCACCTATAAAATCCAACTTAAATTTTCCACATATTAGGCTTCTTGTTTTCCTTTCATCACCTGGGAAGGCATAACCACTATCATGCCTCTCGTACTATTATAACGAGTCTCTACGAGGATTGATGCAGGAGAATCAACACTCAAATTAGATTTAAATTGTTGATTAGCCAAAGGAGGGGTCAAGTTGTGACTATTGTAATACTCTCTTGAAATTATTAGCAAGAATAGGTGAGGAATATGCTTAGTTGTTAGGTGTCAATGAGTGATGAGTTAATGTAACAAATCCCCTTAAGAAATGAGATATTAGAGAGAATATTTTTTTTTTATCATAAGAAGATAGGAGAGTCATAAATTAGGATTTCCTTAGAATAGGAATCAGTTACAAGTTTATAGGTGTATAGTAAGGTCCAGATAAGCTCTAAATTGAATTATAAATCAAATTGTAAGCTTCGAAGGAAAGGAAACCAATTTAAAATAAATAATATTAGGCCTCGAGAGAGGGGCGAGAGCTGAGAAGAGGAAAAATTAAATAAAGAAGATAAGGCCTAGAGAGAGAGCCTGAGAGAAGAGAGGGTTTTGTATAGAGGAGAAGCCTGAGAACTGAGAAGGTTTTGCTGAAGAGATGATGGCCATGTAAAAGCACAGCATGAAAATTTTGATTGTAAGCAGTTTTAATGTATCTTTGCATTTCTCAATTAATGAGAAATTAAATTCATGTGATTTTGTTATGTCTTGTTTACGAGTTGAGTGATTTGTAACGAGAAAAACTAGTTTCTGTGTAATAAACCACTGTGGTATGAATTCTGAAAAATGCTTAAATGAATGAATAAGTCTTATGAGTGACTAAGACTTAGTGGCTAGGTAAAATATGTATGATTCCAGTCCGCAAGTTAATTTGTTGATACTGTGTGAGAACAAATGAAGTGCAGATAATGATTGTGTGCAGGCCGAGAAGGAGAAGAAATGCGAATTAGAGATTTGGAGAAGGAAATGCAAAGAATGTTCTATATTCAAGCTTGATACAACATAATGGTTATATGAATAAGCAGAAGAACAAGATTAGAATAGATTAGTGCTTATAAGTACTGAACAATGCTCAGGAAGGATAGCGGAGATGTAGAGTAGTGACAGTCAAAGAAAACAGAGAAAAGAGTAAGAAAAAAAACCCTTTAGAAGATTCAAAAAGAAGGGAAATGGACAGCGAGGATTAAACTGCAAAGATCTTAGCAAGACTAGCTATCCAGATTGAGTTTGCAAGCTAAATTGGGCAAGTTGAAAAGTGGATATGTGTCAGGTGGTGTAGCCAATTGCACATCGCAAATCGACGATTTTAACATTTAATTTTAAGTCGTCGGAAGGTAAATTATATAACTTACGATGTAAAGAAGGGTGGGCAGTGAGGAATGTTAGATCTGGGCATACATCAACGATGGAGGTTAAATCGCAAACAAAGCAATTTTGCATATCGGTGATTATTAAGTTTTGGTGTTGAGGACTTCACAAGTTAAACAAGATAATTTGCGATGCGATAAAGGGAATATCCAGGTGTCAGCCCAGCGCTCAATGGCATATCACACATCTATGGTTTTAGTGTTTACTGTTAAGTACATTGGAAGGTAAATGCCTTATGTTATGATGCGGTAAGGATTGAAAGTTTCAGTGCGATGAAGAGAAGCCATGTGTCGTCGGGGTCCATGCGAATATCGCAAATCACATGTGATATGGTATAAAGGTTAACCAGGGGAGTTAAAAGGTGCAACATGTGAAGAGGTATATCAAGAACATTAGATTTGGCGTAGATCAACAGTGGAAGTTACATCGAAATATCGCGAATATTGTTAAGTTGTGAATCTACGGGGAGGCAACTTATAAGAAGTGTGAAGCAACGTGATTTGTCACCGTTTGGGTGGGCCATAACCCACAAGTTTGCAAGTTTGTATAAAGTTGTAGTAGTCTAAGAAATACGAGTTTATGTTGTGGTGTGATATGGTACGGTGATACCATATGTGGTTCATTGGTTAATATAGAGGAGGTAACCTCGAGATAAAGGTTTAAGCGCATCAGCGAGAAGGATTACTTTGGGATAAAATGGGTTCCCATAAATTTTATTTTCGCGCATAAATTGAACTCAGTACTCTTTTACGAGTATTTTATCTTGGGAACGGGCAGATTTATTAAAATTTTCTATGTATGTGGGTAAAGTGGCCTTTTGGCTGCATCATTTTTGGTATCAGAGCAATTTAATGAAAATTTTTTTTAAATGAAGATTGCAGAGCTAACTTATGAAAAATAAATTTGGTAGTAGAACATAATAAGGTTCAACATGAACTTAAGAAGAGATTGCAAAAGCATAAAGAAAGCATAGTGATGGTTGTTTTCTTATGGAAAATGGAGATTCACTCGAATGTGAAGAGTATATGGAGATTTCTTGTGAAATCATGCAGGTATTTATTGGTTTAACTCTGATTTGAGTTTTGCACAATAAATCTCTTTTGAGAGAAAATTAGAGTAGGAAGAGAGTAATTTTACTCTAGTAAAGTAAAGAGAACACTAGAGAATAAGACATTTTTCTATGAAAGGAATGAGATAGGCCAGTAGTAGTTTGTAAGAATGAAATGTTTGCATGAAAGTGAAGAAGAGGCTTGTAGCCTAAATATTAGGTTAGATAGTGATAACTACTTTGGGAGGAGTGACTACATGTAAGTGGTAGCAGCAGAAGTGAAGACATCTCAGCAAAAGAAAATCAAGCCTTTAGAAGCAGTGATGAAACAAGCTTGTAAAGTTTCTGAGTGAAAGAAGAGTGTGGGAAGAACCTAGTATTTCATTTGTGATTGAAATAAAAGAGGAAAATTGTGTTCTTAAAATGGCAGATGAGTTTAAGCCTAGAATGAGCAGAGGAATTCTCAAAGAAAGTTCCAGAGAGGGGAAAAGTGACCATGTATAGAGGAAATCTTGGTGAGATAAGTTGCAGTAGGGAGGACCTGCTATTGCAGAGGCTTAAGTACAACTCATAGTGAGTGAGGAACTCACAAAGATGAAGAATAATATGACTACTGATATTCATAGAAAAGGTTCAAGAAGTAGCCACAAAGTGAAGAAAGAAGATGCCAAATAAAATGGAATATGGAGACAGATGAGTGATGAAGAATATGAGAGAAAGAAAGCTGAGATAGAAGTCCATATGGGAGTCATGATGGAGCTTTTACGGAAGAATAATTAATACCAGAGGTGTGGCTTTCTTATGATAAGAAAGATGATGTGGAATAAGCTACATAGGAGGAAAGAGAAAATGATAAATGCTCGACTGAAGGAAGAAATACTCTGAAAAATTAAGTATCTAGGAGAATACTTTAAGACTGAAACTTCAAGTGAGGCCAAGAGGTCTCAATGTTTTAAAACTAAAATCTTGTGTATGTTTGCAGGTGAAATAGGTAAATAAAGAAAAATTTTCGATGTTTTCATGAAGGAGAAAAAAAGTAGACAAAAACTTCATTATGTTTTGAAAGAATATGAGATAACTGAATCTCATGTACATGCACATGTAAAATTGAGTGAAAATGATATTTTTCAGCATACTATGAAGGATAAAAATAGAAAATATTTGGCTTATGTGTTGGAAATGTTGTCATTGATGGCAAAGGAGTTGGGAAAGAGGCAACAGAGAAAGCAGCAGATAAGGAAAAGAGGTAGGCTAGGAAGTTGATGAAACAAATTTTATATGAAAGAGCTTTGATTTCAATAAGAACTTGTACGAGAACCAGTGATGTTTAAAATCTGTAATAAGGGTCTCTGTGTGATTCAGGGTTATCTATGTAGTGATAGAATTAGATTCTGCGTGCATATATATATATATATATATATAGAGAGAGAGAGAGGTTCCTGACAATTAAATTCCCGCGGCAATGAGAAAATGTCTTGAATCTCCTTAACAGCTGCTTGTCTATTTAATGATGAAAGTGTATGGAGAATGTGCCTCAAAACCTGTGTTGAGGGTAAAAGACCACTGCTCGAATGAGGCGCCTACTGTATGACGAAGAGTATTTCTGTTGAATGCCTGTATATAGAATACATTGTAAATAATGGCCCTGCACGCATTGTTGAAACTATGAAATGCCGAGGTTGGTTGCTGTGAACCCAATCATGTGGGGGTCATTTTAATTGGACATTTGACATGGCTTGTATCAATGTTTTCAAATAGCTACAACCTGGAATTTGACAATTACTCTAAGAGAAACATAGTGATGACGGAACAAAGGAATCAAACCTTGAGAAAGAAGAGCGGAACTCATAAATAATAAAGGCGGATGGAACCTTGAGCGAAGGAGAGAAACCACGAGGGGAGTGAACAGTAAAGGTGAGATTCCTGTTTTCATCGCACTGCCTTTGACGGGCAAGTGATATTCAAGAAATCAGAGTGATTCCATAGAGCGGCTGACACGTGGCATACGATGGGGTCCCAAAAACCACTCATATCGCACATTATCGTTCGTGCATCTATGCCAAACGATATCCGTCGGATCGTGTGGAGCAAGGCGACGTGTTCTCCGCCGTCGGATATGAAGCTGTGTTTAAGTGTTGGGGTCCAGTCCAACACGCAACTATTGAATGTTAACTCGCGTGCAAGGTAACCAAGCGATATCCGTCGGATCAGCTGAAGCAACGCAACGGGCTTATAACCGTTGGATCGTGATCGAAGTTACATAGAGGTATGTTAAATGCTGGGGCCCGAACATTATAAATATTAGTGTTGGGACTTAATCTACGCTAAGGTTTATTTACGGGTTTTAACATTTGAGTTAGGAAGGATGTATAATATATGTGGATACATTACGCCTAATGAAAAGGCCGAGGTTATTATCGTCGGAAGTTGGGTTTAATCAAAGTCGAAGTTTATATTCCAAGGTGTGGGCTAGTGTGGGTTAAGTGGTTATGCCGAAAGGAGAACAGGAGTTAACATTATAGTATTTTGACTTTAGAATGTATTCAATTAAAATTGAATAGAGGGTTCAATTATATAGTGCAAAATGCTATGGGGCCTAAAGATATTATATGAGCGTTTCTTGTAAACACGAAACCAAAGGTTAAATTGTTGATGGTTCATGATAAAGATTGTGAGTACTGATATATCTGTGTTGTTAAAAAGGTTTTATAAAAACACCAAGATTTATTTTATGTTTGATTAAAAGGCAGTTGCACATACAGCAGTTATATAACTGCAATGAACAGGGAACTGAATAAAAGAGAAAATGAAAAAAGGAGTGGAGTGGGATGAATGTGTATGCAAAAGGAAAAAGAAGAGGAGAACGTGCAGAGATGAAAGTTCGGTAAACAGGAATATGTACAAGAATGAATTGGACAGGTGAATAAGCACAGAAAATGGGAAAATATGCAAAAGACAGTGAACAAAGTATGCAGGACAGCTGCATGACTGCTACAGAAAGGACAAAACCAGCAAGCCAAGGGCTGAGTAAATTTTATATACTGTAACTAAAAATTTAAATGTTTTATTTGTTTTATATTGTTTGTGATGCAAAGGCAAGTATCCTAAGGAAAAGAAAAATCCCACTGTAACATGGAAATTTGTACATATTGTTATAATTTTAAATGATTTGGACAAAGGAATGAGAAGACAGAAGTCAAAGAGTCATGGTTGTTCACTCCAATTTCCTTGTGGAATACAAACAGTCATGTAATGAACTCTATATATAATATCAACTTGATAAGCATAGGAATGTTAGAGAGAGTGAGTGAAAAGAATGCAGAAATGAAGCAGTGAGGCAGAGAAGAAAGAGGAGCTAAGTAGAGAAGAAGGAGGAGCTGAGTAGAGAAGAAGGAGAAGCTGATACAGAATCTGAGAAGATGCAGAGATGATATAAGGTAGATATGAGAATTGATGAACAACATAGCAGATGGAACAGAACAGAGCTGATATCCAAGGTAAATAAGCAAGTGTTTTTCTTTTGAAAGAGTAAGGAAGTTGGAGCTTCCCTATCAATTTGTAGCTTGATAGATGTCAGTTGGAGCTTACTAAGGTTGGAGCCTCCTGTAGGTTGGTGCCTACAGAAAATTAATGGGAGTTGGAGCTTCCTTGCAAGTTGTAGCTTGCGAAATTGAGGTAGGAGCCTCATGTAGGTTGGTTCCTACAGAAAATCAGTGGTGAGAGGGAGTTGGAGCTTGCCTTTCCATCACAACAATAATAAGATGTGGTTTTCTCCCTTTATGGGTTTCCACTTATATCTGGTGTCTCTGTGCATGATGTGTATGTGTTGATATGGTTTATCTCATCTGCTTAATACTTGCTGCTCTCATATTAAGTCTGCTGTTACATTATATTAATACTAGCTGCTCACATTCTAAGATTACTCACATATTAAGTTGAACATGGAATGAAGGTGTAAATAATTTTTAATGAAAAGTTTTAAAAGTCCATGAATGTGTTAAACTGATTCACATCGCCCCCTCTCAGTTTAACTAAAGTTTCAACAATCAGTATCAGAGCAGGTTCCTTTTACATCATTGAAAGGATGTCCTAGGTTCCTAGGATGGCAAGTAAAGAAGGATGCTCAACCAATAACGCCCCTTTTTTTACTGGTGTAAATTATGCCTTCTGGAAAATCAGAATGAGGACATACATAATGTCTCTAGGAATAGAAGTTTGGGTTGCTGTGGAATTGGGATATGCCCCAAAGGAAACTGACTCAGAGAAAGAAACCAAAAAATATTTTGTAGCCAACGCAAAAGCCATGAATGCCATCTTAAATGGATTGTGTGAGGTAGATTTTATCAAATTAATGCACAAAGACGCTGCCAAAGAGATGTGGGACACCCTAGAGAACATCCATGAGGGAGACAAGAAGGTAAAGACTACCAAACTTCAAGTCTATAGAGCCCAGTTTGAGAACTTAAAAATGAATGATGATGAAGACATTGCCAGCTTCTTCCTAAGGGTTGCAGAAATAGTAAATAACATGAAGGCTCTAGGAGAAACCATAAAAGAAGTTTTAATTGTACAAAATATTCTAAGATCTCTTCCACCTAGTTTTAACCCCAAGGTATCTGCAATAGAAGAAACAACTGATTGGGAAACCTTAACCATGAACCAGCTACTTGGAAATCTAATAGCATATGAGATGAGGCTCCCACAAAAGAAGCCAAGTACGAGGGAGGAAACCTTTAAAATAGAAAAAAAGAAAGAAGAAAAGGAAGACATATGCTCTTGCTCGGATGAAGAAGAAGCTAAATTTGTCAAGAAACTGGATAGAGGCTCAGGTAAATACAAAGGTAAACTTCCCTTCAAATGCTTTAACTATGGAAGAATTGGACACTATGCTGCTAAGTGTCCTCACAAGAAAGTAAGGAATCAGGCTCAAGAATCAAAGAAAAATGCATCAAAAAACTGGTAGAAAGGAAAGAATTTCAGCAGAAAATCCTTCTATGGTCAACAAGACAGCAGTGCATCTAAAGACTCAGATGAACCTTCAAGTGAAGAAGGAACCTCTGAATTTTTATTGATGGCCATAGAATAACTTGAAGGTCTCTTGCTAGAAGATGAAGAAGAAGAAGGTGAAGTCGACCTTGAAGGGGAGCTAAGAAGTGCTCTGGAAGAGATTGATAGACTCAAGATGAAATGCAGAAAACAAAAGGACATTCTCCTCAAGTATGTATGAGAAGAACATAATTCAGAAGTCCTTATGCAGCTAAAGATAGAGCTTGAAGAAGCCAAGAAGATAGAGGACATGTTACTTAAGAAAATCAAGGAGAAAACTCAGGAACAAGAGAAGTTGGAAGAAGAAGTAGTATGTCTCGGGATGAAATTAGAAAATGCTCAAAGGAAAGTGGCTATAAATTCTTTTCAAACAACAAGCTCTAGTAAGTTGAATGAAATTCTAGTTGCTCAAAGATCTCCTATGATAAAAAATGGAATACGCTATGAAGGAGAATCAAGTAAAAGAAAAGAAAAGGAAAACAGAGAGATTATTTTTGTAAAAGCAAAGAAGGATGATGAAGCAGCTCAAATAATTTCTACAAAAGAAGAAACTTGTAAGAAGGGAGACAGAACCCAAAAAAATCCTCTAATAACAATGAATGAAAGAAATACTCAAACAACAGAAAAAGATTCATATACCGCTGAGTATGTCAAATTTGGAAGCCATCAAAGGAGATTCTTCCCTGCTATGAAAAATGCCACCTATTATGTCTGCCACAAGCTGGGACACATTGTTGCATACTGTCATGCAAGGAGGAGTGATTCAAACCAGCAAAATATGCAAACAGTGAAGAGACTGTCTGAAGCAAACAAATGGAGAAGACAACCTTACATCAGGTATGAAAATGATTTCTATGGTTACTATTTTTATTGTGAGTAATTTGGCCATAAAATTATTGAATGTAGAAAGTATGGACAAATATTGATGTTCAACACCTCAAGGAGGTTTATGAATCAAAGAAATTTTTCTCATACTCACAATTCTGCAAAAATTATGATCAAATGTTGTGTATGCAATCAAGTTGGACATATCCCTTCCAGATGTCCCTTGAAAGGATGTGATTCATCATCTCAGAAAAGATACCAAACAAAAGGATGCTTCCAGTGGAAAAATATGGTGAATAAGTGTGGCTTGGCTCTAACTGCTCAAGATCTGAAAATCCAATGGTATCTGGACAGTGGCTACTCAAAACATATGACTGGAGACAGGAGAAAATTTATAACTTTTGATGAAAAGAAATCTGGAAATGTTGCTTTTGGCAATGATAAATCAGGAAAAATAAAAGGAAAAGGCTCAGTCAGTCTAGATAATGGTAGAGGAAAGGCCCAAGATGTACTATTTGTATATGGGCTGAAAGCTAATTTGCTGAGTGTCATTCAAATGTGTGATAAAGGCTGTGAAGTTCTTTTTAGAGCACAAGACTGTGAAGTCAGATCAAGCACCACAGGTAAGACTCTGCTCAAAGGTGTTCGAACAGAGAGCAATGTTTACATCGTGAAAGAGGAAGATGAAGCATGCCATCTAGAAAACTTGATGAGTAATGGTTATGGCATAGGAGATTGGGACATCTCATCTTCGATCATATCATCAGACTGAGCAAGAAGAAAGCGGTCAGAGACATGCCAGAAATAAAAAGGCCTTCTAATACCATGTGCAAATATTATGAATTGGGTAAACAGACCCACACATCTTTTAAGGCCAAAGATTAGTTATCAACAAGAAGACCACTCCAGCTTGTGCACATGGATCTGTGTGAACCTGTAAGAACTAAAAAACCAAGTGGAGAATCCTACTTCATGCTAATAATAGATTATTTCTCCAGAATGACATGGGTTGCATTTCTCAAGAACAAATCGGAAGCTCTGGACAAATTCAAAATATTCAAAGCATTAGCAGAAAATCAGAGAGGATGCAAGGTAAAATGCATCAGATCGGACAGAGGAGGTGAATTCACAGATTATGACTTTGCATATCTATGCAATGAATATGGCATAAAACAACAATTTACTATTGCAGGGACACCTCAGCAGAATGGAGTAGCAGAGAGACAAAATAAATTTGTTCAACAAATTGCTAGAGCCATGATGCAAGAGAGTAATATTCCTCAAACCTTCTGGGATGAAGCAGTACACACAGTAGTGCATATTCTTAATAAATCTCACTTAAGGCCAAGCAGTGACAAGACTCCCTATGAACTATGGCATGGAAAGCCAGCTTCAATCAAACATTTTAGAATTTTTGGAAACAAGTGTTATATAAATAATAATGATGAAAATCTTGGGAAATTTGATGCAAGAGAAGATGAAGGGATTTTTCTAGGATATGCTTCCAAAAGTAAAGGGTACAGGTGCTACAACAAGACTCTTCGAAAAATAGTAGAAAGTATTGATGTGAGATTTGATGAAGAACTTCCAAACAATACAAGAGATACAGACTGTTGCAGTCCATCAGATAAGCATGAAGAATAAAACCAAGATGATGATGAAACAAACAAGACAACAGAAGATGTAGAGCTGAGCTCGAAAGCCCCCTCAAGATACACTCAGAAGAATCATCCTGAAGATCATATCATAGGAGACAAGAAATTAGGGGTCCAGAAAAGAAGGCAGCTAACTGAATAGACAAAAGAGGTATACATAGCCATGTTATCAGAGATAAAGCCAAAGAGATTTGAAGAAGCCAGGAAGGACAAGTATTGGGTGAATGCTATGAATGAAGAATTAGACTAAATTGAGAAAAACAATACCTAGGAACTAGTTCCTAGACCCACTGGGAAAAATGTCATAGGCTCAAAATGGGTATTCAGAAATAAAATGAATGAGGAAGGACAGGTAATCAGGAATAAAGCCAGACTTGTCTGCAAAGGATATTCACAAATCGAAGGACTTGATTTCGATGAAACATTTTCCCCTGTAGCCAGAATGGAAGCCATCAGAATGTTTCTGGCCTTCGCATGCTATCAAGACTTCAAGACTGAAGAAGGCTATATATGGACTGAAACAGGCTCCTCGTGCTTGGTACTCAAGACTGGATAAATATTTGCAAAAACAAGGCTTTAAGAGAGGTGGAGTAGACAGCAATCTATACATAAAAGCCCATTAAAATGAACTCCTGATTGTTGTAGTATATGTTGATGACATTATGTTTTGAAGCAACAAAGATGAACTAGAAAAAGGGTTTGCTAAGAAGATGAAATCATAGTTTGAGATGTCCATGATTGGAGAACTCAGTTTCTATTTAGGACTTCAAATTCAACAAAAGAGCACAGGCACATTCATCTCACAGGAAAAATACTTAAAAGAAATGTTGAAAAAGTTCAAAATGGAGGACTGCAAACCTGTGTCAACTCCCATTATCACGGGATGCAAGCTGTGTGCTGATTATGGATCTGCTGATATAGATAAAAAACTCTACAGATCCATGATTGGAAGTCTACTATATTTGACAGCATCAAGACTAGACATCATGCTAGTAGTAGGACTAGTGGCTAGATATCAAGCAGCACCTAAACAAAACCACCTTCTGACAGTCAAAAGAATATTTAGATATCTACAAGGAACATCACAGTATGGACTTTGGTATTCTAAAGGCAAAAGCTTCACCTTGACAGCATACACAGATGCAGATAGGGCTAGCTGTGTGGATGACAGGAAAAGCACAAGTGGAGGTGCATTCTATTTAGGAGAAAGTCTGGTGGCATGGCTAAGCAAGAAACAAACATCTATCTCTCTATTTACAGCAAAAGCGGAATATATAGCAGCATCAACATGTTGTACACAATTCATGTGGATGAAGCAAACCCTCCAAGACATGAAGGTAAGCATTGATGAACCTATCTCAATCAAATGAGATAATACAAGTGCTATAAGTATATCTAAAAATCCTGTGCTTCACTCAAAAACCAAACATATCCCAATCAAGTATCATTTTCTCCGAGAACAAGTGGCTCAGAAGATAGTAAAGCTGGAATATGTACCAAAAAAAGAATAGAGAGTTGATATATTTACCAAACCTATTGCTAGAGAACCATTTGAATATTTGAGAGATAGACTAGGGGTAGTATTTGTAGATGCTACTCTCTGATATAAAGAGAGAGCACAGTTTCAGGGGGAGAACAAAAACGAAAATATCATTCTAGGGAAAAGGAAATCATGAAATAGGTCCTCAGGGTGAAAGGATTACGGAAAGAATACATCCAGCATGAAAGAGTCAATGAAAAGGATAAAGGGTCAAAATTAATCCAAATTTTGGAGTAGTAGGGTACAAAGTCAGAAGATCTCAGAGAGAGGAAATGCAAGAAATATTGAAAAAATATAAAAACAAAGGATACAATCCACACTAAAGAAATGCACAACCCCTTGCCATTGATTTCAAAGGGGGAGGAAGAGCTAGAAACAGAAGAAAGGGTCCTAAAATGAAAGCAGAGGAAGTGTATTTCCATCAATGCCAAAGGGGGAGACTATTGAAAATGTTGTCATTGATGGCAAAGGAGTTGGCAAAGAGGCAGCAGAGAAAGCAGCAAACAAGGAAAAGAGGTAGGCTAGGAATTTTATGAAACAAATTCTATATGAAAGAGATTTGATTTCAATAAGAACTTGTACGAGAACCAGTGATGTTTAAACTCTATAATAAGGGTCTTCGTGTGATTCAAGGTTATCTGTGCAGTGATCGAATTAAATTCTGTGTGCATATATATATATATAGGTTCCTGACAATTAAATTCCCATGGAAATGATAAAATGTCTTGAATCTTCTTAACAGCTGCCTGTCTATTTAATGATGAAAGTGTATGGAGAATGTGCGTCAAAACCTGTGTTGAGGGTAAAATACCACTGGTCGAATGAGGCGCCTACTGTATGACGAAGAGTATTTTTTTTGAACGCCTGTATATAGAATACATTGTAAATAATGGCCCTGCACACATTGTTGAAACTATGAAATGCCGAGGTTGGTTTCCGTGAACCCAACCCTGTGGGGGTAATTTTAATTGGACATTTGACATGGCTTGTATCAATGTTTTCGAATAGCTACAACTTGGAATCTGAAAATTACTCTAAGAGAAACGTAGCGATGATGGAACAAAGCAATGGAACCTTGAGAAAGAAGAGCGGAACTCATAAATAATAAAGGTGGATGGAACCTTGAGCGAAGGAGAGGAACCACGAGTGGAGAGAACAGTAAAGGCAGGATTCCCGTTTTCATCGCACCACCTTCGACAGGCAAGCGGTATTCAAGAAATCGAAGCGATTCCATAGAGTGGCTGACACGTGGCATACGGTGGGGTCCCAAAAACCACTCATATCGCACATTATCGTTCATGCATCTATGCCAAGCGATATCCGTCGGATCGTGTGGAGCAAGGCGACGTGTTCTCCGTCGTCGGATATGAAGGGGCGTTTAAGTGCTGGGGTCCAGCCCAACATGCAACTATTGAATGTTAACTCACGTGCAAGTTAACCAAGCGATATCCGTCGGATCAGCTGAAGCAGCACAACGGGATTATAACCGTTGGATCGTGATCGAAGTTACACAGAGGTATGTTAAATGCTGGGGCCCAAACATTATAAAGATTAGTGCTGGGACTTAATCTACACCAAGTTTTATTTACGGGTTTTAAAATTTGAGTTAGGAAGGATGTATAATATATGTGGATACATTATGCCTAATGAAAAGGCTGAGGTTATTACCGTCGGAAGTCAGGTTTAATCAAAGTCGAAGCTTATATTCCAATGTGTGGGCCAGTGTGGGTTAAGTGGTTATGCCGAAAGGAGAACAGGAGTTAACATTACAGTCTTTTTACTTTCAAATGTATTCAGTTAAAATTGAATAGAGGGTTCAATTATACAGTGTGAAATGCTATGGGGCCCGAAGATATTATATGATTGTTTCTTGTAAACACGAAACCAAAGGTTAAATTGTTGATCGTTCATGATAAAGATTGTGAGTACTGATATATCTGTGTTGTTAAAAAATTTCTTATAAAGACGTCGAGAGTTATTTTATGTTTGATTAAAATGCATTTGTACATACAGTATTTATATAACTGCAATGAACAGGGAACTGAATAAAAGAGAAAATGAAAAAAGGAGTGGAGTGGGATGAATGTGTATGGAAAAGGAAAAAGAAGAGGAGAGGATGCAGAGCTGAAAGTTCGGTGAACAGGAATATGTACAGGTGAATAAGCACAGAAAACAGGAAAATATTCAAAAGATAGTGAACAAAGTATGCAGGGCAGCTGCATGACTACTACAGAAAGGAAAAAACCAGCAAGCCAAGGGTTGAGTGAAGTTTATATACTATAACTGAAAATGTAAATGTTTTATTTGTTTTATATTGTTTGTGATGCAAAGGCAAGTATCCTAAGGAAAATAAAAATCCCATTGTAACATGGAAATTTGTACATATTGTTATAATTTTAAATGAGTTGGACAAAGGAATGAGAAGACAGAAGTAAAAGAGTCATGGCTGTTCACTCCAAATTCCTTGTGGAATACAAACAGTCATGTAATGAACTCTATATATAATATCAACTTGATAAGCATAGGAAGGTTAGAGAGAGTGAGTGAAAAGAATGCATAAATGAAGCAGTGAGGCAGAGAAGAAGGAGGAGCTAAGAAGAGAAGAAGGAGGAGCTGAGTAGAGAAGAAGGAGAAGCCGATAGAGAATCTGAGAAGATGCAGAGATGATACAGGGAAGATATGAGAATTGATGAACAACAGAGCAGATGGAACAGAACATAGCTGATATCCAAGGTAAATCAACAAGTTTTTTTCTTTTGAAAGAGTAAGGAAGTTGGAGCTTCCCTATCAATTTGTAGCTTGATAGATGTTAGTTGGAGCTTACTAAGGTTGGAGCCTCCTATAGGTTGGTGCCTGCAGAAAATTAATGGGAGTTGGAGCTTCCTTGCAAGTTGTATCTTTCAGAATTGAGGTAGGAGCCTCCTGTAGGTTGGTGCCTACAGAAAATCAGTGGTGAGAGGGAGTTGGAGCTTGACTTTGAATCACAACAATAATAAGATGTGGTTTTCTCCCTTTATGGGTTTCCACTTATATCTGGTGTCTCTGTGCATGATGTGTATGTGTTGATATGGTTTATCTCATCTGCTTAATACTTTCTTCTCTCATATTAAGTCTATTGTTACATTATATTAATACTAGCTGCTCACATTCTAAGATTACTCACATATTAAGGTGAACATGAAATGAAGGTGTAAATAAGTTTTAATGAAAAGTTTTAAAAGTCCATGAATGTGTTAAACAGATTCACCCCCCCTCTCAGTTTAAATAAAAGTTCAACATTATGATGATGGCCAAGAATAGAAAGAAGTGGAGGATGATATCAATTATTTACTGATATGATTGAGGAGCTTGATAAGAATACCACTGAATATTTTCAAAGTCACGTTGAGGACTTAGAGCAACAAGAGGAAGATTTGGTGACTGGATCATCAAATGAGACCATTGGGTCTTGTGATTTTGAGATTTATAGCTTAACTATTTTTGCAGGTGTTGCAGAAGGAAATCCATCTCTTGGAATTGTCTTGAATGAAGTTGATAATTGTCAAGAAAAGTTTGATGATGATTGTCTTTCAGATGAAGATCAAGTTGAGTTATTGCAGAAGAAGGAGTTCATAAATTCCTTGCTTAGTGAAAAAAGTATCTCCAAGGGAGATGAGATAGTTATGTCTAATAATGAAGAACCTGGTATTGTTGACGACAGAGAAGAATTGTCTTATTTGATTGACCAAGAGAATATTGTAGGACAAACCTTTAGAATTGTCATAGTAACGGAGAATCAAAATTTTATTCTGATGAAGAATGAAGAAGTAGTGTCACCAAGAAATTTGACTTGTGAGAAAGAAGGAGGGAGGATTGCGTATAACATTTGGAAATAGCTCCAAGTGAGATGAAAAATTTGTGGAATGAGCTAAGTCTTTTGGAGAATAGACTAGAAAGACAGAGAATGAATATTCTGAATGTACAAATGAAAATGGGTAAAGGTGAGACAAGCATGTCTCATGCTAAAAAGGAATCAGTCTTATAACTGAAGGAAGGTGAATTGAATACCAGGATTAGTCAAATAATTGAAGAAAAAACACTAAGGGTTGTCAAGGAAGAGGAAGAAAGATATGTTGGAATTGATGAACAACATAGTGAAGAGGTGTTTGAAAGGAATCATATAGAAATTGAATTTCTGAAAGCATGTGAGTATGATGTTTTTATGAAAATATTGAATAAAGGTTGTTTGAATATGAGATGAAAGTTCACAAGAAATAAGAGGGTAAGGATGGAAGGGTGGTAGTAAGAATCCAACAACTTCAAATAGAAGATAAGAAACAACAGTTTGAAGATAATTGGAAAAGTTAGTACTAGTTAGAAGATAAGCTGGACAAATAGATTGAAGGAATACGAAGGTTGATGGTGAAGGTGTCTCAGAAGAAGACAAAAACAAAAAAGAAAAGAAGCAGCAGAAAGAGAAATAAAACAGAAGAATGTGAGAGCATAACCAATGGGGAAATGTAGCATAAAGTATGAAGACCTTGAGAACAACAACCAAAGATAGTGGATCATTATAGAGCAAAGTGTGGGATCCAGGAAGAAAATAATTCGAACACATGATCTAGAGATCATGATTATTTCCTAGTTTGGGAGTCTGATGAAGGAGAAATATCACTCAAATTAAAGGTAAACTATTGATTAGCCCTAGGAGGGGTCAATTTGTGAATATTGTAATATTCTCTTGTAATTCTTAGTAAGCATAGGTGAGGAATATTCTTAGTTGTTAGGTGTCAATGAGTGATGAGTTAATGTAACAAATCCACTTAAGAAATGGGATATTAGAGAGAATATTTGTTGTTTATGCTAAGAAGATAGGAGAGTCATAAATTAGGATTTCCTTAGAACAGGAATCAGTTACAAGTTTATAGGAGTTGAGAAAGGGCCAGATAAGCTCTGAATTGAATTATAAATCAAATTGTAAGCTTCGTAGCAAAGGAGGCCAATTTAAAAGAGAGAATATTAGGCCTAGAGAGAGGGGAGAGAGCTGAGAAGAGGCCAAATTAGAGAAATAAGATCAGGCCTAGAGAGAGCCTGAGAGCAGAGAGGGTTCTGTAGACAGGAGAATCCCGAGAACCAAGAAGGTTCTGCTGAAGAGATGAGGGCCATGTAAAAGTAGAGCATGCAAAGTTTGATTGTAAAAAGTTTTAATGTATCTGTACATTTGTTAATTAATGAGAAATTGAATTCATGTGATTTTGTTGTGTCTTTTTTACGGGCTGATTGATCCGTAATGAGAAAAATTGGCTTATGTGTAATAAACCACTGTGGTATGAATTCTGATAAATTCTTAAATGAATGAATAATTATTTTGAGTGAATAAGACTTAATGGTTGGGTAAAATCTGTGTGATTCAAGTCAAGAAGTTAATTTGTTGATATTGTGTGAGAACAAATGAAGTGTAGATAATGGTTGTCTGCAAGCTGAGAAGGAGAAGAAATATGAATTAGAGATTTGGAGAATATATAGCGGATATTATATATTCAAGCTTGAGACAACATAATAGTTATATTAATAACCATAAGAACAAGCTCAGAAGAGATAAACACTTTTAAGTACCGAACAAAGCTCAAGAAGGATAGTAGAGATGTAGATTAGAGACAATGGAAGAAAACAGAGAAAATAATATGGCAAAAAAGCCTTTATAAGATTTCCAAAGGAAGGGAAATAGATGATGAGGATTAAATCACAAAGATCCAAGCAAGACTGATGGTCCATATTGAGTTCGCAAGTTAAATTGGGGAAGTTGCGAAGTGGATACATGTCGGGTGGAGCAGCCAAGCTCACATCGCAAATCCGCAATTTTAGAATTTAAGTTTAAGTCATCAAAAGGTAAATGATATAACATCTGATGTGAAGAAGGGCGAGCAGTGAGGACCATTAGATCTAGGGACAGATCAATGGCGGAGGTCAAATCGCAAACAAAGCGATTTCACATATCAACGATTATTAAATTTAGGTGTTAAGGACTTTGCACATTAAAAAAAATAATTTGCGATGTGATAAAGGGAAGAGACATGTGTTGGCCTAGTGCACAAGCTCATATCACACATCGACATTTTTAGTGTTTATTGTTAAGGACATCGCAAGGTAAATGACTTAAGTTGCGATGCGGTAAGGATTGAAAGTTGCGATGCTATGAAGAGGAACCATGTGTTGACGGGCTCCATGAAAATATTTCATATCGCATGTGATATGGTATAAAGGTTAACCGGGGGAGCTAAAAGGCACGACATGTGAAGAGGTATAGCAAGACCATTGGATTGGACGTAGATCGGTGGTGGAATTTACATCGCAATATCGCGAAGATCATTAAGTTGTGAATCTACGGGGAGGTAATTTTTAAGAAGTGAAAAGTAGCGTGATTGGTAACCGTTAGGGTGGGCGATAACAGGTTCACAGGTTTGTATAAAGTTGCAGCAGTGTAAGAAATATGAGTTTATGTTGTGATGTGATCTAGTATGGTGATATCATATGCGGTGCATTGGTTAATATAGAGGAGGTGACCACGAGATAAAGGCTTAAGCTCATCTGTGAGAAGGATTACTTTGAGATAAAATGGGTTCCCATAAATTTTATTTCCGTGCATAAATTGAACTCAATACTCTTTTACGAGTATTGGATACTAGGAACGGGTAGCCTTATTAAAAGTTTCTGCGTATGTCGGTAAAGCGGCCTTTCGGTTTTATTCGGGATTCATACAAAGCACCTAAGTCAATTAGCCATGCCTAATGATCTACATGTGTACTTGATGTAACCAAGTACACATCTCCACCTTCATTTAAGGTGGTTTAAAATTTTTTAAGAGCATCTTCAGATCCCTTTCCTTTCTTATAGTTCCCTTGTTTTCTTCATTTCCAACATAGCATTAAAAATCTTCCTAGAGACTTATACCTATGACTTGAGGAATTTTATTTATGTTATGGGAGCATCATATTATAAAAAATCACCTCCATTATAAACTTCTTTGTTTTTTTTCCTCATATCCTCCAACAACACGTATGAGAATATATCATTAAACTTTAAAGTAAGTTTATTACAACCTATGGAAACAACAGAACTTTCCCATGAGTCTGGTAAAGAAAACAATAAGTTGATTAACTTATCTTCATCTCAAATCTTAATTTCAATAGATAATAACTGATTTAACACAATATTGAGGGTGTTCATATGATCTTTGACCAAGTCTCCATCCTTCATCCTTAGGTTATATAGCTTCTTCCGTACAAACAATTTATTTATTAGGGACTTAAACAAATACAAAGTCCCTAGACTATGCCAGAAAGCTTTTGATGTAGCTTCTCCTAAATAATTCATTAATGATGTATCTAATTACATAACCATATGGTGATATTTTCCTTCCAATCCCATCTATTCCAGTATTTTCTTAGCATTTTCATTAGTTTAGTACTAATATCCATAACAAGTCATTAATATTTATCCATCAACAAATCCTCCATCTTGAGCTTCCAAACCTAAAAAATATGAGCATCCAAATTATCGTTCTTTATGTTTGCCCTATTTTCCATTTCCTTTCACCACAAGAATCAATCTTGTATACCTCTCATTGTCACATGGTCGACCGCAAGCCTAAGAAGAACCCCATAGCCACAAAGGATCCCCCCTTCAAGAAAAATGTTCTCTGTTACCAAATGTAGGTTTTAACCCTGTACCAATAATACCTACAAAACAAATTATTAAAACTGATAGAAAATATAGGATGTAAATCACATAAAATATACACAAATATTTTTCTCCCAAAACCCAAAATTGGGAAAACTATATTGATTTTCATTATGTTACTTTACAATGTTACAATAAATTCTATACATACCCAACATACATTATAAATTTATACAATACTTTTTATGTTTAAAAATGAAGTTTAATATATATAGGGAGATGCGGGTGGGTGTAGAGTGTGTATACTTTTGTGAATTTTAGTAGTCAAATTGTTATGCAAAGGAGGATCTCTTATCAGAAAAACAAGGAGTCTCATATAGTAATTTGGCATCTTTTCTGTACATTACCTTAAAATTAGATGATTATTATGATTATTTTTATTATTATACTCGGAATTTTTTTTTTATTCACATTTTAATAAGTTGTGTCTATATAAACTAATCTAGTTTATTATTATCTATTGATAATTTATCTTTTCCACCCATGAATTGTATAGGGTGATTTGATTTTCTAATTAATATAAGTTTGTTTATTACTAAGTGTTTATTTATTAGTCTTATTTTTCACCTTTTATACACCAATCAATATCTAAAAAATATAATTGAACGGCATATATCAACCAAATTTACGATTGTGGTTGTGCTAGATGATCATAGTGTGTGCTGTAAGGATTAGTATATGATGGGTACGCCAGCCCACACCCAAGTCAGTGCTACAGTAACAATAGTTCAACAGTGCAATGTCAAAATATTTTTGTGTCTACGTGGCTTGTTAACTAAACTCTGAATGAATACACATCGGATTGCAATTATGGTTCATAATAAATATCCCTCGGGCTTGAAAAACTCCGTAGCTTCGATCTCGCGATCTCAGTGATTTGCAATTAATCACTAGGTGATTGCCTCAGTCCAGTCTATCTGTCTGTCAGTACCACTAGTTTTTCGCACTGTTATTCGGCGTCTATTTCACTTTTGGTGGTCATTTTTTCTTTGCCCGGTGGCTGTAACGCGAGGGTTTCACTTCCAATGACCCTCCTGAGGGTTTTGCTATGAGTTCTGAGTTCTTATTTGTCCGGCTTCACTGTAAAACGATATCCGTGGTGATGATGTCCAGCTGCTCGAATTCCTCAACGGGTCGGTCTTCTTTCTATGTAAATTGTTATCCTTTCTGGTTTTGAACCACGCCTAGAGGTTTTAAAAACTCTTATTCCACATTTTCTTTACTGTGGGCTTTCTTCACCATTAAATACTTGTTCAGCTGTGCACAGGTGGTTTTGGCCGAGGTTCATTTCCGGGTTGCTCAACTCCTGTTCGGTGTTGGAAAAAAGGTAATCCGTCTCTCTATGATTCAACTCTTCAGTCTTCTTTTTCCTATTCTAACTCATGGGCTCCTTCGTGAGCAGGTTTGGTGGTTTTCCCTAGCAGTTTTCTGGCTCAACAAGTGTCGCGTACTGTGTCCTCTTACCAGGTAGCACCTCTGAGCTTCTTCTTCATTCTATAGTCATTGTAAATATGTCACATAGATCTTGGCTGACTTATTGTCTTTGCTGTGCAGGTATCTCCGGCTTCCTGATTTTCCATTCTCTTGTTCTGTTTTACGTCCGGTATTCAATTTCCAATGGGTAGGTCTTTTTCCCGCTTCAACAATTACTTTACATCGAATCTGTCAATGGTTTCTTAGGTGAATTCGTTTCCACCTCTTCCAGGTTCTTCCTGTGGCAATTGGGTTTGTTGCATGCGGTTCTGCTCCGTCTTTTTCTTCTCGTTCCGAAGTCTATATCTCTGAAATGTGCTTGATTTGAAAGAACTTCCGGGTTTAGAAACCTTTCCTGTGACTTCTTTATTCTCTCAGGATTGTAGTCATAGGGTTTCTGACTGAAACCCTAACTGTAAATCTTGTTTTGAGAATTTTTACAAATTGTAACTCGAAAGTCTCCAGACTAAAACTTTTAATTGACTGGTAAAATTAATATAGGGAGATTTATTTTGCTATTCCTCAGTTCATTCATGAAGTAGACACGGATTTAAGGAATGTAGTTGTAGATCGATGCTTCATGTGTCCAACTTTATTTTGGTTTCTCGTTTGTCAGTATGTGGTTTGTCTCGTAATGTTTCCTCCAGATTTCCACCAATTCGCAAAATTGTTGTTGATTCGAACCTTCGTAGATGTAATTTTCCTGCACTATGCTAACTGTTCTTTTCTTAAGGTAAAAACAAATGTTTGTTACTAAGTATGCATATTAGTAATTCGACAGCAAAACCATATTATCTATTAACAAATTTATAGTACTCGTAAGACAGATGGTTTTTAAACAGGAATCAATACTCTATTTTTGTATTCCTCTTCTGTTCTCTCTTTTTCTAAACCCCCTTACAGAATGCACTTTTTTCCTTTTGTATCTCCGTAGGAGAAAGGAAACAAAAAAAAGGTAGTTTCTAATTGGAAACCGCCTTTTGTCAGTTACACTTAATCTTTTTTTTTCCAATTTTTTTCTAAATTAATGAAAAGAATAGAACATCCAACTAACCATACAGACTTAAATAAAACAATCGACTATTACTACTTAGTTTAATGAAAAATTTCCTACTACAATAGTCTTTTAAAAAAAATTAAACATTTATAGGTTCAAAGACCTGTCAAATTGTCACACATCACCAAGAGACAAAACCTACTGCTGTTTGTCTACCCTGAGTCAGATGCTCCTACATCAGGCTCCCGGGGTGACAAAAATTCATGGCTCCATTCCATGAGATCGTCCACCGAATAGCCATCTTTTTGGATCTGTGCTGCATCAATCCAGGAACTATCCTCAATAGGATGGTTCTTCCACTTGACCAAGTACTATAAATATTCTTTCCTACGCGTTCGCTTGGCTACCTGTGTGTCGAGGATACCCTCGATCTTAAGGGGCTGCGCTGCAGGCATCTGCCTCAACCAAAAATCCTCGCCAACTTGGGTGTCCCGTTCTGGCCTTGCTGCCCTTTCGTCTTCAGGACTGGCAGTGTAAGGAAACAGATCTGCCACATTAAAAATGGGTGAAATGCATATTCCGGGTGGCAACTGTATTTCGTAGGCATTGGCAGAAAACTTGCGAAGAATTTTGCAGGGGCCAATCTTTTTAAACGTAAATTTGTTATATTCCCCTTTCAGAAAACGTTTCTTGCACAAATGAGAAAGTACTTCGTCCCCAACATTGAATTGAACTTCCCGCCTTTTCAAATCTACCTACTGTTTATATCTTTGACTGTTGTCCAACAACTTTGATTTCACCTGCTCATGTAGATCACTCATCGCTTGAGCGAAATCTTCTCCATCTGCGCTTCTTTTCTCGAGTTTTCCCAAATCCCGCAGTTCATGCGCTCTGCGAGGATGCATGCCGTACAGAACCTGAAAAGGACTGTAACCCGTGCTGCGATTTGGAGAATCGTTGTATGCAAATTCTGCCTGGGCAAGTACGTGATCCCAAATTCGCGAATTTTCTCCTATCAAACTTCATAGCAGGTTTCCCAAACTCCTGTTCACCACCTCTGTTTGCCCATCAGTCTGTGGGTGATAAGCAGAGCTGAAATTTAACTGGGTGTTCAACTTTTTCCACAAGGTACGCCAGAAATTTCCTGTGAACCATACGTCCCTGTCAGAAGTAATGGACCTCGACAAGCCATGCAATCTAACAATCTCCGTGAAAAACAAGTGGGCTACGTGAGTAGCATCACTGGTTTTTAGACAAGGTATAAAATGCACCATATTCAAAAATATATCCACCACTACCATTACTGAATCAAACCCTCGCTGTGTCCTAGGCAGACCCAAGACAAAGTCCAAACTGATTGAGTCCCACGCCCTACTCGGTATGGGCAATGACGTATAAAGTCCTGCATTCTAACTGTGACCTTTTGCTAACAGACACATTTTACATCTGTTTACATACCTCTGCACGTCCCATCGTAGCTTTGGCCAGTAATAAAAATGCTCTATCTGAGATAATGTTTTGTCTATGCCGAAATGCCCGGCTAGACCTCCACTGTGCTTCTCCCGAATAATGTTTTCCCGCATTGAACAGTCGGGAATGCACAACTGTCCTCCCCTAAATAACAATCCTTCTTGCAGATTGTAATCCAACCATGGATGCACAGATCCCACTAAAATCCCTGATAAATTTCCTGTAGAAGCTTGCTAATCCATGAAAGCTTCGAACCTCGAACAAATTCTTTGGGGATGGCCAGTTTACTATAACTGCAATTTTCTCTGGGTCCATCTTTAACTCATTTTCTGCAATTACGAAACCCAGATAAACTAATTCCCTTTGAAAAAAGGTACATTTTTTCAAATTTATCAGCAGCTTGTTCTGCTGCAATCTTCTCAATACACTTCGAACATGTTGGAAGTGTTCCTCCTTCGTTCTGCTGAAAATCAAAATGTCATCCAAATACACAATCACAAATTTCCCAATGAACTCCTTCAGCACTTCGTTCATTAGGCGCATAAAAGTACTAGGGGCGTTACTCAAACCAAATGGCATCACCAGCCATTCATACAGACCTTCATTCGTCTTGAAGGCTGTCTTCCATTCATCTCCTTCCCAAATTCAGATTTGGTGGTATCCACTCTTCAAGTCAATCTTAGAAAAATATGTTGCCCCACTTAAACAATCCATCATGTCATCCATTCGTGGCAATGGAAACCTATACCTGATCGTAATATTGTTGATAGCTCTTGAGTCTTTGCACATTCGCCATTCGCCACCTTTTTTTGGAGCTAAAACTGTTGGAACTGCACAGGGACTCATACTCTCTCTAATCAGCCCTTTATCAAGCAATTCCTGCACCTGTTTCCGAATTTCTACATTATCTTTCAGACTCATATGATAAGCTTCCTTATTTGGTAAGCTAGCTCCTGGTATAAAATCAATACAGTGGCTGATGCTTCTCTTAGGTGGCAATTCGTGAGGTAAGTCATCTACTATGATATCACCAAAATCCTGCAACATATCTTAGATCTCCTCTGGCAGATCTGTGATCTTGGTATGCAGGACCACTGTCTTTGGTCTCCTTACAACAGCAAAATTAACATCATTATCCTCAATCTGCTTCAAAAACTCTTTTCCGCCCACTAGTAATGCTTTTACTCCACTTGCTTCTACTGTACTTACCTCCTTGATGGGTACAAGCATGTGCTTTATCCCATCCTTGAAAAACTTATAACAATTTGTCTTTCCATCATGAACTACTTTTCTGTCATACTACGAGGGCATCCCTAACAGTATATGACAAACATCCATTGGCATAATGTCACAGATAATTTTATCCTTGTATCTGCCTATCTGAAATTCTACTTCACACTGTTCATCCACCAACAGCTGATGCCCCTTTTGTAGCCATGACACTTTGTAAGGAGTGGGATGCTTCAGCCTTTTCAGGCCCAATTTCTCCACCATTTCCGTGGCCACCAAATTATCAGTACTTCCACTGTCAATTATCAGTTTGCAGCACTTACCGTTTGATTTGCAAACTGTCCGGAACAAGGCCTTTCTTTGTTCTGGTTCCACAATTTCTTTAGCTGGTTTTATCAGCACCTTGTTCAGTACCAAGGCTTCCCCTGTCTCTGGTGCATTTTCCACTTCCTGAAGAGGTGCTTCCGCTTCCTTAGTTTGAGCAACATAAGCTCCTCTCCCACCTACTGGTTCTCCTTCAGGACATTCATACGATTTGTGCCCCCACTTGTGGCACCGATAGCACTGGACAGCTCCTCTGCCCTGGCCATTACCTCTCCCTCGCTGGTATGGTCGTCCCCCTCTAGTGCTACTGTCCTTTTCCGCTGTTCCCGCAGATTTGGAACTGCTGCCTTCCTCATTGGAACTTGTACCTCTACCTCTGCCAAAGGCTTTCCCCTTTCCTCTGCCAGATCCACCTCCTCTCCTGGCATTCTGTTTCCTTATTATTTTCTCTTCCGCCTTCAAGGCACACTGATATGCCTCATCTAAAGTTCTTGGTGAGAGAATACTAATTTCGTCCAGTATCTCCCCTCTCAATCCATTTACAAACCTTGCTGTTTTTTCTGGGGTATCTTCTATGTATCTTGCCCTCAAATTCAACTTATCAAATTCTTCTATATACTCTTTGACCGTCACTCCCCTTTGCCTCAAATTCTATACTTGCCTGTACAGCATAATCTAATAATCTTTAGGCAGAAACTTTTCTTTCATCTTGGCCTCCATTCTGGCCCACTTCTTTATAGGCTGTTTATTTAGCTTTTTTCTTTCTTCTTGGACGTTGTCCCACCACAAGGACGCATGTTATTTCAGCTTGGTGGCAGCGAATTTCACTCGCTTGTCCTCACTGATTTCTTCAAAATCAAAATATTCGTTCACTTCACTAAGCCAATCCAATAACACGTCTGCCGACAAACTTCCGTCATAAGTAGAAATTTCATGTTTTGGATTATGACTGGATAACAAAAATGACCTCAATAATTTGAGTTCAAGTGCCTCTCCCTCCAAACCATCTGTTTGTTCTTCAACCTCTTCATCACTGTCATCCCCTCCTGCGGGGTCTCTCCTCCTTACAGCCTCTACTGCTGCTAATATCTCATTCAAGATTCGAATCTCCTCTCTCAACCCCTCATCTACTACTCTACGTATCGCCCTTCCTCTTCCTCGCCCTCGTCTACCAACCTCCATATTCTCCATTCAGCAAAACCTTGCTCTGATACCAAATTGATGGGTACGCCAGCCCACACCCAAGTCAGTGCTACAATAACAATAGTTCAACAGTGCAATGTCAAAATCTTTTTGTGTCTACGTGGCTTGTTAACTAAACTCTGAATGAATACACATCGGATTGCAATTATGGTTCATAATAAATATCCCTCTGGCTTGTAAAACTTCGTAGCTTCGATCCCGCGATCTCAGTGATTCGCAATTAGTCACTAGGTGATTGCCTCAGTCCGGTCTATCTGTCCGTCAGTACCATTGGTTTTTTGCACTGTTATTCGGCGTCTGTTTCACTTTTGGCGGTCATTTGTTCTTTGCCCGATGGCTGTAACGCGAGGGTTTCACTTCCAATGACCCTCCTGAGGGTTTTGCTATGAGTTCCGAGTTCTTATTTGTCCAGCTTCACTGTAAAATGATATCCATGGTGACGATGTCTAGTTGCTCAACTTCTTCGACGGGCCGGTCTTCTTTCTCTGTAAATTGTTATCCTTTCTGGTTTTGAACCATGCCTGGAGGTTTTAAAAACTCTTATTCCCCATTTTCTTTACTGTGGGATTTCTTCACCATTAACAACTTGTTCAGCTGTGCACAGGTGGTTTTGGCTGAGGTTCCTTTCCGGGTTGCTCAGCTCCTGTTCGGCGTTGGAAAAAAGGTAATCCATCTATCTATGATTCAACTCTTCATTCTTCTTTTTCCTATTCTAACTCATGGGCTCCTTCGTGAGCAGGTTTGGTGGTTTTCCCTAGCATTTTTCTGGCTCAACAAGTGTCTGCGTACTCTGTCCTCTTACCAGGTAGCACCTCTGAGCTTCTTCTTCATTCTATAGTCATTGTAAATATGTCACATAGATCTTGGCTGATTTATCGTCTTTGCTATGCAGGTATCTCCGGCTTCCTGATTTTCCACTTTCCCGTTCTGTTTTACGTCCGGTCTTCAATTTCCAATGGGTAGGTCTTTTTCCCGCTTCAACAATTACTTTACGTCGAATCTGTCAATGGTTTCTTAGGAGAATTCATTTCCACCTCTTCCAGGCTCTTCCTGTGGCAACTGGGTTTGTTGCATGCGGTTCTGCTGCGTCTTTTTCTTCTCGTTCCGAAGTCTATATCTCTAAAATGTGTTTGATTTGCAAGAACTTCTGGGTTTAGAAACCCTGCCTGTGACTTCTTTATTCTCTCAGGATTGTAGTCGTAGGGTTTCTGACTGAAACCCTAACTGTAAATCTTGTTTTGAGAATTTTTACAAATTGTAACTTGACAGTCTCTGGACTCGAACTTTTAATTGATTGGTAAAATTAATATGGCAAGATTTCTTTTGTTATTCCTCAGTTCATTCATAAAACAGACACGGATTTAAGGAATGTACCTGTAGATCGATGCTTCATGCATTCAAATTTCTTTTGGTTTCTCGTTTGTTAGTATGTGGTTTGTCTCGTAATGTTTCCTCCAGATTTCCACCAATTCGCAAAATTGCTGTTGATTCGAACATTCGTAGATGTAATTTTCCTGCACTATGCTAATTATTCTTTTCTTAAGGGAAAAACAAATGTTTGTTACTGAGTATGCATATTAGTAATTCGACAACAAAACCATATTATATGTTAACAAATTTACAGTACTCGTAAGACAGATGGTTTTTAAACAAGAATCAATACTCTGTTTTTGTATTCCTCTTATGTTCTCTCTTTTTCTGAACCCCCTTACAGAATGCACTCTTTTCCTTTTGTATCTCCGTAGGAGAAAGGAAACAAAAAAATAGTAGTTTCTAATTGGCAACCGCCTTTTGTCAATTACACTTAATCTTTGTTTTCCAATTCTTTCTAAATTAACGAAAAGAATAGAACATCCAACTAACCCTACAGACTTAAATAAAACAACTGACTATTACTGCTTAGTTTAATGAAAATTTTCCTACTACAACAGTATTTTAAAACAAATTAAACATTTACAGGTTCAAAGACCTGTCAAATTGTCACACATCACCAAGAGACAAAATCTGCTGCTGTCTGTCTACCCTGAGTCAGATGCTCCTGCATCAGTATACCATGGTTGACTATAGTCAAGAATGGATAAATATGATTAAGTTACAAATAAGGGGAGTTTTTTAAGGTTAACATATAATTTATTATGGATGACCATGGTTGTCCAAAACTAACTATTTTTCACTATGATATATTATTATTATTGTTGGCCATGGTTTTTTATGATTGATAATTGGTGACCATGGTTTCCCATGGTTGAATATAATTTGTCATGTCAACCATGTTAATCATAGGAAACGGTGGTTTGACCAATTTGACCATGGTTTACCATATTTTTTTGTCATAGACTAGTCCATGTTTAAAATGGATGGCCATGGTTGATCATGTTCGACCATGGTGACCTTGGTTGAGCATTTTTAATCATTATACCGATGATTAAAATTGGTTTTACATATAAACCATGGTTTATAATGGGTTAACTATTGTTTTCCATTGTTGACTATGGTTGGACAGAGATGACTATCATTGGTCATTGTTATCGATCGTTGATTATTTTTTACCATGGTTGACCATGGTTAACTATGATAAACCATGGTGACCAAAGTCAACTATGGTTGATGATAGTTGACGATGTTAACCATAGTTATCTGTGAGTATTATAGTTGAATATGGTCAATGATAGTAAACTACAATAAGTATAGTTTTATTATTCAACACAATGACTATGGCTAATGACAGTTGACTATGGTCGAAAATGGTTTACTATGTTGACTATGTTTGTTTGAAGATGACCATGCATGCCTATGGTTGACTGAGATTTCCCATGCTTTACTATGGTGAAACTTGGTCAGCCATGATCAACTTCATTAAACCATGATCAACCATGGTTTGATTATTTTTTATCACATCATAATATTGATTTTTATTTTTCACGTTATAGCATAATTGTTTTTCTCATCACATGTGACATTAAATTTTGTTCATTACATTACATTGTTGTTTTGTATTCATAAGATTGTTGCATTTGTTTTTTTATACATTGTGAAATTGATATTTATTTGTCACATTACGATCTCATTTGTCAAACATGGTTTTATATAGTCAATTGTGGTTGACTATGGTTAAATATTTTTGGCCATCGTTATCAATGTTAAACTTCTGCAAACTATCATGGATGTTCCACTTGAAAATTCGTCACAATAGATATAATAAATTATGCTTAAAAAATATGAAATATATGCTATGATGTTTTATTTCTCTTTAGATTTATGGATCTATAAATTATTATTTACTGTGTATGCATGTAAATCATAGTTATGAAAAAAATATAAAATAGCATAATAAAAACTCACAAACCACAACTCGAACAAGATATATCATGGGAAACCCTTTTGAGAGAAAAACTAGCTAGAAGGTGAGATCGCTTGACTCACTTTATTTGAATATAAAATGGCTAAAAGTACAAACAATTATGGCTTGTCACCCATGGGATACTATAGTTCACATATCCTCTACTACTCTTCTCATATATCGAACAAGATACACTTGGGAAGAATGGATGCCCTTTTCCTCCTAGTGGCCCACTTATAACACAACCCAATAACACACTAGTGGTTAGGTTTGAATCCATAAATTATTAACAAAAGTTACAATATAGAGTCCTCTTCATCATGATCATGTGATTATTCCATTTTCCTTGATTAATGGGGGTTCATGTGGAATCCACCATTAGGGGAATTTTGAGTTCTAAAATGGGCCTCCTAAGAAAAATGTACAACCAAAATAAAATTTATAAGAACCAATAGGATTCAAGATGATTATGTCAACCATGGGGGATGACTCACCATTTTTTTAAGTACAAGGGTAAAAATATTAAAAAATAATAAAATAATAAAACTTCTTTTTCAACTCGTATTTTCAACTTATCTCCCAAATTTTTTACTCAAATTTCAAGCGGGAGTACTCGTTGGATGAAAAATATAATTCCTCATCCAAGGAATACCCATGTTTCATACTTTCGACGGACCTTGCTATGCGAAAAATGAGAAATACATGAAAAAATGTGATTGCAATCATGTTTTCCATGTATTTCTCATTTTTTCGTGTAGCAGGGTCCATCAAAAGTATGCAACATGGGTACTCCTTAGATTGGAAATCAAATTTTGCATCCAACGACTACTCCCACTTGAAATTTGAGTAAAAACTTTGGGAGATAAGTTGAAAAAATAGTTTTTTCTTTTTTTACCTCTAAAATTTGATGATGTCATCAAATCTTATTTTATTATTTCCACTATTATTTTATAATTTCCTTAGGAGGCCCATTTTAGACCTCAAAATTCCCCTAATGTTAAATTATGGTGGAAAAAACAAGAAGGTGAACTTTCGAGTGGCATAAATTTTGCATACAAACTCTCATAGAGGAAATTTGTGAACCATTGGAAATGTCTCTATGTGTAGAATTAGAAAAAGATGTTTAATGCTAAGGAAAAAAAGTTTTATTCCAAATAAAAGTCATTTTATGCCTCAAAATTCCCTTGAAATGTTTGAAACACTAATTTTCCAAACTAGGCCCCACTGGTAAAATGGTATTTTTAGTTGATTTCTCCACTATTTTTCACTCTAAAACCATCGATATGGAATAAAAACGATATGAAGGTCCAATATGAATCCCACCTATATATTTTATGAGGCTTTTGGTCCCCATAAGGTTCTATTTAATTAGGTGAGGAAATTTTACTCCACCTTTATTGGGTGTACCTTTTATTATTTCCTAAAAGTTGTCCTTTCAACCCAATATATTAAAGTTCATGCTAGCATTGTATTTTATTTTTGGACCTCTTCTGTAAAAACATCTATTATTTTAACTCTTCTAGAGCATGTGGTGCCAAATACTCCAAAGAATATGCGACCTATTCCTCTTCCTAATCTGGCATGGAAGGCTTATAGAGGGTCATATTTTCTACATTCACAACTATGTAATTGTGAATGTATGGGGGTAGAACAATTCTATAGGTGCTATTTCCCACCTTTTCTATTATTTATAAGGGGACATACTAGAGAGCCTTTCTTTCCTTATCAAAACCCCGTAACATCTCCTTGTTCAACAATAACCATAATTTATCTCCCACATTGACAACTTTTATGTTTTGTGTTGATCATGCCTGGATTTATATTTTTCTTGTGTCATTTCGACTGCCTCCTATACCATTATATGGATCTTCATAATATTCTCAATAGTTTTTTGAACACTCAATAAATCATCCGTAAGGTCCTCCCTTACTCGCCCTTGCCACCGACATAAAATATCCAAAGGTGAAGGTGGAAAATATCCAAAACAAGTTTTAAATGGGAACTTACTAGTAGAATTGTGGACTAATCTGTTATAAAATTGTTGTATATATACCATATTTTCATTCTAGATATTTGAATGTTTCTAATTATAACCCTTCAGAAGTTTCACCAAATTCCTATTGATTGCTTCCTCTTCCCATCTATTTGAGGGTGGAATGTTGTAGACCTCTTCAACTTTATCTCCATATTTTCCCACAAGGTAATCCAAAATGAAATTAAAAATCTCATGTACCTATATTATATGATGATCCTTGGTATTTGAAAGTGCTTCCAAACCTATCCAAAAAATAAGTTTGTTGTGTCTTACCCACTAATGTTTTTTTTACAGGGCTTTAGGACACACATCTTGCTGAACCTGTAAAATACCATGAAAAAGTACTTAGGTCCCTCCATTTTTGTTAATAAACCTCTCAAAAATTCCATGGAAATTATTTTCAACGATAATTAGGTGTAATTAAGGGATGATATAGATTGTATTTCCTATTACTAGTTTTGTTGGCACAAAATAGCATGCATCTTCTTATGAACCTTGCTACTTTTTCTTGCATCTTAGGCCAATACACATACCTCTATAATTTGGTTGATATATTTCCTACACCATAGAGTCCTACAACCTTTGCGTTTTGAGCTTCTCTAATAAACTGCAATCATTAACCATTAGTAACACATAACTTATATAGTCTGTAAATTATCTTGTTTTAGAGATTATAGTCATCTGTGGTGTCACCATCATGCACAATGACTCTGGATACACAACTATTAAATACCTCCCTAAAGTCTTCATCATCTGAATATGCCTCTCTATATGCATTATGGGTGCATGGCTCTATGTGCATTAGAGTTTCAAAATCTATGATCTTTGACATGGGTGGCCTTCAAAGCATGTTGGATTTTTTTTTTTTGCTTCCCTTCTTTTACTTGATCACTAAATGAAATTGTTGTAGAAAATCGTTCTCCTTGTAATGCCTGGTCTACTATAACTTACTCTTAGCCTATAGATACTATATTTGTTAGTGATATGTGTGGATTAAAATCTCCTTCCCCATCATATGTACTTCCACTTCTTCAAAAATTGTACATATTTGTTAGTACAAGTTCGGTAAAGCCATAACTAGCTCAAGCGGAAGATGTTATTCTTTAACTCATCAAAGGACCATTGCTGACAATTTCCCCACTAGAACCTCTTTCCACTTGATTTTATAGCATAGAATGGTACTACTACTGTTGAAAATGAGGCTATGAATTTACTCAGGTACTTTGATGCCCAAAAAAATTCCTAACCTCAAAAACATTACTACGCACCGACCATTTCATGATGGCCTCCATCTTGGCAGGATATATATTTAGCTCTCATCCACCTATCACGTACCCGAGAGACACCAAAGATTATTGTGCAAAATTACAATTCCTTAACTTTGATAGAAGTTGTTTCTTCTTTAATGTCTCCAACACCTATGTCAAATATGAAATATTCTCCTGCGGAGCAGGACTATACACAAATCACTTGATTTGGGCTTTAAAAAAATCACTTGATTTTGTATATGGATATGTCAACCAACCAGATACTTGACGAGTACATATAGATTCTTTGGGGAGATACCCAACATTATGTCCAACTTTCTAAATTATATGATGTACTCTTGTACATTTTTCTGTTGTTTTTCTCTGAAGTAATGTCATCAGATCCATTGGTGTTATAAATAACTGATAGCATAAAATTATGACTTTATGAGGGATTTAAAGTGCTCACACATAGTAACTATATGATCTCCCTCTAGCCTCTAGGTCTTTGTGTGGATTTCCCACTAGGTTAGAGCATGGATATCTAATTTCATTCACGTAAATAGAATATTTTTTTCTTAATCTATATGATGAAAAATTAAATAAACTTCTAATTGTTGCAAGTATTTATTTAGCTTCAGAGCATTGATCTGACCTTGATACAACTTGAAATTGACCTTCACATTCATTTTGAATAGGGACTATGAATGGATCACAACAATCAAACTCGATTGATACCCTTTGGGTCCTCTCTTTGGCCTGTTATTAGTTTCTTCTTGATTTCCCACTCTCCTCTTTGATCAATCCTCTACATTAAAAGCCCCATATCCTTCAAATAACCCAAGGTTATTTCTGAGGGATGACATGAGGAGATTCAAATTATGGCTTATATTTGAAAATAATGCTTCTATATTTGAAAACCTCTTTTTTCCAGGATCATGTGAGTTATTCATATATTCATCAACCATGACTAGGGTTTTATGACTTTTTGCTTCGCCAATATAGATTCTCTGCAAATATTCACATGATCTACAAACCTTTATAATACCAATTTGACCCGTAAAATGTCATGGATATTCTCCTACACAAGTTGTAACAATAGATATGATAAATTGTACTTACAAAATATGAAATATATGTTATTAGGGCTTATTTCTCTTTAGATTTCTAGATTATTATTTCTTGAGAATCCATGAAAATTATAATTTTGAAAAAAATATAAAACAATGAAATAAATTCACAAACCATGATTGACACATGATGTATCCTCGGAAAACCTTTAGGGAGAAAACCCAGCTAGAAGGTGAGGCTTCAAACCTCTGTTTCTCTAAATGGGAAATGGAATTAAATACAAATAAGTATGATTTATGTCCCATGGGCTAGTATAGTGCCAGAATCCTATTTGTTTGATCTCTCCCTATCACTCTTAACTATTCATATCATCTATGGAACAAGATACACTTGAAAATAATGGAACTCATTTTCCTCCAAGTGGCTCAGTTATAACATAGCTCGATATCCTACTAGTGGTTAGGTGTGAATCACCCAACTCTTAACCAGAGTTACAATATGGACTCTTATAGAGTCTTCTTCATGATGATCACATGGTTTGCCATTTTTTCTTGAGTAATGGGTTTTGAGATGGCATCATCTTGAGTTATGGTGGACAAAACGAGAAGGTTAAATTTTATGTGGTACAAATTTTTCATATAAACTCTAATTCATGTAATTATTGTGCCATTGGTAATGTCAAATTGTATTTAGAATAGGGAAAATATGTGTAGCAATGAAGAGGAAAATTTTTACTTCCAAAATAGATTGTTTTATGCCTCAAAATTCTCCAAAAATGTTTCAGACCCCAATTTTCCAAACTCGTCCCCTCTAGTAAAAATGACTCTGTGAGTTTATTTGTCCACATTTTTCCACTTTGAAAGCATTTAAATGGATGAAAATAATACCATGATCCAGTCTATATCAACGAATTTGGTTAACCATATTCCCCATGGTGATTATGGTTGAATTTGTATGCAATATTGAAAAACGTTATGTAAGTTATATTGGAAATTAAATATTGAAAAAAATATTATTAAATAAACATTAAACATAAAAATTAAATCTTATTCATAAACTTTAATATTAATATTATTAATAGGATTTATTATTAGACTTTCTTAATATTAATATTAATAATATTATTAATCTTTCTATTAATATTTTTGTAGTATAAATATTAAATAAACCTAAAACATTATTAAATATAGTCCTTCATAAGACTCACTATAAATCATTTTAAAACCTTATTGATATTAATATTAATAAATTTTTCTAAGAATCCCATGGGGTGTAGAATAGATGACGATGGGTGTACCACTAACTCACTCCATGATGTGAAGTTCCCTGTTTCTAAACATCATGGGAAAAAATGCAGCCATGTTAAGGGCTAATGTGGCCCAGGCCAGCTGTGATTCGTGGGTGATTTCAACAACTAAGATGCCCTTAGGTCACGATTTCGCAAGCCATAGGTCAAACCTCATGCAATCTCTCGAGAACTAGAAAAACTTAAAAAACAAAAAAATAAGCCTTTCTGAACCTTCGCAATGGTTGAATAAGGTTGACCGATGTGGACCATGGTAAATTAAGGTTGTCCATGGTTGAATAAGATTTACTATAGTTGACTATGGTCAAAAATATTTGATTATAGTTGAATATTGTCAACTAAGGTTGATTGAAGATGAGTGAGGTTGACTATGGAAAAGATATTGTTGATTAAGGTTGAACATGGTTGACTATTTAAATTTGTACTACAAAGGTTGACTATGTCATCATGTTGTAACATTTTTATTTGTTTGTCATAGTGTAACATAATTTTATTATTTTTCTCATTGTGGTGTTAATCTCATTTTCATTATATTGTGATGTTGATTTCTTCCTCATCACATTATGACATTGAATTTTTGTTTTTCTTATTGTGACATTCATTTTTTTTTATCATATTATGACATTTATTTTTATTTTTCATATTGTGACATTTATTAATATTCATCACAATGCATTAGGGATTTTTTTTTAATCATGTGCATCAATTTTTTTCATCACATTATAATACCGATTTTTATTCATTAGATTGTGATGTTGTCTTTTGTTTGATATATCACAACGTTGATATTTATTTCTCACACTACAATGTCATTTTTTGGACATAGTTATCTATGATCAATTGTTGTTGAATATGGTTTAACATTGTTGATCATGGTTCTTAATGTTTAACTATATATGAATATATTTTACCATTTTCACTATGGTTAACCATGTTAATCATGGATGAATGTGGTGATCATGTTTGATCATATTTGAGATAGTTTGACCATGAGTGAATATGATTGCACTATTGAATAAAGTTCCTAAAGTATTAATATTATTATTATTATATATTTTTAAAACTTGACTATGGTTTACCATGGTTGACTAAGATTGAGTAATTTTGACTATTGTCAACTATTATTGACTATAGTTGAATACGGTGAATTAATGTTGACTAAGGATGACTAAGGATGACTATGGTTGAACAAGGTTGACTATAATTTATAGTAAACATATGGTTACCTATGGTTAACCATGGTTGACTATTTAAACATCAACTATAAAGGTTGAGTATGTTTTCCTATGACATCATCTTGTGACATTGTTAGTTTTTCATCACGATGCGACATCATTTTTTTTTGTCCCTCACATTACAATGTTGATTATGGTTCATATGATTTTTATTTTATTGTTTTTCACATTGTGATGTTAGATTTTTTTTTTCATATTATGTCATAGATTTTATATTTTTCATATTTTGACGTTGATTTTTGTCTTTCATAGTGAGATGCAATTTTTTTTCTCATCACATGTGACATCAATTTTTGTTCATCACGTTGTCATGATAATTTTCATTCATTAGATGGTGTTGTTGAACTTTTTTTGATAAATTATGACATGGATATTTATTTGTCACATTACGATGTAAAATTTTGAATATGTTTTCTTATGGTCAATTTTGGTTGACTATCAAGGAAAATTGTTGACCATGGCTGTCCAATTACAACTATAAGTGATTATGGTTGTCCATCGTCACTTTGGTTGACCATGGTTGACAATAATTGAGCTTGTTTAACCATAGCTAAATATGGTTGCACTCTTGAATTATAAAAGTTATATTAAAAACTATATATTGAAAAAAAGATATTAAATAATATTAAACTAATATTAAATTTGTTATATGAGGTTATGAAAGTTAAAGTTATTAAGTGTAATCATCATATTAATTTCTATGTGTATATTGATGATGGACATTATGATCATGATTAATTATGCATATATTGAGCATAATGTTTACGGTTAAATATAAATGTGTTGAAAATAATCACTAACGTTAGTTATGGCTAAACATAATGTCCATGTTAACTATGGTCAACCAGATCAATCACAATTAACATGTATTAAACTATAAATTAATATATTAATCTAAAAATAAATATCTTAAAGTGTAAATCTATATATTATTGATTTATTATTATATGTAAATATAGTAATTATTAATGTGTTAATAGATAGATTAATATATTAATAGATTAAGTTAAAGGAAGTTTAAGTAATTTCATAAATTTATTTATATCATTAAAATTTTAATATTATTATTATAAATAATATTACTTTTACAATTACTAAAAAAATTATATCATCTCATATATATATATATTTATATAATTATATATAGTTATAAATCTCTTAATATATTAACTTATATTTTCATAATTATGTAATTGATCACCATTGACCAACCAATTTTAATGTAAATTTAGAAATATTGGAAAACATTTGGACGTGGATATATTGGATTTCCATTTTTAAAATATATTAAAAAAACAAACTAAATAGTATTTAACAATTTGTTGAAATGGTAGGTTTTTTTTTTTTTTAATTTAGGATCTTTGTGTTACGTTAGATTAGGATTATATAAAGAAAATAAATTATGTTATTCCTTTTTTAAAGGGAAGTTAGATAATTTTAGTGTCTTGAGGTTGTTAAGACTTCATTTAACTAGAGCATATTGTAAATAAAAACTTATAAAAATAGTTACTTATTACAAATGTTCACATATATTGATTTGAGAAAAAAAATACTATTAGTGTTGCAAGAAAAAAAAAACAATGAGTAATAACAACAATTAGGAAGAATATCGAGGAATTTGCATTGGTTGGTCACTACCGTCATTCAAGGAGAAGGAGATGTTCACTAACCTCCTAGCTAGAATAGTTAGCTTGAATTTTATAATATCATTTTTTTGCTCTGTCAAATTGATAAAATTATCTTGTCGAGTCCTTGCGTACCTCTCTATGTTACCTTTAATATTCAAATGACATTTAACTTTGTGTCAGCTTCAAGTCATAACCTACGAAATGATAAGAATACGTGAAAAATATAATAAAATCCATTGACCTTTCGTGTGAAGGCTAGAAAATACCCACTTATAGAAACCCTCTCTTGGAAATATTTCGTTTAAATATTATAATGAAAAAATAAAAAATTGAAATATATCAATACAACGAATTAGCAAAACACATTTAAAAATATTAATGCAATACAGTAATGAAAACTTAAAACATTAACACAAAATATTAAAATGTATTAAAGCAAAATATTTGTGTAAATGTATTAACGAAAAGCAATAATATGAATGAATTCAATAATTGGCTTAAAAAAAAAATTTATATGAAAACTCAAAAGTGAAATAAATATAAAATAAAAAAATTAAACTTAATTTAATAGTTAATAAATGCAAAATTAAAAATTTTATGAAAAAATTAATAAATGTAAACTTCAAAATTAACACCATAATTAATGAATGCAGACTTAAAAGATACAATAGTTTTTTGAAATGGTATGAGAAAAATGGATGCACAGGATAAATGCAAGGTATTAAATCGATCATTGCAAATTTATTTTAATGCTTTTAAGTATTGTACCTTATTTGAGATTAATAAGAAATTTGGTTTGTTTAAACGAAATTAAATAAAATTAAAGCACATCATTCTCAAGTATTAAATACATGAAGATTTGTAAACACGTCACTCTTCAGTGTTAAATGCTTGAAGTGGATTCATCTCGCTCCTCATTATTGAAAAAAAATTCAACAAAAAGTTTTAATAATATTATTTTTTGGAGGTTGATTGCTAAAAAGGTTTGGATTTTTTATTTATTTTATTTATTTACATTAGAAAATATAAATGTAACATTAATTCAAATAAAATACATTTAAGATGTTTCTCGCTCTCAATCAAATACATTTAAGATGTTTCTCGCACTCCAATTCAATTTCTCTCTTCATTTCAATGCACTTTTGATATTTTTACAGATATCTTTCAAGATTAACTTAATTGGAAAAACAAGCCAATGATAAAAGTGGGCATGCGAGAATTATTCACGGTGTATTCAAGGGTTACTATATCAACTTTCCATGTAATGTGGAATACACAAAAATAAGGTAATTTAAGTATTTCTAGCTGTTGGGAATGTTGAACAAAATCAATAAGAGAGGGATGCTCCCCCACAATACAGAGAATACAAACAATATGTGGAATTAAACAAAACAGTCATACATAGGCAGCGATAAAACACAAGAGAGAAACAAACTTCTGTTTCTATACCATCACACTCTCAAAATAAAATTACATTTCTTTTAATACAAAGTGGTTGAAGCTTGAAAACATAATTCTAATCAATTTTGTTCAACGTTTGAAAATACTTTCAACAACATTTGTCCTTGGGTCATCGAAAGACCCATTTCTTCATTAATCAACACGCAGACCGTATTTTTGAATAAACACAAAAAAACACGCGAAGACGCATTCAAACACAGATACTCGTAGACTTCAAACTTGATGTGATTCGGCTTGGGTCCTCATCGCATTCGGCTCCTCATCGCAAATTGCAGATCAGCGGTCTTAAACTTTAACTAGGGTGCAGACATGGATAAACTTAATTTTCTTCGATTTCGAAGTGACGTGGCACCGTCGCATCACATATCAAATAACATAGTCTGTGGGTGTTCGGTGAAAAATATTAAATCTTGCGATGTGTGATTGCGATGTGAAATGACATCACAAAACAAATAACATAACCCGCGAAACTTTATAGGAAAACACAAAATGTTGCAGGCGTGATGTGCGATGGCACAATCGCACCACAAATCAAATAACATATGCAGCGGCACTTTAAGGGAAAACATACATGGTTGCAAATGCGATGTGCGGTAGCACGATCACATTACATGTCAAATAACTTAAATTGCGGCTAGTTAAAGGTAAGTGGTAAGTAATGCAAAGTGCGCTCTACAATGCGGCTTAAATTTTGGTAAGTCCGAAGTGCGAAATACAAAGGAAATGAATGCAAAAACAGGGTTTGGTCCATGCGGTAGTGATAAGGTAGGTCATGTCAGATATCGTATGGATGGATGAATAACATAACAATGGAAAATGGCTTGCGGGTAAATGCTAAGAGTTGCGAAATTCGTTGCGGGAAAAAATAAAAGGCAAGTCAAAATGTGGTGGTTGGAAATAAACGCAGAGTTAAAGGCTCGGGTACTCTTTTTGTCGTGTTGCGTGAAAACTCCTCCAAGCTCTTGGATTTGCTGCTATCCTTCTATATTGTAAAAAATTGATGAAGTGTGGGTTGTGGCACTACTTATTCATGGCGGTGGTTGGGAGTCAAATTCCAACACTCCCCCTTAATCACAACTGTCACCATCAGTCATTCCCAGACATTCTCTGAGATATTCAAAACTCCTCCATGCTAATGGCTTTGTAAGGATATCAGCAAACTGTTCCTCTGTTCTGCAGTGTTGCAAAACAATCTCACCATTGTTAACCAATTCTCTTATAAAATGATATTTTTCATCTATGTTCTTTGTTCTCTTATGAAAAACAAAATTATCTGATAATGGAATTGTTGAGCTATTATCACAATAAATTGTGGTTCCCTTGTCTTTCTCATGACAAAATTCTCTCAACATCCTTCTCATCCATATTTCTTGGCATGTAGCTATTGTCGCTGCCACATATTCTGCTTCTGTTGTTGATAAAGAAACAATTGGTTGCTTCTTGGATGCCCATGAAATGGATCTCAACACCAAATGAAACACATACCTAGATGTGCTCTTTCTGTCATCTACACTTCCATCCCAATCACTGTCAGTGTAACCAATCAATTTAAAATTAACAGTTCAGGAATATAGAACACCATACTCCATTGTTCCATTCATATACCTCAGAGTTCTCTCTGCTGCCTGCCAATGTATCTCCTTTAGTGTCTCCATGACTTTGGAAATTAAACATACAACATACATAATATCAGGCCTAGTTGCAGTCAAATACACAAGGCTGCCAACTATGCTCTTCTACATTGTCAGATCAACATTCTTGTTGCAATATTCCTTACTTAACTTTAACCCCATGAAAGTTGGAGTTACTGTTGCTTTGTTGTGTTGCATGTTAAACCTCTTCAAAACTTCTGCAACATATTTTTCTTGCAAAATAAAAAATCCATTTTCATTTTTCTTTACTTCCATGCCCAAGAAGTATCTCAATAAACCCAAATCAGTCATTTAAAATTCACTCTTCATGACTGCCTTAAAATCAGCAATGAGAGAAATGTCACTGCTAGTGAAAATTAAATCATCTACATATAAAACAACAATAAGTATCTTACCATCATTTTTTTTATTGTATACCATGGGTTCACCATCACATTTTTCAAACCAATTTTTGGTCAATTAAGCATGAATTCTGTTGTACCATGCTCTTGGTGATTGCTTCAGCCCATAAAGAGTTTTCTTCAACTTTCACACTTTGTGCTTTTGGCCTTCAATCTCATAGCCTCGAGGTTCTCCAACATATACCTCCTCTTTCAACACTCCATTCAAAAATTATGATTTCATATCCATTTGGTAGACTTTCCACTTTTGTTGTGCTACTATGGACAACACTGTGTGCATTGTCTCCATCCTTGCAATTGGTGCAAAGGTTTCTTCATAAACTCTTCGTTGCTACTACTTGTAGCCTTTCACAACAAGTCTTGCTTTGTGCCTTTCTATATTGATTTCAACATTTCTCTTGGTCTTTTAGACCCATTTTACTCCAATGACATCTTTACCTTTTGGGAGGTCCACTAACTCCCATGTGTCATTCTCTTATATTGCACCAATGTCTTCATTCATTGATTCAATCCAATTTTCTTCTTTTAATGCATCTTCAAAATGAATTGGGTCATCAACATGAAAAAAAAAAGATAATAAAGAGTTCAGACCATTACCATTATTAGCTTCTTGCTCATAGATTTCACTCAAATTTCTGAATCCTTGTCTTCTTGGTGTGCTTGGAGTTCCACTTGAACTCGAGGGATTTTATGATCCTTGTGGTCTATTTGGAGAAGCACTTCCTTGATTTCTCAAGGCTATTTTGTTTCTTACTTGTGGTGTGCTCTGATGTGCTTGCCTAAGTGGAGGAGGAACCACCATGGAAGAATTATTTTCAGCAATCAATTCCTCTTGCTCTTCATGAGACACACATGTCTTCACATTCACTGTTTTCTCTAAGCTTCCATCCCAAGCTTCTTCTTCAATAAACTGCACATCTCTGTTTATTATAACTTTCTTGGTGGATGGATTATAGAGTTTGTAGGATTTGGACTTATCACTTTATCCAACAAAGATACACTTCTCCCCCTTGTTGTCCAACTTCTTCCTTAGTTTATCCGGGACATGTGCATAGTCCACACATCTAAATACTTTCGTGTGAGTGAAAAACTGCTTTGTTCCACTCCATGCTTCTTCCGGAACCCTATTCATTACATATTTGGTTGGGCATCTATTCAAAATATACGCTACACAATTGACATCTTTAGCCCAATAGTCATTTGGAAAATGTTTTTCCTTTAGCATACTTTTGACCATGTCCATGATGGTGCTATTATTCCTTTCTGCAACACCATTTTTCTATGGTGTGTACCTTGTGTTAAAATTCTTGTGAATGCCAATCTCCATACAGAAACGTAGGAAATATTTGGAGATATATTCTCCTCCTCTGACAGTTCTCATCATTTTGATGTAATGCCCTTTCCGCTTCTCAACAAGAGCTTTGAAGTGGTAGAACTATTCAAAAAAATCACTTTTCTGTTTCAATAATTACACCCATGTATTTCTGGTGTAATAATCTATAAATTTCAAAACATAATGGCTGCCAAATAAATATGGAATTTTCATTGGTCCACATAAATCAGAGTGGATAATCTCCGAGGGTGCCTTTGCCCTTATACTCTTCCCTGCTAGGAATGATTCTCTGTGTTGTTTTACCAAGATGCAGTGTTTCGCATAGGTTGTCTGGTTTCTCAATGAGTGGTAATCCTTTTACCATCTCTTTTCTATGCAAGAGGTTCAAACCTCCAAAATTTAGATGTCCAAATCTCAAATTCCATAACCAGTTTTTGTCTTTCGCTTCTTCTTGAAAGAGTTCTTGTTCGGTTGCTACTACCACACCTCCTTTCTTCAAGTCTTTTCTAAGCTTGAGAGGAAACATCCTATTCTTTGTCATATGCACTTATGTAATGACTCTCTTACATGGAGGTATGCCCATGATAGTACACACATAATTCTTAAAAAATACATTGTAGCGCATGTTCATGAGTTGTCTAGTTGTTAGAAGGTTACATTTCAGGCTAGGTACATAATACACATCTGGCACAAACTTATTTTCTACCTTCCTTGTCAATATTGACACTCTTCCTTTTCCCATGACAAATACTTTGCTATCAGTACCTGTTGTCACTTCAGACGTCACATTTTCATCCAGATTGGCAAAAATTGCTATATTTCCAGTCATGTGGTTACTACAACCTGAGTCTAAGAACTATACATCTTCTTGTTTTTCTTCTACTACATTACATGTTAGAAGCACATTACTCTAGTTCTGATCTTCTTTTGCAAAATTTGCATTTTTTTTATTATTCATGTCATTTTGATTCTTTCTACATTAATTGGCATAATGTCTCAACTTTTTACAATAATGACATTGGACTTGGAATTTGTCATACCTTTTTCCTTGTGCTTAGTCTTGACTTCAGCCTTCACTTTGATTTTGATTGTTGCCCCTTCCACTTGTGCTTGCAGGGTTGTTTCTTCCACCTCGCTGTGGGCTTCTTCCTCTTCCCTGGTAGTTTGATCTTCCACGACCTCTACCTCGACCAAAAGTCATTTGTCTCTTGAAAGCATGCTCCAATGAGTAATTCAATGTTCTTTTCAGTCTATGTTCATGTGACATCAGGGATGCATGAATCTCATCCATTGAAAACTTTGAGAGATCCTTCGTCTCTTCTGTTGCCACTACTATGGCATCAAATATTAAGGGTAGATTTCTCAATATGTTGTCCACTATTCTTCTTTCCTCAAGTGTCTCTCCATGAGACCTTATGTGGGTAACCAACCCATTGACATGTGCGAAAAAAGAGTCTATGTTATCAGACTCTTTCATATAGAGAGTTTCAAAATCTCTCCTCAACATTTGTAGCTTTGTTGTCTTCAACTTCTCCATGCCTTGATATACTATTTTGAGAATATCCCATGCCTCCTTAGACTTTGTTGCTACTATAATCCTTGGGAAAATACTCTCGAGAACTGCTTGATTGAGATAGAAGAGGGATTTGTAATCCTTCTTCTTGTTATCTCTCAAAAACTCTCTTTCTACTGTTGTCAAAGCAGCCAACACTGTTGCATCTGCTGGTTATTGGAAATATTGCTCCACCAGCTCCCATATATCTTGTGAAGAAAATAGGGCTCTCATTGTAATGGTCCAGTAATCATAATTCTTCCCATTAAATTGTGGTATTTAGGGATTTTCTAGGCTTGTTCATGCTACTACCATTTTGACTATGTTAAACAAACAATCAACTTGACTGTGTAAAACAGAAGCTTTCTCACTATTGGATAAATCCGCTTCTTCAAATCAATATTACAGCTTCTGCAGTGAAGAGTGAGCTCATGTGTCTTTCACCGAGAGCCTAGACCTACTCTGATACCATGCTGGGAATATAGAACAAAATCAATAATAGAGGGATGCTCCCCCACAACACAGAGAATACAAAAAATATGCAGAATTAAAAAAAAACAGTCATACATAGGTAGCGATAAAACACATGAGAGGAACAAGCTTCTGTTTCTATTCCATAACACTCTCAAGATGAAATTACATTTTTTTAATACAAAGTGGCCGAAGCCTAAAAACCTAATTCTAATTAATGTTGTTCAATGCTTGAACAAACGTTCAACAACATTCATCCTTGGGCCATCGAAAGACCCATTTCTTCATTAATGGGCACGCAGGCTGTATTTCTGAATTAAACACAAAAAACACGCGAATATGCTTTCAAACACACAAACTGGCAGACTTCAAACTTGATGTGATTCGGCTTGGGTCCTCATCACATTCGGCTCCTCATCGCAGATTGTAGATCGATGGTCTTAAAATTTAAATGGGATGCGAACACGGATAAACTTAAGTTTCTGCGACTGCGAAGTGACCTGGCATCGTCAAATCACAAATTAATTAACGTATCCTGTGTGCGTTCAGCAGAAAGCATTAAATCTTGCGATGTGAGATTACGATGCAATATCACATCGCAAAACAAATAACATAACCAGTGGAACTTTATGGGTAAATATAAAAGGTTTTGGGCGCGATGTGTGATGGCACAATTGCACCACAAGTCAAACAACATATGTTGTGGTATTTTTAGATCAAATGTAAATGGTTGCGAATGCGATGTGCGGTAGCAAGATCGCATCACATGTCAAATAACCTCACTTGTGGCTGCTGAAAGGTAATTGTAAGTAATGCGAAGTACGCTCTGCAGTGCGGCTTAAATGTCAGTAAGTGCGAAGTGCGGAATACAAAGGAAATGAACGCACAAATAGAGTTTGGTCCATGTGGTAGGGATAAGGTAGGTCCCGCTAGATATGGCATCAGTGGATGGATAACATAAAAATGGAAAATGGCTTGTAGGTAAATGCTAAGAGTTGCGAAATGCGCTGCGGGAAAAAAAAAAATGTAAGTCAAAATGCGGTGGTCGGAAATAAACGCAGAGTTAAAGGCTCGGGTACTCTGTTTGCTGTGTTGCGTGAAAACACCTCCACGCTCTTGGATCTACTGCTATCCTTCTTTGTTGTCAAAAATTGATGAAGTGTGGGTTGCGCCACTACTTATTCATGGAAGTGGTTGGGAGTAAAATTCCAACACTAGCAAATGCCATCTCCTGCGCAAATGGAAGCCTCACAAGGCCTATCCAGAATGCACATGTTAAGAAAGATTCTCTGTAGAGGATATTGAATATTTATATAGTTCGGTATAGAAAACTTTCCATTTTGGGTAAAATTTATAGATGTGTAAAACTCACAAATGACCAAAATTATTAAAGAAATGTTTTTGATTCTACCTTGTGAAGGAAGGAAAAGACAACCTAGATGGGATTCTAGTTATAAATAACAATCATAAGAAATTGTATATGTAAATAAACAATATGCAGCGGTCACTAAAATTATGCACAATCAAAATAATAGTCACAGTTAATGAGATCTACAATATGCAGAGGCTACTAAGACAATTCATAACCAAAATAGTAGTCCCAGTTAATGAGACTATTAGTTTATTTCTTTGTTGTTCCACTACATTATTGTTTTTGAACATTAGTAGGGTATCCTTCACCTCCCAACCTCTAAAATTCAATAGCCAATATTAGTCATAAAATAATTCAAGAAAAATTTACACCAAAGGTGACTTCCAAGTCATTGCACATCAAAATTGAACCTGGAAAACGAACCTTGGTGGATGGGGATTCAAAAACCTAACCTGGTTTGAAAAATCCTTGTCGCTAAAAAAAATGTGTGGAGATCCCTGTTTGGACCATCAATTTAGATCATAAAATGAAAATATATAAAACACATATCAATAGTTGACTGGATCAAAGGATATGCCAAAAAACTGGTCAAGGGAGGCTCAATTGTAGGGAAAGCTCTCACTGCATTCTTTCCCATTCTCTTTAACTGGCTCTCTTGGAGAGGTGGGGATGGAAATAAGGTATTCATTGGCAATGACCCTTTCATTGGTGGTTCCCGTTCCTGGAATTTCTCTTTATAATTAATTAATTATTTGCATTCAAAAGGAAGATATCACCTTCCTAAGATCATAGCCGTTGCCATCCCAAAGCCCTCTAAAAACTATTGGATGACCACATCCAAATTTGGATTGGAAGGTAATCTAGAAGAGGAATGGAAGAATTTTATACTTTAGATAAATATGAATTGAGTTAGATTGTGCAATTCAAATTACTAGCTAATTTGGAGCCGTGGTACATACTCTTCGGAAGTAAAGAATTTTATACTTGAGATAAATATGAATGGAGTTACATTGTGCAATTCAAATTACTAGCTAATTTGGAGCCATGATACATCCTCTTGGGACGTAAAATCTCAGATTGCATATGAAGTAATTGTACACTTTGATATGGAGCTTAATCATAGATGGTGGAACAATTTTTATGGAGATGGCACATCCCAACCAAATAAAATTATTCGCCAAGTTGTCTCTCCATAATAAAATTATTTTAACGTGGGAGAACCTCTAAAAAAGAAGGTTTGTGGGACCTACTAGCTGTAGCCTATGTAGACAACATGAAGAAAGCACAAATCACATATTCAAAACATGCTACACGGCTCATGAAATTTGGTTCATATTCATATAGATGTTGGGCATTCAAACAACTCATAGGTGGACATGTATTAAGGAATCACTAAACTTCTCAGCCAAAAAACCCAACCATATTTTTACTCTCCTCATCTTAGTGGCTTGGGGTATTTGAAATTATAGGAACATTACCATTTTAAAAAATGACAGATTTCCTATCTCTTCAAGGTCCTCAAATATTGTTGCAATCTTCAGAGAATATACTCCTATACAATTTGAAAATCCCACTAGAAGAACAAATATCCTAGTAATACCACTCACTTCTCCTATTGGAACTTTTGATGGGGCAGCATCAGAGAACCTATGTGGAGGAGGGAGAGGGGCAGGGGTTGATCAAATTACCAGAGAACATATTCTTCTGAATTGGAATTGGTATTGGACCCGGGTCAAATACCAAAAAAGAAATTATAGCATCTTAAACCCCCATGGAAATGGTAAATCTAAAAAACATTAAAAACATCTCAATTCTAGGAGACTCAAAATATGTAGTTGATTGGTTGACAAGTGTAGCACAAATAGAAGATTTAAACCTCAAATCCTGGAAAATCAGAATTAGAGAATTAAAATTTTTCTTCCATGTGATTAAATTTTAACACATCTATAGAGAATTCAACATTTACGTAGACATGCTATCAAAAAAATCTCTATCACTAGATTTATTGCACATTCGAATTGAAGAACTTGAGGAAGCCAAGACTAAAATACATATTACATGCCCATAGAAACTAACTCAAAAATTCATCAACAGAGCTATGGGAAGAATTTCTTCACATTTTTCTAGAAAAATGTAAATTTCATCAGTAGAGTCATGGGAAAATCCACATAATAGTTTTTAGAACAATGGAAACTTCTGATAAACAACTCCCAAGATATCAAATTTTCATATTCCATATTTTTCTTAGCACAAACACCTCTTCAATTCCATTTGAAAATTGGATGTATCTCCTTTTAATTGTAGGACAAAATTTTACTGTATATAAATACTCATGAATAGCTTACGAATATTTAGAATATAATTTGTTTGACAATTATTAAAGAATGGTAAAAATTGGTTTTCATAATGTAATTATCGCAGTAAATCTAGTTTTACCATTCAGACAGTTACGTAACCATAGGGAGTTATATGATGAAATGTTTGAATATTAAAGTGGTGATTGGACAAGAGGTTTCATGTAATGTTTTGGAGAATCCTTTTGACTGGGAGAAATAAGAATTCCAATCCCTTGCCCCATGGAGGTTTCCTTGACACACTATTAGGGTTTTACCAGGTAAATTCTTTGTGTTTCTCGTTGCATGATTCAATTTCTATTTCTTGTTCATTTGTTTCATATTTTAATGTTAACATGATTAAAATACCAAAAAGTGGTATGAGAGATTTGTTGTGAGGACCGTGAGGTATCTTTGTTAAGCATGTCTACCATCGAAGGTCAGAGAAGAGTCTTAGCCCATAAAGTCTAAACACCAGTTTGAGCAATACGACACAAGAAGACAAGCTGAGAATGTGCAGTGTATTTGTTTTTTTTATCATTTCCAAATAAAAAAATTTAATATTAGTAGCCACCTTATTTAGTCAGACGTCAATAATTGGGTGTCATTGCTTACTAAAATACACACTTCTAGAGACACAGAGTCATTGATTTAAGAAGTATTCTCATCATAAGTTTAGCATTGTCGAAAGGATAGCCTCCAAAGAATGATTCGGGCATTTTCAAAAGAATATTTGAAGTCTGGAGCAAGGAGAGGGTTCTATTTTTTTTAACTTTCTTCCACAAAGGGTTTGGTCCTACTAAATCATGCAAAAGGGAGTGAATTTACCTCAAACTGAAACTATTGTTTATTGACTACAAAGAAGGTTCTACCCCAAAGAACGAAAAAAAGAGTTAGTAATCCATTAGTTTTACTGGGTATATGCAAAGAAATCCTCCATAGAGAAAATATTTCGTTGGATAGTGAGAAATTTGAAGTAGTCTTGGAACTGAGCGAATAGAGTGGTATTTTTTTTCATAATTTTCATATCATTGATGAAGTTTTTTCTTAGAGATTCAATGTTGGTTTTATTAAAAAAAGGGGTTTCTATAAATTGTCTCTTTTGTGGAAGAATAAATATGTTTGTGCAAGATAAAATTAATAGAAAATTCAACAATTGTTTTTTTCAACTGGTAGAAAATCCAACAGGGAAAAAATTGAGAAAAACCCTAGATAATTTATTTTGGTGAACATTGAAACAACCTAGTAAAGGTTTTTAAAGGTTAACAGAAATTTGTAGAGCCTTTGTAGGATGAAATGGCCAAAATTACTATGTTAAGTTTGAGGTGGAGAATTTCACCTGTACGATCAATTTTGCATTGTGGAAAATGAAGGTACGATATTTTTTCATGAAACAAGGGTTTCACAAAGCATTATATGGGGTTAGAAAGAAACATATTGGCATGAAATATTTGGATTCAAAGGACTTGGATACCCGAGCTCTTAGTACCATCAGGATGTGCCAGGGAGATGAAGTTCTCTTTAACATTGTTGAAGAAACATTAGTAGCAGGTTTGTGGGGAAAATTGCAAACAGTGAATGTCACCAAATATTTAACAAAAGAAATATATTTTAAGAGGAAGTTGTATAGCCTCCAGATGAAGGAGGTTAAAAAAGTTGTAGAACACTTAAACATATTTAATACACTTATTTTCTAGTTGTCAGATATGGATGTTAAATTTGAAGAAGAAGATAAAGTTATTACCTTGTTGTGTTCCTTGACTGGGTCTTAGGATCACTTTGTGACTGTTGTAAGTTTGAGCAAAACCAAGTCCTTAGAATTTGATTTTCTTGTGGGAGATCTGTTATCTGAAGTATTATGGAAGAAGTATATCCTTGAAATTTCTGCGCTAAAAGCCATGGTGGTCGGAGGCCGATACAAGGAAAGAGGGGAGAAAGAAATAAGCTAATCTAGATTAAAATCAAAAGGAAAGAAGTGTAAAGTCAAATTCTAGCATTGCAACAAAACAGGGAATCTTGAGAAAGACTATTGGAAAAGAAAGGATTCCATTGAAAATCTAAAGAAGGAAGAAAATCAAGGTGAGTCAGGTATGATTGATGAATTTTTATCTGCTGAATTAGGTATGCTATATGTAATTATGCCTATTTGTGATGTTTCTAAACATTATCTAAATTGGTTGTCCGAATCTGGTGCTTCTCATCACTTGAGTCCACATAGAAATGGGTTCACTTCATATCAAGTTGTGAATGGTAGTTTTGTTTTTATGGGTAGTAATGTATATTTTCAAATTGTTTAGATGGAAAATGTTAGAATTAAAATGTATGATGATACAGTTATAACACTGACTAATGTTATACAATTACTTGACTTGAGAAATAATTTGATTTATTTTGGATTATTGGACTCGGAAGGTTACAATTCAAAAAGTAAAAAATGAGTGTTTAATGTTTCAAAGGGTGCTCTGATTATTATGAAGGTGGAGAAGATAGGAAAATTTTACATACTCAAAGGAAGTACTCAAGTCATTGAGGGAATGATTCTATCTAAGAAGGTAGAAGAAGATACTCGCCTATCAGATCAAAGAGAAGGGTGACATGAATGAGAAGGGCCTTCAGGTACTAATGAATTGCAGATTACCTCCTAATTTTAAATCATTGAGTTTGGATTTTTGCAAGAATATATATATGGAAAACAATGTGAACAAAAAATTAAAACTAGAAGTCATAATAGTAAAATAATTTTGGATTATATTCATTCAGATCTTTGGGGACCATCTCCTACAGTATCTTACAGGGGCACATCTTACTTCGTAACATTTATTAATGATTAATCCATGAAATTCTTGGTCTATATGTTAAAAATAAAATTCGATGTCTTTAATTTCTTTAAAATATTTAAAGCTATGGTTGAAAATAAAACATGAAAATTAATTAAAAGTCTAAGAACTGACAATGGAAGTGAATTTACTTCCTTATAATTTGAAAAATATTGCAAGGATGAAGGGATTATTAGACATAAAACTAATTTCGACACTCCTTAGTAAAATCATGTTGCTAAACGTATGAATCAGACTCTTATAGAGAGAGCCAAAAGCATCATAAACAATGCTAACATGCATAAGGGGTTGTGGGCATATGTAGTATCTATTGTTTGTTATTTGGTAAAAATATCACCTTCAGTTGTGATTAATTGTAAAATTCCTAAGGAAGTTTGGTCAGGACAGTCTTGGTATTATTCACATTTAATATTTTTTGGTTGTGATTCTTATGCTCTTATTCTAAATAATATTTTTTCTAACTTAGACCCAAAAGAAAATTGTTATTTCGTTTTTGGGTATGAAAATGCAGCGAAAGTATATGGGTTGTGAGATATTTCTTTGTGTAATATAGTCCTTAGTAGAGATGTAACATTTGATGAATCTTCTCTTCTAAAACTAAATGTTGAAATAGTTGAACAGGAACACGTATCATCGAATCAACAAGTTCAGTTGAAGACTCGATATTTTTCGAAAAGTTGGAAGGAGGAAGAAACTTCTAAAGAAAAAGGTTAAGAATATGGAAAGAAAACTAGAGAATTTCATGAACCAGTTTAACAAAAAAACACTCTAAGGAGGTCTACAAGGGAAAGAAGAACACCCAAAAAGTATGAATATTTTTCTTCATACGCTGCAATTATTATTGAATATGGGGAATATTATTGTTATCAAGAAGCAATGGACGATGAAAATAATGAAAAATGGAAGAAGGCTATGAATGAAGAAATTCATTCTTTAGCCAAGAAAAATACTTGAGATCTTATAGAACTTCCTAAAGGGAGATGTTTTGTTGGATGCAGATGGATCTCCAAATTGAAGTGAAATGTTGATGGAAATAATGAAACATATAAGGTGACACTGGTAGAAAAACAGTATTCTAAGGCATAAGGTTTTGACTTTCATGAGATTTTTTTACTAATCATCAAGGTTGTTTCTATTCATACTTTGTTAGCACTAACTACATTACTTGATCTTGAGTTAGAACAGTTAGATGTTAAAACAACCTTCGGTCATGGAGATTTGCATGAAGAGACTTATATAGAACAACCAGAGCGTTTTTTACAAGGCCGAGATAGAAGATTAGTTTGCAAGCTCATAAAATAATTATATGGCCTGGGATAGTCTCCCAGGGATTGGTACAAGAAGTTTTACTCCCTCATGGTTATCCATAACTTCACTAGAAGTGAGTATGATCATTGTGTGCACTTTAAGAGTTTTAATGGCATATTCATTATTTTGGTATTGTATATTTATGATATGCTTATTGCAAGAAAAAGCATGGAATAAATCAACAGTTTAGAGGCTCAGATTTCTACGAAATTTGATATGAAATAACTTGGAGTTGCAAAACATATATTGGGTATGGAGATAGACATAGATAGGAAAAATGGAAAGCTCTAGTTATCATAGTATATGTATGTGGAGAAAATACTTGCGAACTTCGTTATGGACAATCTGAAACCTATTACTAGTCCTTTATATTTCCATTTCAATATTTCTTTGGGTTTGAGTCTTAGAAATTATGAAGTAAACAAGTATATGTCTCATTTACCATATACAAATTTTGCATGAAATTTAATGTATGTGATGGTATATACAAGACTTGACATTTCACATGAAGTTGGAGTTTTTAGCAGGTCCATGGAAAATTGAGGAGAAGAACACTGACAAGAAGTAAAATTAGTTCTTTGGTTTTTGAGAGGCACAAGTGACCATTGTATCATATTTAATATTTTTGGAGATTTAGTCCGCGAATATGTGGATGCTAACTATGCAGTTATTTGGAAAAGAGGAGATCTACTACAGGAAATATCTTTACTCTTGCAAGTGGAGAAATTAGCTAGATGTAAAAGCTTCAACAAATAGTTTCTTTCTACAGTAATGAAGTAGACTATATATATACTTTAGATGCATGTAAAGATGCAATCTGGTTGAATGGTGTACTTCATGAGCTTGGAAGGATGCAGGAGGAAGTGAATGTATTCTGTGATATTCAAAGTGCTATTCATTTGGGTACAAATCCAGTTTATCATAGCAAGAATAAGCACATTGATGTAAGGTACCATTTTGTAAGACAAGTGATCGATGGTGGAAAAGTAGCTCTTAAGAAGGTCCATACATAGAAGAATCGTGCAGACATGTTCACGAACGCAGTTTTAGTAGAGAATTTGCGATGTTTTTTGGCTTCTATTGGCTTTTTGAAGACATTAAGAATGGGAATAGGGAAGGGATTAGGAATATTGTTGTCAACGTGGATATTTTTAAAGAATGACAAAAATTAATGTTAATAATGTAATTATCTGAGCAAATATATTTTTACCATCAAGATAATTGTGTAACCATAGGGAGTTATGTAACGAAATGTTAGAATATTAAAGTGATGATTACCTGAGAGGCTTGATGTAATTTTTTGGAGATTCATTTTGACCTGGAGCAATAAGAATTACAATACCTTGTCCCATGGAGGTTTCCTTAACACACTATTAGGGCTTTACCATGTAAATTATTTTTGTTTCTTGTTGTATGATTCAGTTTCTATTTCTTATGCATTTATTTCATATTTCAATGTTAATGGGATCAAAATACCAAAAGAAATTTGATTCTTATAGAAAGGACTGAATGTGTACATATATTTCCAAAATTATATGTTAATCATAGTGCAGGAATGATTTCTCAATAGCAATATGTACTTTTTTTAATCCATACGGACCAGATGGGTGTCGCATATCTAACCTCAGAAAACTCAAATTCCCTCTTTGCATGGGCATATTAAATGAAGCAAAAGCGCACTTTGATTGGTGATAGCAGCTGGAGCATCCTGACACCTTAACATTAAAGTATTTGGCGATATTGTTTAAAATTGTAAATTTTCAAACTTACAAGATTAGGGTATCAGGTTAATATAAACCCTCTATTTTGATATATGGTGAAGAATCTTAGGTAAATATTAAATCCCGACGACTCCTCTAATTTTATTTTAATACATAATTGAAATTTTGCAAGGTGTACACCAATATAAAGACTCATATCAACTAAATATATATTGAGACATTATCTTTCCCAATCGGGAATTTTCCTTGGTGATGGACTTTACCAAGTAGTTTCTTAGAGAAGTTCGCAAAGCTCACTTGAAATCTCAATCTTGGATCAAGGATAGTGTGATGGACTACCTTATACAAAAACATTATCCTTAACTAAAATGGTTTATATATGTTAGGTCTAAGACTTTTGTCGTCCATAATTTAGATAAATGTATTTTCGATTAATCACATCATTATAATTTGGTCGACGTTTTGATCCATCTAATGTAGTTCATCCTCAGGAAAAGGTGAAAAAGATAACTAATCTTAATGAATAAATAGTGTGGATGCAACATTGTCCGGAGATAGCCGTTGGAAACTAGTCGTTAAAAAATAGTCATTATTGAATTATTTAGTTAGTTATTAGGGAATAATATTAAAATATTATTTGTTAAGATTTTTTATTAAATGGGTTAATGAATAATATTATAGAAATTGATATTTTGGATGTTTCTATGGTGTAAGTTTTGATACTGAAAAATGACGACTGTGGAGATACTGAATTCCCTATATCAAAAATTATAGAATTTATTAATAAATATTTGAATAAAATTATTAGAAATTATTAATATTATAATAGGGTAATATTGAGTTAAAGAATAAAGGATAAAATAGTTTAATAATAAATATTTTTTAAAAGGTTGATTTTTTTTATTTATATATTATTCTTATAATTCATGGGATAATACATAATATATTATAGCTAAATCAAAATAAAGAAAAACTAAGAACAAAGATTAATAATTCTAAAGAAATAGGTTAAAGGAAAAATTGAAATCGAGGACAGAGGAAATAAAACCAAAAAATAAAAAATAAAGACCAAATGCGGCCCGAGTCCCAACACAAGGTGGGGAAACCAACTAGATAGTATCAGAGTAAGGCTCCTACTCAATTTCCAACCATCATCCTTATTGAGATTTTTAGCATGCCTCTCATTCTCAATATCTTCCCTGAGCTTCCTATGGTGGAAGTGATAAACCTGAGCAATGACTTTGGAGTCCTCAATGCATACATGGTGACATGATTTTTCTACATGTTTCACAAGAGCTGATGTTTGGGACTGATTTTGACTGATGTCTACAACATGCTCCTGGGTTCTCTTTCTATTGGATTGACCTGTTTGCCCAATATTGCGAGAAACACATGAACAAAGATTCATGTAAACACCTTTCATGTCTCTAAGTTCAATATAGTCCTTCATAGATCTGAGAGAATTTCTAATATTACAGAGAATTTTGAACGAAAAGGAGATATTATTCCCTCTAAGGACATGGTAAATTTTGTCTGAGGTCCCTTGGATAAATGGAGGTGAACTTTGGAGATAGGATCCACTCGAGTAGATTTGTCTCTTAACCCTTCATAGGATTTCTAAAGGCCTTAAGGCCTTGAGATATTCTATATCCATTATTATAAAAAATTTCAAGAAGATGGGATTTCTCTGACTTTAGGTGGTTTTCGTCAGATATTTTTAGAGCACGAGTAGAAAGAGTTCAAAGAGCACCAAATCTCTTAGTAGGAAAATGATGAGAAACAACATGAAGATATTGTTCCATGTGATTTTTATTGTGAAAAACTTGGTGGCAAATGGAACCATCCTCCATTGTAAAAAGAATGATATCCTGGAAGGGAAGGAAACCGTCCACCTCCACTTCCATCGTGAGTTTGATGGAATCTGACTGGGAATTTAGGTGCCCAAGTAATAGATCTAATTTTTCGCTACCATGGGGCCATATGACACAAATATCATCCATGAACCTCTTCCACCTATTAGGGTGAAATTGAGTTGAGGCTAAGGCCTTCACTTCAAAATCATCCATAAATAGATTAGAAACTATAGGGGAAATATGGGAACCCATAGAAACACCGCAAGTTTTCTCATATCACTCACCTTGGAAACTAAAGAAAGTCGAGGCGAGACAAAGGCCAACTAATTTGGAAGTGTCTTGGTCCGAATTAATGTCTAAATTATTTTTGAACATATATTTGCTTATGATTGGTATGTATAACACAAAATGAAAGCAATGTCATATTAAAGATACTAAAAATTTAATATTATTTATTTGTGGAATTATAAAATGAATTTTCTCCATCCCATTAATGGAATTATAGTAATTGATTTCAGGAAAAAAACATTTTTAATTTTTCTTAATTTTATAATGAAATTGAAATATATATATATATATAATTTTGAGAAAATAATAACAATTTGTTAGAATAGCAATAAATTTTATATTAGTTGATGGGAGAAGTAAAACAAAAATTAAAGTGATGTCTTTCAGATTAATTGGATCATGAGGATTTGGTCGATGTTTTAAACCAACTAATGTGGTTCATCTTCAAGACAATGGTGAGAAAATATATCCATCTTAGAAAATAAAAAGCAGTGACGCATCACGTTCTACAACCTAGAGTTATCCATTAGGAACTATCCATTATGAAATAACTGTTAGGAGTTAGTCAATAAGTCATTCAAGGTCAAATTATAGTTACAAAATAGATATTTAAAGTACATGTTATTTTATTATAATATTAATAAAATATTAAACTATATTATAAGAAAATTATGATATTATAGTATTAGGTTGAAGAGTTGAAAAAATTTAGAAAGTTTAATAATATATATTATCGCAAGTTTAATTATTCTTAATAAAAATGATATTATAGGTATAAAATACAGGGAGTTAGAATAATAATATGTTATAATTGAATTGGAATTTATGTATACTTTTAATATATAATAATAATAAATTAATAAAGGAAAAAATCCTTCACAAAAAGAAAAAAAAATTACGAAAAAAGGAAACACAACGAAATCAGGAATAGAGGGCATCCCTATTGAGGTTGGTTGCATGATTTTTTCAATTTCTAAAGCCTCTCTAAGCTTCCTATGGTGGAAATGATCAACCCTCGCAATGACTTTAGAATCCTCAATGCAGACATGGTGCTTTTATTTCTCCACATATTTAGCAAGATCTAAGGACGAAGAATGATTGTGCTTGATGTCTATTGCATGTTCTTGGATTCTCAAATTAATGGAGTGACCAATTTCTCCAATCTAGGAAATCCCACATGAACAAGGTTTCGAGTAGACCACTTTCATATTTTTTGGGTCTACATAGTCCTTCACAGATCTAAGAAAATTTATAATTGTATGAAGAGGTTTGAATGAAGCAGAAACATTATTATTTTTAGGAATATGGGTAATCCTATGAGTGGTTCCATGGATTAATGGAAGTTGAACTTTCGAAATATGGTAGTTATGAGAAGAATTAGCCCTAGACTCTTTGCAGGAACTTTGAAAAGCCTTGATACCTTAAGATTTGCCATAACAATTTTTATTTTTTTTAAATTAAGAAGATGAGATTTCTCTTGCTCTATATGTTTCTCATCTGAAATTATGAGGGTATGGGTAGCTAGAGTGATAATAACACCAAATTTTTGTGTCGAAAAATGATGAGAATCTGCTCAAAGGTACTACTTCATATGAGTTTTTTTTACAAATAACTTGGTGATAAATGGAACCATCATCCATTCTAGAGAGGATAATGTCAAAGAAATGAAGACACCCACTCACCTCAACTTCCATTGTGAATTCTATTTAATCAGATTCGGAGTTCATATGGTTAAGAAACCAATCCAATTTTTCCTGACAATGGGGCCAAATGACACACGTGTCATAAAAGAACCTTTTCAACCTTCAAGGGTGAAACTAAGCAGAGGCTAAGGCTTAGGTCTCAAAAACCTCCATGAATAAGTTAGCCACAATGTAGGAAAGAGGGAAACCCATTGCTACCCCACAATTTTACTCATAGAAATAGCCTTGAAAACTAAAGAAAGTAGAGGTAAGGCACGGGTTGACTAATTTTGCGGTGCCATTGTCATTGATATTATTTATGACAGCAATAGCCCCTTGAATGGGGATTTTGGTATAAATAGAGACGATGTCAAAGGTTACTAACAAATCATGGGGTTCAAGATTGATATCTTTCCATTATTTAACAAAAGAAGCAGAGTCCTGAACAAAGGAATTCATTCGACCTACAAGAGGTTTGAGTTTTTGAGCCAAGAATTTGGCAAGAAGGTAAGCCGAACCACCTATTGTGTTAACAGTAGGTCTCAAAGGGACCCCAACCTTATGGATCTTTGGAAGGCCATAAATTCTGGGAATGAGAGGATTTCTTTCAATAATATTTTTACCAACATGTTTAAGATCATTATTCAAATTAATAGTGTTCATAAGTTGTTTATTAATATTTTGAAGAGGATTATTCTTAAGCTTGATGTAACTCCCACTATTATGAATATGGTCAATCATCTTGTTAACATTGTGAGTTTTATCTAAAATTACAATTTCCCCACCTTTGCCAACATTAAGGATAACAATGTCTCGATTACCCTTTAAGGCTTTAAGGGCTAGAAATTCATTTTTTCTAATGTTTCTTTTGGGAGGCTTAGCCTTCCTAAGAATGATAGCACAATCCTAATTAATAATCTCTTTAATATTATCAAGAAGTCCTTGATCCCATACTCAATTTTAGAAATAATGTCATCAATTATTTTGTAAGATCGATAGATTTCTTCAACATTTTCTTGAATATGAACAACATTATTTGGTTCGAAACATCCACTAAATCCTTATGATGTGATTAATCCAAATGGAATCTCTTTAACATTTTGGATCACAAAATTCTAAGATAAAGTAAAAAAACTATTAAAAAAAATTTGTATAATTTATAATTTAAATAAAATAGAAGAGAAAAAAATTCCTCAAAATGTACATTTAATATAAATAATAAAATCGTTCCAAAATATTTTCAAAATTATTTTATATTAAAAGAAATATCACATTAGGGAAAATTTTGATTTTTTTTTTTTTTTGATGCTTTCATATACTTTAAAAATTACCCACACCATTAATAATAATTACTACTCACTTCATATCAAATTAAGTCTTTCTTAATTTCTAATTATAAAAAAAGATCTCAATATGAATAAGATAATTGCATTATTAGGCTCAAAATATGACCTTTCTTATATCAGTTCTTCTATTTTCTAGTTGTAGGATTTGGATGAGCCAAATATATTTCTAATTCATTATATCATATTTGTTTCAATATTTTTTAAAACCTCTTAAAATACATATTTTAATGAGATAATTATTAGATTCTATAAAAAGAAAGAGATGAAATTTTGAATTCAATTAATATGATTATTTTGTATACTTTCTGGGGTCAACTCAATTGGGAAGCACCATGAACTTGAAGTTTTATGTACCAATATATTTGAGATTAAAATCATCCCAACTTACTTGTGTCCATGAAAGGGTCATGCATGGGCACCTAGGGGCTATAGTTGTAGTGGTGAGAATCAACCTCTTGTCATGTGAGTATGAAACTAGCCCAATTGTTGGTTCCTCTAGTCACGAATATATATATATAAACTATATATATATATATATATATATATATATATATATATATATATATATATATATAGATATAGATATAGATATATAATATGAATTATTATATAAACCATATTGTTGTAATCACACGATGTATCTTTGCATGGATTTCGAATTCTAATAATCTTGTAGAAACCTACCACCTACTCCGAGGAATTAATATTTCCTCCTTCCTAAGACCACACAAACTCCTCATAATTAGAGACTCCAAAATAATATCTTTTATGTGCATTTTGGATCCTTCCATCCAGATCCATTCATTTGATCCATATTTTCATATTTTGAAAGTACCTTCATTCTATCACCATGGTGGTTTATTTTCATGTTCTGTATGGGATTATTGTATTGGTAAACCACTTTGAAAATTTTGCAATCAAATCTCATAAGGGAACTCTCCTTATTGATTCATGAACCTTCTGCATTACCATCCCTTAATTTAATCCTGACAACTCATGGGAATCTTATTTTGGATTAGGTGGCATCCTCAGTTACTAAATGTGAAAATGTGGAGACATGAGCTAGAGGTTTGGTTTTGGTGGCCATAGTAACTAACTGATTTGGAATGGTTTCCCATCCACTAGGATACTACATGCCCACTATCATGGAATCATAACATATTCATGCCATCGATTGGTGACTTTTATGATAATGAGGATAGTTCATCAATTGCAATTCATTATGCCTCTCTAGGGAGATTGTTAGTATCTAGTCATGTAGTTCCTATTCTCCTGTGACTTCCTCCTAGTGATAGTCAAGTTGTTACCCACTCCCATTTCGTCCCTTATCCTGGCCATTTGTGCCTCCATATTTTTTTGGATGTCTACATAAAAGGAAATTGACACATTACAAGAATTATATGACTTATTTCAACACATTTAGTTGACAGTGGATTCTTTGGAAACCAAGGTAGAATCTCTCATGAACACTCCAATTCATTAATAGTAGGATTTGTCATATTTTTAGCATGAAATGAAGTGTCCTCATTATCAATGAGAAATTATTCAACATAGTGGTCAACAAGAGCCTCGATCCAATTCTACTTCCATGAATTTAGTTTATAGAACCCCCGAGTTAACAAATGGAAACTTGTCAATTAATATTGTTGCTTAAGAATCATCCCTCTAAGTTAGTGGTGTCATATGTTTTGTTGCATTAGAAAAAACCAAGTTGGTGGTGTCATCTCCCATAGTTAATTAGATGTTTGTCAAAGTATGATGTTTTCTACAATTTTTTGATAAAATATATTCAGTTTAATACTCCCAACTTATGTAGTTCTCTATTTTCTTTTAAAAACATAGCTTCTAAAAATATTATACTAAAATCTAGATTACGTTCAAACTTATCATATTTTATTACTCAACAATGTACACTATTAATTTTCATTAATAAATTTTCTCCATCCATTATTAAATAACAAAAAATAAAAAGTAACTCAAAATAAATAATATAAAGTAGAATCTACACCACAATCCTTATCCACTTAAAAGTACCTACCATCCATTGTTAAGATCCACGTGTGAAGGAAACTACAAGTAAATTTAATAAATGTGGTAAACATGCCCAGGTAAAATAGCACAGGAAACCATGTAGAAATGAAAAAAAAAAAAATTGAATTCTATATCTATATATATGCATGATTTATTCTTGGGTATAGATCATCATAACATTTTTATATAAGCATATAAAATAGGTATACTATGTTTCATTTTTTTATGTAAATAAATATTATTCATAAATAATTAATTGATTTCTAACTAAGTTATATCAATACATATTACGTATCATTTCCCCATGGTTTAAAAGGAATTTTTTTCTCCTTTCCTCAATTAACAGGAAGGATGTTAGATAATATCTTATTGCATTTGCTCAAATTTATTGTTCACCAAAATGAAATTTTATGGGATCCTCGTAATAATATTATGTGTCAAGATTACAAAACCTAATCAATAAGTGAGTGGATCCCAATCTACGGGAGTGGGCACCAAGCTACCTCGGAGCCCCAAGGGGCAAAGTTTTTGTTCCCTGCATCCATCAAAAGCACACGTATGTCGTTTTACATAAAATGGCTTCTTTCAAGGGTAGAAATGAAATAAGAAACTTATCAATTCAACTTAGACACTAAGGATTTACACATTTATATTTGAATGAAAATTTGAAAAAAATATATTATGGATGGTTCTTACTTGAACTATTTGCTATACTTCCTTTTCTACATAACTCTATTTCTAACATAAGGTCTATTTCTAAATATTTAAGAAATTTTTCTCGTGCATATAATTTTTCCCTCCTCTGCCTCCAGAGATATTGCCCTGTCATCAACATAATCATTTCCCCCGAGTTTTTCTTTTGTGTTATGAAATCCCCGTCAATTTTGGTAATTGATATAATTATTTGTCATTTTTATATTTATATATTATTTGTCATTTTTATTTATTTATATATTGTGATAATATATTGCAAAAGCTTAATTATAAATTTTTGTATTTTAAAGATTATGACAAGAAAATAAAAAAATACTTTAAAACTGATGAATGTGCATGTGAGAAGCTTTGAAATTGAAAAAAAAAAGTGTTTTATTATTTGATTGTTAATAAGTTATACTTCTACTTATAACTCGTGTAGGTTTATTTTAAAAGTATGTTTATTTTAATTTTATGGGTAAAGAGCATCTTAAATGTTTTTATAATTTAAAAAAGTTTTTTCCTTGAAATTTATTATATATATATATATATGTGTGTGTGCACGATTAAAGTAAATGATTGTTAATTTTTTCATTTTAATTTAATTTTTTCAAATATTTATTATTGTAATAATTTCAAGTTTGGTTATAAAATAATGGATATTTAAAATACCCATTTTTTTTTAATTACTTTATTTTTTAATAAAATTATTTTGTTTAATATAAATATTAAATATTAAACATTTTATTCATAAATAAATTTGAAATATCTTTTTATTAATATTTCTGAGATACAAATCTGAAACTTTTTTTCCTTTTCTCCCCTGCCTTTTTTTATCTTTTAGTAGATCGAAAAAGGAGACTAATAATGTCTTATTAATGTAAAATGCAAGTTAATAATACAGGTTTTATTAATGCAAAATTCTCATACGTTTATTGTTATATTTCCAACATCATAATTGACATTAAATCTTTTATAAAATCCACGAGGACTAACTTTTCGTTGCATATATAATATAAAATCTTTGATAAAAATCGATGAGGAGTAACTTTTCCTTGTATGAAAGAGGTAGAAATATCAACCAAGAAAGCAAAGGCTATCGTAACCCTGCCAAGAAAATAGAAAGCAGTTCCATGGGCAGCAAAGACAAAATATAGTACCATATTACCTTATGGTGAAATGCGCTAGGTCCCCATGTTGTTGTGATGCACCGGGACTATTCATTAAGCACGACCGTAAGGGAATAATGACACGCTTTCGCGACCCCATGGGAGAATAACTACGGTAGCTTGGAACCATCATCCAGGAAGTCAGTCGAGAAGGCGTGCAAGTAATGTGAAGAGCTGGGCCCAAAGTTTGTCGTTTCTGTTCTCTACTTTCCAAAGAAACCCTTATAAAATTCCAATTATAGAAAGGCCATCATACCTTTCAAAATATGTAGCTTAGTCACGGCCTTAGATCCATGAAATCAACATGGAGGATAGAACCTACCATTCTGACTATTCTGCTACCTAATATAACACATGAATGCAAACGGCAACAGATTCTGCCATCTAACAGATTCTCACAACTCTGCCATCTAACGAGGAGTTGCAAATAAATGTTTCCCCCCTTCGAAGTCATTCAAAATGATTCTATGAGATTAGATAATGTACCACTTTTTAAGCAAGATCTCTATTCGTCATATAACGTAAAAGTTGGATCTATCCATCTAATTATATAGTAAATATTTGTATATTATTCATCCTAATATTAAATATTTGTATATTTCTAATCGTAATATTGAATACGATACAATCCAGTAAGAATCATAAGTAAATTTTGTTCTATGAGTAATACCATGCACTAATTACATAACCCTTATCCATAAAAGGTCAGTAAACCCCTAAGTCTCCCGATAAACTATAACTTTCATTTCCCCTTAGGAAACGATGCGGCCATGTTAGATTCATTGTCTACAACAATATTGACAACAGGTCGAGTATGGTAGAAATTTAAAAATATTATAAAGTAAATATAATGATGACTATAAGTAATTCCCATTCCTCTATATTTTCTTGGAGAATTTCAAAAATTTCAAAGGGATGTACAAAAGGAGGAAAGTCCTTGCCGGTAAGCTCACTTTGTCTGAAGGGTTAGGAATTCTTAGTTTCGCGTTCACACATGTATAGAAAAGAAAATAAAAGTCTAAGGAATAAGGCAATGAGTTGCGTTGATATTTGTCCACATGGAGGAAGATAAACACTTAGGGAACAAGACAATGTGTTCCGTAGAGCTTTGTCCACATGGAGGAAAATAAAAATCTAAGGAACAAGACAATGAGTTGCGTAGAGCTTTGTGCACATGGATGAAAGTAGGAGTTGGACGTGTGAAGCCTATTTTATGCTTTGCACTTCACAATTGCAAGGCATGCAAATCGATGGACTTAACCAACCTTTACAGCAAGGAAAATTTGCTCATGAGAATAGTGATGACACAAGACAATGCGTTGTGTAGCTAATTAAAGGCTTCCACAAAACCACTGAGAGAAAGGATTAAAATTATCTCTTGCACATAAGGAAGATATAGAGGTATGTTTTGGGTGACACCTTTTATTTTTGCCCTTTGTATTTTGACCGAAAGGAACTTCCAGAAACGCATGACCATGCAAGCATTCGATGATAAATTAGGGGCCACCCTATGATTAGAAAGAGAAAGATTTGAAAGGAATGTGTCATGCAGAGAGTGGTAGGTCTATGTAAACCTATCACGGTTTCTCAAATACAAGGCCATGGAAAAGGAGTCTAAGGAACAAATACGTTGTAGAAATCTCCTGGCCTATGAGTCGATGAAAATGCAGCAAAGCCAATAAGGAGGTTATTTGGATTTAAACATGGAAACTTTGCAGAATTCATATTAAGATAATATAAAAGTAAAAAAATTGAAATACAAAAATAAAAACACAAGGAAGAAATATATATATATATATATATATATATATATATATATATATATATATATATTAAAACATATATTTTCTATCGAAACGTCCACTCCAAAACCTCTTTTAAAATAAAATCTCATATCTATCTATCTATATATATATATATATATATATATATATATATATATATATATCATGCTTTTACAATTGGTTTTAGGACATTACTTTTCAGATTTAAATGTATGTAATACACTTATTGGCTAATTGTCACATATGGATGTTAAAATTGAAGAAGAAGATAAAGCTATTACCTTGTTGTGTTCCTTCACCAAGTCTGAGGATCACTTTGTGACCGTTGTAAGTTTTAGCACAATCAAATATTTAGAATTTGATTTTATTGTTGGAGCTCTATTATCTAAAGAATCATTGAGGAGGTTTATCCTTGAAAATTTCACGCTAGAAGCCATGGTAACCAGAGGCCAGTCCAAGGAAAGAGGGCAAAAAGAAATAAGCTCAGGGCAAAAAGAAATAAGCTCATCTAGATCAAAATTAAAAGGCAAGAAGTGGAAACTAAAACTCTAGTATTACAAAAAAACATGGAATCTTATGAAAGATTGTTGGAAAAAAAGGATTCGTTTGAAAATCCAAAGAAAGAAGAAAATCAAGTAGACTCAGGTACGATTGATGATTTTGTATCTACTAAATTAGGTATGCTATATGAATTTATGCCTATTTCTGATGCTTCTAAACATTATCTAAATTTGTTGTTCGATTTTGGTGCTTCTCATCATTTGAATCTGCACAGAAATTGGTTCACTTCATATCAAGTTGCGAATGGTAGTTTTCTATTTATGGGTAATAATTTACCTTTTCAAATTGTTCGGATGGGAAATGTTAGAATTAAAATGTGTGATAGTAAAATTATAACATTGACTGATGTTATACATGTACTTGAGTTGAGAAATAATTCGATTTCTTTGGGGTTATTGGACTCAGAAGGTTGGAATTCTACAAGTAAAAATGGATTGTTGAATGTTTTAGAGGACACTTTGGTTATGATGAAGGTAGAGAAGATAGGAAATTTTTACAGTCTCAAAGGAAGTACTCAGGTAAGTGAGGCAACGATTGTATCTGAGAAGGCATAAGAAGATACTCCTCTATCGCATCAGTGACTGGGAGAGATGAGTGAAAAGGACCTTTAGGTAGTAATGAATCACAGATTACTTCTTAATTTTAAATCATTGAGTTCAGATTTTTGCGAGCATGTATATATGGAAAACAATGAAAACAAAAATTTAAAACTGGAAGTCATAATAGTAAAGGATTTTTGGATTATATTCATTCATATCTTTGGGGACCACCTCCTATAGTATATTACAGAGGTACTTCTTACTTTGTAAAATTTATTAATGATTACTCCATGAAATTCTTAGTCTATATGTTAAAAATAAAATTTGATGTCTTTAATGTCTTTAAACGATTTAAATCTATGGTTGAAAAGAAAATAGTAAAATTAATTAAATGTTTAAGAACTAACAATGGTGGTGAATAAAATTCCTTCTAATTTGAAAAATATTACAAGAATGAAGGGATTATTACACATAAAAATAATTTCCATACTCCTCAGTAAAATGGTGTTTCTAAACGTATGAAACAAACTCTTATAGAGAGTGTCATAAGCATGATAATAAATTCTAACTTGCAGAAGGATTTATGGGCAAAAGTAGTATCTATTGTTTGTTATTTGGTAAACATATTACCTTCAATTTCCATTAATTGTAAAATTCCCGAAGAAGTTTGGTCAGACTAGTCCTAGGATTATTCACATTTAATATTTTTTGGTTGTGATGCCTAAGCTCTTATTCCAAATAAGAAGTGTTCTAACTTAGACCCAAAATAAAAATGTTATGTACTTTTTAGGTATGATGATGCAGTGAAAGGATATGGGTTGTGGGATCTTTCTTTGTGTAAGATATTCCTTAGAAGAGATGTAACATTTGTTGAATCTTCTCTTCTAAAATTAAATGTTGAAATAGTTGAATAGAAACAAGTATCATCGAATAAGAAAATTCAGTTCAAAAAGTTGGAAGGAAGAAGAAAATTCTAAAGAAAAAGGCTGAGAAGATGTGAAGGAAACTAGAGAAGTTCACGAACTAGTTCAACAAACAATCACTCTAAGGAGGTCTACAAGGGAAATAAGAACACCCAAAAAGTACGAATATTTTGCTTCATATACTAAAATTATTATTGAATATGTGTAAGCTTATTGTTATTAAGAAACAATAGACGATACAGATAATGAAAAATGGAAGAAGGCTATGAGTGAATAAATTCATTCTTTAGCCAAGAACAAAACCTTGGATCTTATAGAACTTCCTAAAGGAATTATTTTGTTGGATGTATATGGGTCTCCAAATTAAAGAGAAATTTTAATGGAAGTATTGAAATATATAATGCCAGACTAGTAGGAAAAGGGTATTCTAACGTTGAAGGCATTGATTTTCATGATATTTTTTCACTAATCTTACAATTTGTTTCTATTCATAATGTGTTAGCACTAAATCCATTACTTGATTTTGATTTAGAACAACTAGACATGTTAAAAAAACCTTTCGTCGTGGAGATTTGCATGAAGATATTTATATGGAACAACCTGAATGTTTTTTACAAGGTCTAGATAGAATATTTTTTTGCAAGCTCAGAAAATCATTGTATGGCCTGAGGCAGTCTCCAAGGAAATGGTCCAAGAAGTTTGACTCCTAAATGGTTAGCCATAACCTCACTAGAAGTGAGTATGATAATTGTGTGTAATTTAATATTTTTAATGGCATATTCATTATCTTGGTATTGTATGTTTACAATAGGGTTATTGCAAGAAAAAGAATGGAATGAATCAAAAAATCAGAGGCTCAGCTTTCTAGGAAATTTGATATGAGATATATTGGAGTTGAAAAACATATATTGGGCATGGAGATACACATAGACAGGAAAAATGGAAAGCCCTAGTTATTATATTATAAGTTTGTGGACAAAATATTGCAAAGTTTTTCATGGACAATGTGAAACCTGTTACTAGTCCTTTAGATTTCCATTTTAATCTTTCTTCGGGTTTGAGTCTTAGAAATGATGAAGAAAAGAAGTATATGTCTCATTTACCAGATACAAATGAGATGAAATTTAATGTATGTGATGGTATATATAAGACCTGACATTTCACATGCATTTGGAGTTGTTATCAGGTTCATGGAAAAGTGAGGAGAAGAACATTGACAAGTAGTGAAATGAGTACTTCGGTATTTGAGAGGTACAAGTGACCATTGTAACATCATTAATGTTTGTGGAGATTTATTCTGCATATATGTGGATGCTAATATGAAGTTGATTTTGGAAAGAGGAGACATACTACTCGATATATCTTTACTCTTGCAGGTGGAGAAATTTTTTGGATGGAAAAGCTTCAAAAAATAGTTACTTTGTACACTACTGAAGTAGAGTATATAGTTGCTTTAGATGTATGTAAGGAGGCAATTTGGTTGAATGGTCTACTTGATGAGATTGGAAGGATGCATGAGAGAGCGAATGTATATTGTGATAGACAGAGTCCTATTCATTTGGATACAAATTCATTCTATCATAGCAAGAATAAGCACATTGATGTAAGGTACCATATTGCAAGACATGTGATTGATGGTGGAAAAGTACCTCTCAAGAAGGTCCATATACAAGAGAATCATACAGACATGTTCATGAAGCTAGTTTTAGTAAAGAATTTGTGATAGTGTTTGGCTTCTCTTAACTTGTTGAAGACATTAATAATGGGAATAGACAAGGGATTAGGAAATTTTCTGTAGATATTTTTAAAGAATAATAAAAAAAAATTAATAATGTAAATATATGATTAAATCTAGTTTTACCATCCAGACCATTGTGTAACCATAAGGAGTTCTGTAATGAAATGTTTCAATATTAAATTGCTTACCTGAGAGGCTTGATGCAATTTTTTGGAGAAACATTTTGACCTCGAGAAATAAAAATTCCAATCCCTTGCCCCATGGATGTTTCCTTAAACCACTTATTAGGTTTTTACCATGTAAATTCATTGTGTTTCTTGTTGTGTGATTTAGTTTCTATTTCTTGTGCATTTCTTTCATATTTCAATGTTAACGGGATAAAAATGCCGACAACAATTAGATGCTTATAGAAAGGACTGAATTGTTGCATATATTTCCAAATTCTATGCTACTCACAGCTCAAGAATGATTTCTCAAACGAAAACAACAATGTTTACACTTTTTTATCCATATGGAACATATCGGTGTCACATATCTAACATGGGAAAAATGAAATGCCCTCTTTGCATGGGCATATTAAATGAAGCAATCCCCGCACTTCGATTGTTGATAGTAGATGGAGCATCCCGACACCTTATCATTAAAAATATTTGGTGATATTTTTTAAAATTGTAAATTTCCAAACTTCCAAGATTAGTGTATTAGGTTAATATAAACCCTCTATTTGGATAGATGATGAAGAACATTTTGTAAATACTAATTCTTGACCACTCCTCTAGTTTTCTTTTAAAACATAAATAAATTTTGAAAGGTGTAAACCAATATAAATATGAGTATCAAAAAAATATCTATTGAGACTTTATATTTCCCAACCGGGAATCATCCTTGGTGATGTGCTTTACCAAATAGTGTCTTATAGAAGTTTGAAAAGATAACCTAAAATCTCAATCTTGGATCAAATATAGTGGGATGCACTGCCTTGTAAAAAAAAATTACCCTTAACTAAAATTCTTTATATATGTTAGATATAATAATTTTTCAATCCATAATTTAGATAAGTTTATTTCAGATTAATCGCGTCATTAGCATTTGGTTGAATTTTTGAACCATCTAGATTCATTCATCCTCAGGACAAGATCTTAATGAATAAATAGTGTTGATGCATCATTGCCTGGAGATAGGTGTTAAAAAATAATCATTAAAAACGATTCGTTATTGAATTAGTTAGTGAGTTATTAGGGAATACTATTAAGATACTAGTTGTTAGGATTTTTTATTAAATGGGTTAATGAATAATATTATAGAATTTGGTAGTTTGGAGGTTTTTTTGCTGTAAGTTTTGAGTCTAAAAAAATGAATATTGTGGAAATTTTGAATTCCCTATATAAAAAATTATAGAATTTATTAATAAAATTTTTAATAAAATGATTAGAAATTATTAATATTATAATATGGTAATATTGAGTTCAAGAATAAAGGATAAACAAATTTAATAATAAATATTTTATTAAAATGTTTTATTTTTTATATTTATATATTATTCTTATAATTCATAAGATAATATATAATATATAATAATTAAATAAAAATAAAGAAAAACTAATAACAAAGAATAAGAATACTAAATAAATAGGTTAAGGGAAAATTTAAAATCAAGGACAAGGGAAGTAAAACCAAAAAAGAAAACAAAAAATACCAAGTGTGACCCGAGTCTCAACACAAGGGGGAGAAATCAAATAGAGAGTGTCAGACTCCAGATCCTACTCTATTTCCAACCATCATCCCTATTGAGATTCTTAACATGCCTCTCAATTTCAATAGCTTCACTGAGCTTATTATGGTGAAAGAAGAGGAGACATTATACCTTCCAAGGACATGGAAAATTTTGTCTGAGGTCCCTTGGATAAACTGGAGATGAACTTTAGAGATAGGATCCACCCAAGTAGATTTGTCTCTTAACCCTTCATAGGATTTTTGAAAGGCCTTAAGGCCTTGAGATATGACATATCCATTATTCTAGAAAATGTCAAGAAGATGGAATTTCTCTGACTCCAAGTGGTTATCATCAACGATTCTTAGAACACGAGTAGAAAGAGTGCAAAGAAGACCAAATTTTTGAGCAGGAAAATGATGAGAACCAACATGAAGATACTGCTTCGTGTGATTTTTCTTATGCAAAACTTGGTAGGAAATGGAACCATCCTCCGTTGTAGAAAGAAGGATATCCAAGAAGGGCAAGAAACCATCGACGTCCACTTCCATCATGAATTTGATGATGATAGAAAATAATCTCACTCAGAAAATAAATGCATATTTGGTTGACTTAGGGGGTTTGATGTTTTCATTTTATTTGTAAGAAAATTGTATAGGAGAATCTGAGAAGTGTTTCACTTGTGAAGTTCTCATAGAGATCTTATGGATTAGGGGATGCTAGAATAGATGATTAGTTGAGTTAAAAGTGGCATTACATATTTTAGGAATTAGTTGACTGATCTATTAAGAAGATCGCAGATCCAAAGTGATCAATTACTATGTAATCGTTTTTAAAATTGTAAGCATACGAGTATGAGGAAGAAAGGAGAGGAGTGGTGAAATGAATGAAGACTGGGCCATGGAAAATAGAGAGAATGAGGTTCTCATTAATTTATATGTACATAAATGATTGAATGAAATATTTTTATTTCATTATTTTGATAAAATACATTTTTTATGCATGTAAACATTTTCATGAAGTATTATCTCTGTAAATATAGTGGAATCATAGTTAATAGTCTTTGAAAGTGAATTTGTGTTTCTATGTGAAATAACTCTACAGGTTGTGAAGGAGACTACATTGTCATTATATTATCATCACCATCACAGTAATCTATGGAAAGGATTACAGAAAGAAAAATAGGTCTAACCCTTGGCTTTTAGCCTTCAGTCTCATCCCTGTGTACCAACAATGAATAAGATTTGAAGAGAAAAAAACAAAGCAGCTTACATTTTGAATTCGAAATTTCTTTATGTGTAAATTATCTATAGAGTCTAGCTACGCATCAAATTGTATGGAGACAAGGTCATAATGGAATGAGATAATATACTTCGAGATTGAAGCCAAATTCAATGTTTTAGCATAATTTGTGAGTACCTTAGCAACAGAAAATGTGTTGGAAACTTTGCATTGAAAATTTAAATTGATTTCTAGAAGTTTGAAGGGGGTGAGATTCGTCCACTAGATAAATGTGGGTTCATAATAGGTTGTTGTTTTTGAGATATCTAAAATAGAAAATTGTAGGAGTGGAATTCCAAACCTTCAAATGAAAACCAATAGTGCAAAAGAAATTCGTAAAGAGAAACTGTCATTGAATTTTCTGGCCAATTTCTGACCAAAAGAAGGTGAAATTTGAAATTTTGCCATTTGGGTTTTGTGCAGAGTAGCGTCTATTTGGTAACAAGCGAATGTGTTTCCCAAAAGAGCCTTGGTTAAGGAGCTCTGAAGTGATATTTATAATGTTTATTTATAGACTACGTGACTAAAAAAAGGAAAAATGACTTGTTTTGTTTGATGATCAATCGGTATTTGAGTATTGAACGTTAATTGAATAAGTGTAGAGAGTAAAAATTATTCCTGGAGCGATGTGATATCTCGAAAAGCCATGAATCTCGTGTGTCAATTGGGTGGAGAGTCATTCACTAAACAAAGAAAAGCATTTATGATAAAGTGTATATGCATGGAGATATCATGAATATGTTTTTTCGAGTGATGAGTAAACGTAGCAGAAGCATAGTGGAATGAAGCACCCAGTCTGCGTGATGGTGCTTCAGAAGAAGAAAGGTGTGAAGGGGATTATAGATAAGGTATTAGAGAGAGTACAAAAACTCTGAAATTAATTCTTGCAGGTTGTGCATATTGATTTTTAAGAGCACAAAAAAACTGAACTTAATTATTCTAGGTTGTGCATAATGATTTTAAGGTAGTTTTTATGGATTGGAGTCTCTGTCTCGAGACTAGTGATGTAACCTTATGTTTTCAGGTTACTGTTGATGGATTATTGACCTAGTAGGGTCATCATTTGGTATTGGAGCATTGGTGATGCTCTTTGGGGAGTTTCGTTGTGAGTATTTGTGCTTGTGAACATGTGATTAAGAGGGCACCAGGATTCTTGCATCACTAAGTGTGCAAAGGCAAAGCGAGATGTTATGATAATTGACCAACCACCATGGAAGACATGTGTGGATTAGAGAGAGATTTTTAGTTGGATTATCCAATATGCATTGCATCAAGAAATCAATGTGTGAATTTTTTTGACTTGCTTGGAAAATAAATTTGTGTCCTCACATTTTGTTTGGCCTCTGGATTTGGTTGGCAGTAGAAGTTTTTTTGACCTAGATATTGTAGGAATAAATGCTTGGTGTCAAAGGCCAAGTTGACTTGAGGTCAAGTGTACTCTATTGATGCATTTTCTGGGCATAATATCAGCCAAAGAACCAGGAAAATTTTTCTTTTTTGGTTGGGAACTCATACTATTTTTTTTAGCAGCATGGGGACAACGGTGTAATTAGTAAATATTGAAAGAGAAAATCAGGAAGAAAAAAATTAGTGTGCTTTGTGTGCATTAGTTAAAGATATTACACAAGAAGAAAGGATATTTTAAATCTAATAGGTAGCAGGCATAAAGAGATAAAATATAGCAGAATAATGGGATGCAATTGTTACTCTCATGGATAACTTGCAGAGGCAAATGATCAAGAAATATTCCATTCAAAGTGCAGATGAATGGTCAGACAGGATCATGCAGAGAACTTGAAAGTATTACGGTATGCTTTTTTTTTAATTTTGTTTTGAGGATTATGTTTGCATATTTCTAGTTTCAGACAAAAAGGGTGTTAGTAGAGCTAAGAGAAGCTGTAACAAAGAAATGTTTGTGTTATTAATAGGAAGAGAATTTGAGCTCTTAAACAGTGGAAAAACCTTGAAGAGTTCCAATAGAGGTTGGATAAGGAGGACAAATGAATGTTCTCAAAAGAGAAATAAATGCTGAAGAAGCCAGAAGGAGCGAGATGTTTCTCTGAGAGTGCTTCCAGAGGTAGAGAGCAATAAGATATCGAGATACCATGCTCATACGGAATCTTACATTGGTATAAAGGGAGATTTTAAGACTTACAAAGGAGAGGCTTTAGTGTTGTTAAGTGGAAAAGGGAAGTTCACAAGAGAAGAGATGAAGATGTGGACTATGGAAAGTCATTGTAGAGGTTGAGAGGAAAGCCACGACAGAAGGACATATTCCAAGGTAAAGGGCATGAACGTGATGAGTCAAGAGAAGCTTGAAAGACAACTTGATGACATGAGAGTAAGACTTGAGGCATTGATGGAGCTACTACAAGAAGAGGAAAACCAGAGAGGAGGATGGATATTTCCATTAAAGGGAAAGGAGGTAATTTTTCACTCATTACAAATGAAGTGGATGCAGAAGGAGATTTCCTTATCGAAGGATGAACTCAGATTTTTTGAGTGATGGTTGGAATTTGAGATTCCACATGAAAATATATTCAAGGAGAAATGCTTGAGGGGGTAGATGGAATTATCCGCATGCTAGAGGAAGGAATATCTCCTGATGATGAAGATGAAGAGGTGAGACTCTATGAAAGTATCAAGATTTCAGAGGAGAACTCAGATCAACATACCAATATGCTGACACATGAGTTAGAGGAAAGCTTAGAGCAGCATACTGAGATGTTGCAAGAGGAGGAAGAGGCACCGAGGCCTTATATTTTTAATACTGATAATCTGTGTGTTAATGTAAGTTATGCAGGTAAAGGAGGACAACAAATGGAAAATGTCAAAGAACCTAACGAAGAATAAACTATGTTAGCTGAAAACATAATAAAGGGTCATCATTCCATCATGATGATAGGCACAATGGATAGAACCATGGAATTTGTTGAGGCAGTCAACAAAAACACTATAGCTTAAGGAAGAAAACATGAAACAAAAATTCACATAGCAGAGGGAAAATAGGAGTTTACAATGGGAGAAAGTTAACAACAGGATAAACAAGAAGAAGAACCAAACTCTCATCAAAAGTTTAGTGAATGGGAGAAAGAATTGGAGCTAGTGGAGAAATGGATGAAAGTACCAGTAGAGAAGAAAGAACCTGATGAAGATTGCAAAGGATCTACAATGGAGGAAGAAAATGTTGACAAAGGCAAAGAAGATGTCATGCAATTTAATATTGTTGGGGTATGTGATGGTGATAATTTTGTGATGGAAAAGAAAAGAATAAGACATTCAAATGTCTTATATGTCTTTGAAGGATATGGAGAATAAAAATAAGGCAGCAAGAGTTTTGAAACGCATATACAAAGGAAAGGACAACAACAACAAAGTGATTTGGACAGATAAATAGACAATTTGATGAATCTTATGAGAAAGAGACATAAGGGAAGGAGTTGCACAAAGAGAAGAAAAATAGTTAGTTGTATGAAAGGTTGCAATGTGACAAATGTTGAAGGAAAATTAAATGGAGTGTTACAAACGAAGGTGTGGAAACCAGGTGAAGCAAGGAAAGACAGTAGAGTACATGGAAAACAGTTGAGAGAATCAAGGAGATCGTTGAAGAATAAAGTCTAGGATCGAGGAGGACAAATTTTTGAGACACATGATCTAGCGATCATTATTTTTTCAACTTTGGGAGTCTGATGCAGGAGCATCCTACTCAGAAAATCAATGTATATTTGGTTGAATTAGGGGTTGTGATGTTTTTAATTTATTAGTAAGAAAATTGTGTATTTTTTATAAATTATGTGAGAATGTTAGAGGTGTTTGACTTGTGAAGATCTCATAGAGATCTTAGGGATTAGGGGATCCTAGAATAGAGGGTTAGTTTAGTTAAAAGTGGGATTAGAGATTTTAGGAATTAGTTGAGTGATCTATGGAGAATATCGTGGATCCAAAGTGATCCATAACTATGTATTTATTTTTAAAATTGTAAGCCTACGAGCATGAGGAAGGGAGGAGAGGAGTGGCCAAATGAATGAAGATCAAACCATGGAAAATAGAGAGAATGATATTCTGGTTAATTTATATGTACATAAATGATTGAATGGAATATTTTTGTTTGAATATTATGATAAACTCTATTTTGTATGTGTGTAAATGTTTCCATGAAGTATTATATCTGTAATTATAGTGGAATCAGAGTGAATAGTATTTGAAAGTGAATTTGAGTTTCTATGTGAATGAACTCTGCAGGTTTTGAAGGAGACTACTTTGTCAATGTATAATCATCATCATCATAATAAGCTATGAAAAGGATTAATGATAGCGAGATAGGTTTAACCCTTGGATTTTAGCCTTCAATTTCATCCCTATGTACCAACAATGAAATGGATTTGAAGAGAAGAAAACAAAGGAACTTACATTTTGAATTCGAAATTTGTTGTTGTGTAAATTATCTACAGAGTCCAATTACGCGTCGAATTGTATGGAGACAGGGTCATATTGGAATGAGATAATCTACATGGAGATGGAAGTCAAAGTGAATATTTTAGCATAATTCATGAGTACCTTAACAGTGGAAAATGTGTTGGAACCTTGCATTGAAAAGTTAAATTGATTTCTGGAAGTTTGAAGGGGGCGAGATTTTTCCGCTGGACCAACGTGGGTTTGGAATAGGTTGTATTTTTTTTATATATCTGAAATAGAGGATTGTAGGATTGGAATTGAAGACCTCCTGATGAATACCAACAATGCGAAAGGAATTCATAAGGAAAAAGCATCATTGAATTTGTGGGTCAATTTTTGACCAAAGGAAGGCGAAATTCAAAATTCCGCCATCTGGGTTTTGTGCAGAACAGGGTCTATTTGGTACCTTAGCAGCGATTTTCCAAAAAGAGCCTTGATTAAGTGGCTCCGAAGTGATATTTATAGTGTGTTTTTATAGACTGAGTGGCTGAAAAAGGAAAAACGACTTGTTGTGTTTGCTCATCGATTAGTATCTGAGTGTTTAACGTTAGTTGAATAAGTGTACAGAGTAAACATGATTCTAGGAGCGATGTGATATCTCGACAAGTCATGAACCGCGTGTGTCAATTGGGTGGAGACTCATTCACTAAACAGAGTAAAGCTTTAATGACAGAGTGTATATGCATGGAGATATCATAAATCTGTTTGATCGAGTGATGAGTAAACATAGCAGAAGCATGGTGGAATGAAGAACCCAATCCGTGTGGTGGTGCTTCAACAGAAGAAAGGTGTGAAGGGGATTATAGATAAGGTATTACAGAGAGCATAAAAACTCTGAAATTAATTCTTCTCGGATATGCATATTGTTTTTAAGGTATTTTTTTATGGATTGGAGTCTCTGTCTTGAGACTCGTGATGTAACCTTATGTTTTCACGTGGTTGTTGATGGAGTATTGACCTTGCAGGGTCATTAGATGGAATCTGACTGGGAATTCAAGTGGCCAAGTAACATATCTAAATTTTCGAGACCATGGGGCCATATGACACAAGTATCATCCATGAACATCTTCTACCTCTTTGAGTCAAATTGAGTCGAGGCTAAGGTCCTCACTTCAAAATCCTTCATAAATAAGTTAGGAACTATAGGGAAAATATGGGAACCCATAGCAACACTGCAAGTTTTCTCATATAACTCACCTTGGGAACTGAAGAAAGTTGACGTGAGGCAGAGGCCAACTAATTTGGAAGTGCCTTGGTCAAAATTAAATTTTTAATTATTGTTGAACATATATTTGTTTATGATAGGTATCTATAACAAAAAAATGTAAGAAATGTGATATGAAAGATACTAAAAAATCAAAATAATTTATTTGCGGAATTATAAAATGAATTTTCTCTATACCATTAATGGCATTATAATAATTGATTTCAAGAAAGAAATATTTTTAAATTTTATAATGAAATTGAAATATATATATATATATATATAATTAATTTTTTGAAAAATAATAATAATTTGTTAGAATAGCAATAAATTGTATATAAGTTGATGGGAGAAGGTAAAAAAAATTAAAGAGATGCCTTTCAGATTAATCGGATCATGAGGATTTGGTCGATGTTTCGAACTGACTAATGTGGTTCATCTTCAAGACATTGGTTAAAAAATATATCGATCTTAGAAAATAAAAATCGGGGATGCATTAGGTTCTACAGCCTAGATTTATCCATTAGGAACTAGCCGTTAGGAAATAACCGTTAGGAATTAATTAATAAGTTAGTCAACTTCAAATTTTAGTTACAAACTACATATTCAAACTACCTATTATTTTATTATAATATTAATAAAATATTAAACTATATTATAATGAAAATATGATATTATAAGATTAGGTTAAAAGAACTTGATATGAATACAAGAGTTAAAAAAAATTAGAAAGTATAATAATATATATTATCGTAAGTTTATTTATTATTAATAAAAATGATATTATGGGTATAAAAATACATGGAGTTAGAATAATAATATGTTATAATTGAATTGGACTTTATTTATGTTTTTAACATATAATAATAATAAAGTAATAAAGGAAAAAATACTTAATTAAAATAAAAATAAAAATTACGAAAAAAAGAAACAAAACGAAATGAGGAAGACAGGGCAAGAATCTAGCTTCTACTCATTTTCCAACTCTCATATGTATCGAGGTTGATTGCATGCATTTCAATTTCTAAAGCCTCTCTAAGGTTCCTATGGTGTAAATGATCAACCCTCGCGATGACTTCAGAATCCTCAATGCAGACATGGTGTTTGTATTTCTCCATATATTTAGCAAGAGATGAGGACTACGAATGATTGTGCCTGATTTCAATTGCATGTTATTGGATTCTTGCGTTAATGGAGTGACCAATTTCTCTAATATAGGGAATCCCACTTGAAAAAGGTATCGATTATACCCCTTTCATATTTTTTGGGTCTACATAGTCCTTCACAAATCTAAGAGAATTTATAATGGTATGAAGAGGTTTAAATGAAGTAGAAACGTTATTGTTTTTAAGAATATGTGAAATCCTATCAGTGGTTCCATGGATTAATGGAAGCTGAACTTTCAAAATATTGTAATTCTGGGAAGTCTTCACCCTAGACTCTTTATATGAACTTTGAGAAACCTTGATGCCTTAACATGTTCTATAACCATTATTTTTGAAAACATTAAGAATATGATATTTATCTTGCTCTAGGTGTTTCTCATCTAAAATTATCAGGGCACGGGTAGTTAGAGTGCTAATAACACCAATTTTGTGTGCCGAAAAATGATGAGAATCAGCTCAAAGGTACTACTTCATATGAGTTTTTTTACGAAAAATTGGTGAGAAAGGGAACCATCATCCATTCTAGAGAGGATAATTTCAAGGAAATGAAGACATCTGCTTACCTCAACTTCCATTGTGAATTTTATGTAATCAGATTCGGAATTCATATGGTTAAGAAACAAATCCAAATTTTCCCGATCATGGGGCCAAATGACACACGTGTTATCAAATAACCTTTTCCACATATTACGGTGAAACTGAGCAAAGGCTAAGGCCCAGGTCTCCAAATACTCAATGAATAAGTTAGCCACAATGGAGGAAAGAGGGGAACCCATTGCTACCTCGAAATTTTACTCAGAGAAATCACCTTGAAAACTAAAGAAAGTACAAGTAAGGTAGAGGTTGACTAATTTGGTGGTGTCATTGTCACTACTCTTGTTTATGACAACAGTGGCCTCTTGAATGGGGATTTTAGTATAAATAGAGACGATGTCAAATCTTACAAACAAATCCCCAAGCTCAAGCTTGATATATTGCCATTCTTTAACAAAGGAAGCATAGTATTTTACAAAGGAATTCGTTCAAGCCACAAGACAATTGAGTTTTTCAGCCAATAATTTGGCAAGAAGGTAAGTAGGACCCCCTATTGTGTTAACAATAGGTCTCAAATGGACCCCAGCCTTATGGATATTCGAAAGGCCATAAATTTTTGGAGCGAGAGGATTGCTTTCAATAAGATTTTTACCAAAACGTTTAAGATAATTATTCAAATCAATAATGTTCATAAGTTGTTTATTAATAGTTTTGAGAGGATTCTTCTTAAGCTTGATGTAACTCCCAATATTATGAAGATGGTCAATCATCTTGTTAAAATAGTCAGATTTATCTAAAATGATGACTACCCAACCTTTGTCGGCTATAAGGATAACAACGTCTTGGTTATCCCTTAAGGTTTTAAGGGCTAGAAATTCATTTTTGCTAATGTTACTTTTGGGAGGCTTAGCCTTCCTATGAATGATAGAACAATCCTGCATAATAAGCTCTTTAATATTAATAGGAAGTCCTTGATCCCATACTTGATTTTCCAAATAATATCATCAATTATTTTGTAAGATCGATATTTTTTTTCACCATTTTGCTGAAGATGAACCAGATTAGTTGGTTCAAAACTTCCACTAAATTCTTATGATGTGACTAATATAAAAGGCATCTCTTTAACATTATGGATCAAAAAAGTCTAAGATAAAGTAAAAAAATTATTAAAAAATTTGTATAATTTATAATTTAAAGAAAATAGAAGAGAAAAAAATTCTCTAAATATACATTTAAGATAAATAATAATATCATTTCAAAATATTTTCAAAATTATTTAATATTAAAAACAATATCACCTAAGGAAATAATTGAATTTATTTTTTCTTATGGTTTCATAGACTTTGAACAATAACCACACCATTTATAATAATCACTACTCACTTCATATCAAATTAACTCTTTCCTAATTTATAATTATAAAAAAAAAACTCAAAATGAATAAGGTAATAGCACTATTAGGAAAAGAATATGCCCCTTCTTATATCAATTCTTCTATTTTCTAGTTGGAGGATTGGGATGAGACAAATTTATTTCTAAGTCATTTTATCATGTTTGTTTCAATATTTTCTTTTTAATTTAAAAATATTAATTTTAGTGAAATAATTATTAGATTTTATAAAAAGAAAAGAAAAGAAATTTTGAATTCAACTAGTATGAGTATTTTTTATATTTTTTTGGTCAGCTCAATTAGGAAGCACTATGAATTTGAAATGTTATGTACTAATATATTTGAGATTCAAATCTTCCCAACTTACTTGTTTCCATGAAAGAGGCATGCATAGGCACCTAAAGGATATAATTGTAGTACTTTTGGTTCCTCTAATCACTTAAAAAATATATATAATAATTTTTTATATAAATCATACTAACATGAATTATTGTATAAACCATATTTTTGGAATGGCACGATGTACCTTTTCATGGAGTTTTACTTCTAATAATCTTGTAAAAATCTACTAGTTACTGTGAGGAATTAATCGTTCGTCCTTCCTAAGGCCACATAAACTCCTCATAATTAGAGACTCCGAAATAATATTTTCGATGTGCATTTTGGATCCTTCCCTCCATATCCATTCCAGCCTAGATCTCATCTTAACAATCCCCAAACCAATATGACATAATTTTTTTAATAAAATCGATTAGAGTTCTTTTCATGTATATCAACCAAGAAAGGAAAGGCTATCGTAACCCTGCCAAGAAAATAAAAAGCAGTTTCATTGGCAGCGAAGGCAATATAGTACGATATTACCTAATGTAGAAATGCAGTAGGTCTCCATATTGTTGTGAAGCACCGGGACTCTTCAATAACAACGACCGTAAGGGAATAACGACGCCCTTTCGCAACCCCGTGGGAGAATAACTGCGGTAGCTTGGAAACATCATCCAGGAAGTCTATCGAGAAGGCGTGCAAGTAATGTGAAGAGTTGGGCCCAACGTTTGTCGTTTCTGTTGTATACTTTCCAAAAAAACCTTATAAAATTCCGATTATAGAAAGGCCCATCATACCTTTCAAAATATGTACCTTAGTCACGGTCTTAGATCCAGGAAATCAACATGGAGGATAGAACATAGCATTCTCACCATTCTGCTACCTAATATAACATATGAATGCAAACTGCAACACATCGTTCTCACAACTCTGCCATCTAACGAGGAGTTGGAAATAAATGTTTCCCCACCTACAAGTCATTCAAAATGATGTTATGACATTAGATAATGTACCACTTTTTAAGCGAGATCAGTATCTCTATCGTGCCACTTTTGAAGCAAGATCTCTACTCGTCATATAACGTAAAAGTTGGATCTATCCATCTAATTATATAGTATTTAATGTTATGGCGAGGTATTAAAAAATAATTCATATTCAATAATTTATTATTCATCTTAATATTAAATACGATACAATCCAGTAATAATCACAACTAAAAGAAATTATCAATAATGCCATGCACTAACTATATAACCCTTATCCATAAAAGGTAAGTAAACCCCTATGTCTCCCCATAAACTATAACTTTCATTTCCCCTTAGGAATCGATGCGGCTATGTTATATTCATTGTCTACAACAATATTGACAACAGGTCGAGTATGGTAGAAATTTACAAACATTATAAAGCAAATATAATGACGAGTATAAGTAATTTCCCATTCCTCTATATTTTCTTGGAGAATTTCAAAAATTGCAAAGGGAGGTAGAAAAGGAGGAAAGTCCCTGCTAGTAAGCTCACTTTGTCTTAAGGGTTAGGAATTCTTAGTTTCATGTTCCACACTTCTATAGAAAAGGAAATAAAATTCTAAGGAATAAGGCAATGAGTTGCGTTGATATTTGTCCACATGGAGGAAAACAAAAATTTAGGGAACCATACAATGTGTTCCGTAGAGCTTTGTCCACATGGAGAAAAATAAAAATCTAAGGACCCAGACAATGAATTGCGCAGAGATTTGTGCTCATGGAGGAAAGTAGGAGTTGGTGTGAAGCCTATTTTATGCCTTTCACTTCACATTTTCAAGGCATGCAAATCAATGCACGTAACTAACCTTTACAGGAAGGAAAATTTGTGCATGAGAATAGTAATGACACGAGACATTGTGTTGTGTAGCTAATTAAAGGCTTCCACAAAACCATTGAGAGAAAGGATTAAAATTCTCTCTTGCACATCGGGAAGATAGAGAGCTATGGTTTTGGTCACACCTTTTACTTTTTCCCTTTGTATTTTGACCGAAAGGAACTTGCACAAACGAATGACCATGCGAGCATTCGATGATCAATTAGGGGCTACCCTATGATTAGAAAGAAAAAGATATGAAAGGAATGTGTCATGAGTGGTAGATCTAGCTAAAGCCATGACGGTTTCTCAAATACATGGCCTTGGAAAAGGAGTCTAACGAACCCATACGCTCTAGAAATCTCTTGGCCTATGAGTGGATGAAATTGCACCAAAGCCAATCAGAAGGTTATACAAGGAAAATTTGCAGAATTGTTATTAAGATATTATAAAAATGAATAAATAAATTTGAAATACAAAAACAAAAATAGTAAAAATACGAAAATATATATTATAACATATCTTTCAATTAAAATAAAAATCTAAAAAAACTTAAACATAAAAATACTTTGTATTACAAAGCTTACATAAAATAATTGGTATTACAAAGCTCTCAATCATCATAATTCTCAAACGTTAAAAGAAGAGCATTAAAACAAGTAGTTAAAAAAAGATAGGATTAAAACAAGAAGTAGCCGAAGCAAAATAATTTGTATTACAAAGCTGTCAATCATAATAATTCCTCAACGTTAAAAGAAGAGAACATCAAAACAAGAAGTAGCCGAAGCGAATTTGGGATAAAAATAACGGAAATCATACGCATAGGAAAATTATATTATAGATTAGAATATGTTTTCAGATATTTAATTTAATTATGGTAAAGATTTAATTTCTATAAAGTATTTTAAAATATTTATTATAATTAATAGAAATTAAAGGTTGAGATTTTTTTTTGATTATTTTAATTAAATAAATTAATTTTGAAAATAAAATTCATATAAAAAATATTTATATAATATAAGTTTTGGATATACAGTATTAATAAGTTATTATATTTATCGTAATAATTTTTTTTTAATAATTAAAAATCTCTACGTTATTTTAAAATAGAAATGAATTTATATGAAAAAAATATTGTTTTTTTTTAAATGTAAAATTATTTAATTTATATAATATTTTTTTTAAAATAAAATTATAATTTATTTAAATTTTATGGTTTTTATGAAGAATTTTTCCGTAATAATCATATTAAAATGAACATTGTCTACGCATTTTGAACCAACCAGTGTGGTTCATCATCAGGACTAAGTGAGAGATCAGATCTAAACCTTAAGTTTAAATAAATGCAGAAATGGCTAAACTAGCCGTTAGGATAACGGCTAGTTTGACTATGAGAATGCCAGTTCTATTTTATGATTTTTTTTTTTAATTTCAACAACTTGAAATGTAAAGTAAAACAAGTGTTTGAAAATTTTTATGCATTAAGTGTTTTAAAGTTTTTATGGGTGAATATCTATAAAGGTTTACCATGACAGGACACTACTTTTCAGATTTAATTATGATTTCCAAATACTATGGATGAATTTCCTTATAACATAGCCTTCTAAAAATCCCTTATGCCTTTTTCCTCAGCCAATCTTCACGAGGAGAATGGAGGATCGTAGAGTTTAAGCGTATATCGGCTAATTCAGTGAGCCGTCCACACGGTAGAGACCTACCACACAACCGTTGGTGGTATTGCATCTCCATCACACCGGACGTCCGGCGGAGCTGACAGCGATGTAGCCCTTGGATTCTGGATACAGCTGCCTCTGGCAGAATATATTCTCTCGATATATACTTCTATTGCGTGTAGAAACGAACGGAGTTTGCGATCGCTAGCAGTCCAGCTTCGGTGGATTGAGAATTCACATAGTCCGATTGAATCGGAGAAGGAGTGTACATTGGCTTTTCAGAGAAATGGAGATCTGCAGATCGACATCGGCGGCTATGCGTGCATTGATGATGGTCATGTTAGTCATGATTATAATGTTCGCAAGCGGAACCGCAGCTGCCAAAGTGGAGGTCAGTCCATCGCCGAGTCCGCAAGCAGGTGGTGCGGCCTCCTCTTCTTCTCTGCCATTTCTTTCTGCTCTCTTAATTTCTCCTCTTGTTGCCTACTGTTTATATTGATCGAAGCTTTCTGCGGTTGGGAATGGTTTTAAGTTTGGTATGTATGAATAGGGTTAGGGTTTTCTTTCTGTTTAGTATTGGGAACATGCAGGGCAAGTGACTCCAGGGATGACCATTTAGTCATATTGGTTTGGGGATTGTTTAGTCTTGTAAGAAATAAGTGGATAGGGGATTGTTTAGCCTTGTAAGAAATAAGTGGATATGCATGCATGCATACCACATTGTTGTGAGCTTCTACTACCCTTATAGATACATTATTATTGTTTTCATTACAGATAGTCGTTTGATTTGCTTTTGCAACTTCATTCGTTGGGTTCTGGTTAAGGAACAAGGCTTCCCTTCATGCTGCTTGATTGATATAAAAGGAATAACGCTCCGGGAAATGCTACACTGTAGCCATAACGAGATTTGTGAGGCTAACAATCCGAGGCTTTAGTACAATTACATTAGTTATACAATTACATTAGCTTGAGTCTAATGGTTAACGGCATGTATTTCTTTCTAAAAAGTCACACGTTCAAAATCGGAGATATTTCTTTCTAAAAATTTTTGTTATTCTAAAGGGAGTTGTCTAACTAGATGGACGAATTGTCTAGATGGTCAAAATTGACCGGAATTAGAGCAAAAATATTTAAGAAATCTTACCATAAGAGTGTGAATCAACGTGGATTTACAAAAATCTCTGTCGAAATTTCTTAAAATTTTACCAAAGTTTCCATAATTTTTAGAGCGAAGAAACAGTCCAATTAGACTACGGCTATTGTAAAAGGGAATATCTAAGGTAATTCTGTTAAATTTCCTGTGCATTTTCAATATGAAGAAACGGAGGCTGGAGCTACATAAGGTTCTCTCATTTGTCTTTGCACAAGTGTTATCTTTAGAGCGATTCTGTTAAAATCGTGACATTATAGAAACACAGTAACAAAAGTTTTTCGCATTGCAAAATTGAGGACCACCGTTGAAATACTAAGACTACCGAAAGACATAAATGGATATATAGCCATGAGGGTGAAAGGTTCTCTTAATGACCATTTCGAATGTTTCTTCGAAAATCGCTGCAATCCAGTATAACACTTTTTTAAAAATTTTGACATAACATACAAGGTTTATCAACATTCAGGAGGTGTTTAACACGATCCATCAACATCTCTTCCATGTTTAGAAGCGTTTGAAGCGAATTTTTAAAAACTATATGCAAGTTTTTATGTTTATAATGTTTCAAGGAATTCTTTAAAAAACTAGTTGGAAGTTTCAATGATTGAGAAGTATTTGAATAAAATAACTGCAAACCAGAGTGTGTTTGCGAGCTGTGTATATAATAATAATTTGGGAGTTATGGTAAAAATTATGTAGTTACAATGTCATGTGGAGTAGGTGACAAGAATTTATGTACTTATCGATTACGGTGAGAAGAATTTATCAACTTATTTATTCCTCCAAATAAAAATAAAAATAAAATTAATAAGCATGTAAACTGTATGATCTTAAAAGATCTAATTAAAATGTATATATATCTTAGTCGTAATCTATGTTAATTTATTTTAACTCTTCATTTATTGTGGTTTAAGAGTGCAAGAAATCTTAATACACTATTTAAAAAAATAAAATAAAAAACTTATTGTTCTTTATATAGAGAGCAGTTCACCATTGCATTTAAGGTACATATTAATTATTAATTTTGTGTTTACTATTTAAAGACTTGCACCACTTCCTTTTTTTATATTAAAATAATAATTAATTAAAATGTTTTAATTACAATATTTTTTTCAAAATGTTTTATTAAAATGTTTTATTTAATATATATATTAAACAAAATTTATACTATTTTTATTTCCAATTTTATTTAGTAATAAAATATTTTATTTAATATATACATTAAAATATTTTTATATTACTTTTATTTCCAATTGCATTTATCAAGAAGTAGGAAAATATTTTTTTTACATTTATATGCTTTTAATATCAATAAATGTTTTTATTTCAATAATTATAAATATAATAATTTTTATTATTATATATAATCATTTTTAAATATAGTAATACTTTTTATTGTTAATATTTTTCTAATGTATTATTTTACCTCTATAACACATACAAAACAAATCATACATATTTAGTTAAAAGACGCATCGTATAATTTGGTTAAAAGACATATCTTTCATTTCAATATATTTTTAAAAAATAAATTCATTTAATAATATATTATTATATACTTTTCTATTTTCCTTTTATCTAAATTCATTCTATTCTCATTTTACTATTCATATTTCTATTCATTTTGTCTATATATTTCATGAATATTATAATCTCATTCTTCTTACCATACTTTATCTTCAAATAGGTTTCCATAATCTATATTTGCATTATATTCCATGTTGTTTGATCTCATTGTGTAATATAGTTCACCTCAATACAACACAATATTATTCATGGCTCTTAAAGTGATGTAAGTTTGTTATTTTGGGATGTATTATCATATTAAAAAGATATATTATATTACTTTTAGAAGTAATAAATTAAATTGGATTTATAATATAATTTTTAAAGATTATCAAATGTGCATTTTCATTTATATTAATGTATTTACTAATTTATTATTTTGTATTTTAGTTTAATTTAAATTTAATCAATTAAATTTATCTAAATTATATAATTTATACTATATTGTTGTTAAAAATAATGCGTTAAATTGTTTTACATTGTATTATTGTAATCAATTAAATTAGATTTTATAATATAATTTAAAAAAAATATCAAATAATTTGAAGATGCATTTTAATTTATATTAATATATTTACTAATTTATTATTTTTCATTTTAATCAAATTTAAATTTAATGATTTATACTTATCTAAATTATATAATTTACACTATATTGTTGTTAAAAATAATGCATTAAATTGTTTTACATTGTATTATTGTTGAGATTATTATATCTAATTGTTTTGCGTCTAGAGATGAAATTTTATTTTCAAATTTACAAATTTTGACTATTTTAGTAATTTTTAAAATAGAAAATTTAAAATGTTGAGGTATATTTTTTTTTAATATTCAATATCTAATGATTTATTTTTGAAAAAAGATAAAAAATTAATTTACTTATGATTATTAACCTTTAAAATTTTACTTGTTTTACCATATGTCATTTCAAACATGAATGTAACCCTGTAAAATTAATACATCTAATCGTTTTGCACTATATCATTGTTAATTGCATTGTATCAGTGATGAAATGCATGCACCTAATCATTTTACAGTAAAAAATTGTAGGTTAGTACAATAAGTTGGTTAAAAAAATTTCTAAAAATACACATATACTCCAAAATGTGCGGAAGCTCCTATTTGAGTGTTTTTTTCCTTTCCAAACTTCTAAGCAAGCCTCCATATTTCCATACATGTGATATGCTACTTTGAGTTTTTTTTTTTTTTTTTTCCTATCCAAACCTCTAACCGAGCCTCCATGTTTCCATAGATGTGATATGCTACAAAGATCACATGCATTTTTGGGAGCATGTGCCAATTATTAAAGGCAAGCACATATTCCTCCACGTAAATCAAATTTGGTCTTGAGGTCTAGAAAGGGTTAGGGTGCAACTAGAGGTTTAATTTATATATTGATTTTTTAGCATTAGAATCACGTTTATGGTAGGAAAACATTTACCAGCTTGATTATAAATGTCACTTTTTAGGATTATTCACCATGAATAATATCTTTACACTAATATCTTTACACTAGCTTTGGCATCAATGTTAGATATGGATGGTGGATGGGTAATAAGGATTTAACCATGGTGAAGGAAATCAAGTACCGTAAGATATTCTTAAATATTTTCATATCAGCCTTGAATGAGTGAGAAGAAAAACCCAATAGTCCATTTTAGTGGTTCCGTGTAGGTGCTTAAGTGGGACGGACTATGACCATGTTTTATACACTAAAAAATGGTTTTCAATGGATAAACATTGTTATGGGGATATAACGTCTTACGTCATAATTGCAATTTCTTGAATTCATACATCATGAACAATTCTGGACCAAAATTGACATGATCCTTAATTGCAATTTCTTGAGTTCATACATCATGAACAATTCTGGACCAAAATTGACATGATCCTTTTTTAGAGATTATTTAGTATATGTGTCAAATATGGGAACCATGATAAAACCTTCAACATCATGGACGAGTCTGAATTCCTTATCCATAGTTGACCAATGGAACCAAGATCCGTTAGCCATAAAACTATATTTTCAAGCTAAAGGAACATGGATGAGTCTTCAAACAAATATTTATGACTGTTTTAATGTATAAATCACCTCAAAGCGGATATGACCAATGTGACTAGCTTAGTTATGAACTAATAATAGGTTCCATGTTATAATTAGGTTCAATGGTGGAGAAAAGGATTGGTGTTTCCTAGCTGAATATTTTCAATATAAAACATATAAAATATTTCAATATTCTCAAATTATATAAGGTCGTGAATAGATTCTAAAACCACCATATATGATGCCTCGTAAGGTATCTCTATCTAAATAAAGGTTTACGGGAAATGTGATTCAACGATAAAATAGATCCTAAATAGAGATGTATGTTGGAATCACAATAAGAATGGTTTTTAGGATGATGGTCAAGGTACAAGGTCAATTGGAGTTTAGGGAAGAAATGAAACACAAAAATAAGGTACATAGCTATTGGGAAAACTTGGTGGATATGTAGAGAAATTAGACCATTAAAACTCTAGTGAAATAAAAATGTTAAGGCCCATATGATTGAAGGCAAGGGCATCACAATTGCATGTAGGATTTTATCTCTCATACTTCTTAGTACATAGAAAAAGATAAATAAATTATATGCCTTATTAATAGACTAATGGTCAAGCATGGTAAAATATTGGGAGAGTTTTTTCATTAAAAAAATGATGGGGAAAGGAAGGCTAAAATATCCCCTCCTATAATTTCCAACTCGAATAGCCAACTTTCCAATCCCCTACTTATCACTTCTCACATTGCCCCATCCAGCAAGAGTAATAACATAGTTTAAGTCTCAACTCACTTAGTGTCACATCTCCTTACCTACAACTATAACCCTTAAAAAATTTTTATCAAATCACACATTAATGTTATTGGAACATAAAACAATGTCATCAAACATTACATAATTGGTACATGCACGAATTACTTTACTCATGCATATAATAATTCATACGATAGCTATATTTAAAATGTTTTGTGTTTAAAGTTACACTATCCAAATATGTTATATATACATTAAAACTATGATATATGTATAACGATATAAAGGTTTATACATTAGTTGGACCATCCAGCTACCTTGTTGTCTAAATAATAGTTCCGTCGATGTTAGGTCACTCCGAGTTAACTCATTCAGTCTTGGAGCTCTCCAAAAGATCTTTTCTCCGTCCAGTTGCCACACTACAACACAAAGGGGGGTTTCAAGACAATATTTAGGACAATTTCTTGGAAAATTGTGTTAACTTGAGACAAAGTAAAACTTGTGCATTGTCTTAAATATTGTCTTTAAGCGGGTGTCTCAAATTAAATTGTCTTAAAATTAATTTTTCTTAAAATATCGTCTCTATAAAGACAATATATAACACACACATTTTTGTCTCTCCAGAGACAATTTCATTTTTGTCTTTTCAGAAACAATTTCAGTTTTGTCTCTCTAGACACAATAGTTCGAATCAAATACATATTGTCTTTAAATAGACATTGTCTTTGATCCTAATTATAGGCTCTCTAGAGACAATAAAAAATTTCATTCAAAGGTAATACAACAACACTTTTGTCTCTTTAGAGATAATATAAAATAACGAATCTAGAAAATATCTCAACATTGAAATAAACCAATATTAAAAGTATTTAATTAAAAATAAACTATAATATCATTGATTAATTCATATGAGGACATAGTGGAATTGAACCACCGATCTCCTACTTTTAAATCAGGTGCTCTTCCACTGAGCTAGCACCCTTTAAAGAATTATGTGAGAGTTATGGTAGTCCTTGAAATTGCATATATAGGCATTCATTTTAAGCTATCATTTGCACTAAGAGGTGCAAAGACATGCTGATAGCGTGTTTTGGTTTTTTTTACCCTTAAAATATATACATAATAATATTTGAAATAGAAGGTTTTCTAATGTCTCACTAGAGGTCAGGGATCGATTGGTCGAAAAGGCTCGAAGTTCAGGTATCTCTTCAAAGATCTAGCGTGCCCAATGTCTTTACTTGGTATATTTCCACATTTTTTTCTAAACTCGAGCTCAACCACGCCTTGTTCCCTCAAAGGTGTCATGGATATCATGAGTTATTTCAAATGGATCTTCATTTACTGGATGCCTTCATTCCATACATGCAGCAATCCCTAAAATCATACTTTTCAGTAAATGAGTATGACCTTTAGGTAAATATGAAAGTTATGTAATGTGATGGAATTTTTAGGACACACATATTCAAGAAATATTAGGAAAACAAGTGTATATATGAGGACATTCGATGACATCTTGCAGGACTATTAGATAAATTTACAATCTATATTAAGAACCCACTTCCCTTCCAAGATTGACATTAAAAAATTCAATGTTCTTCTACAAGCACCATCTGCATCGGTGCATGCAACCACATGGGTCACAATAGGACTCCATGTTTTTGATATCATTGCACCAGTGAGGCTTGAAAAACTATTAAGTTGCTCCTGCATTAAAAATGAGGCTTGTTGAGGACCTATAACACATAATTTTAATTAGTAGGTAGATTTGAAGTTAAAAATACACGCTTTAAAGGTGAACACATTCAATACCTTATGAGAAGAATCGAATGTGGAACCATAAAGAACCCATTTGCATCATTGTACTAGGGGCCATGTCCAATCTTGACTTGATTTGAAACCTTCCTCAACTTGCTGTATACCAGCGCTTTTTTTTCCTCTAAAAGTGTTGAAGGTGTGAGAATCAATAAGTAAATCCAATATAGAATTAAGGTATAACAATAAAATTCATAACTTCAAAGCAGGTTTACAATATAACCTTGCCCGTGTTCCCTTATATGCAAAGTGTTTCCCCCTTCTTGGTATGGAAATACTGTTCTTTGAGCTTGTGGATTATCTCCTTTCATTTGGAAACATGCTTGATGAATGAGCAGGACAGAGCATTACAAATTATCTTGCAAAAAACATGGTAAAAAAAAATTGACAAACCCCTCTCAATTTTCGTCTGTAACACCTTAAGTATGTTTTTTAAGAGGACTTAAGAGACATGGTTTTAAACTCTTACGACATACCATCTACATTTTGGAGTAGAAAGGGCACATGGGACATGAAAGCTCCACCGACACTTGGCGAAACAACAACCCAGAGAAGCCCCCTTCAATCCACAGATAGTGCATTTGATTTTGGTACCTCTTACTACCTCTGATTACAAATTCATTACACAATTATCCTTGAAGGAGACATCTGGTGCCCTGAATTCATCCAAATTTTAATAGAATATAAAACCATGCTAAATTTGAAAGAAGGCATTAAACAAAAGCAACATCGACTATGTAACCAATAATCATTCTAAAGGGTATTCTGGAATGGATTCTCTATATTAAAATTTAACGAAAAGGATAATTTTAATAGAATATAAATCCATTCTAAATTTGAAAGTAGACATTAAACATAAACAACATAAGTTATGTAAACAATAATCATTCTAAAGGGTTTGCTAGAATTTCTTTCATGTATTAATATTTAATAGTAAGAATGAATCGGACACTCACAAAGAAAGAATTTCAAAAAAAAATGGAACTATATTTTCTAATTGCATGCCATTCATCACAGAGCTTACGTACATGTATAATATTTGATGGCATCTCTTTTTTCTTTTTTACATAAATCCCATTGTTGCAATGCATCATCTTCCCTGTCGTCTAGAGCATGCATTATTGCTTAGCAACTTAGAAAAACACACAATTTCAAATCTATCCACTCTGGAAACAAGATTCAATATAAAATCACCTCTGAGTTGCCAGAAGCTCGACAAAAAACAAAAAAAAAGTCATTATTTCATGTACTAGGTTCAGTTCTGCAGCAATTTCTAGGGATCTGTGGGTATATCTCAGGAATTCCAGCCTGTGTAGTTGGCTCAATACTACCACCATTGTTAATAGTTTGGATATCATGTTGATGATTTGGTGTTAGTTCAACAAAATTTTCTGTCATGTCACTATTCTGAACAGTTTTGTGAAGATCCATAGGATACTGATGTTTCTTGTCTATTAGTTCAATATCAATTTGAGACTTCACTTATTCAGAATTGGTTTTCGAATTTTTATCAGTAGGTAAGCCAAACATGGCACTAAATATATTAGTTGTTGTGAAAATAATCTCCTTTTCTGCATCCTTCCGATTTATCTTGCTACTTTCACAACCAACAGTAATACCACTGACAGGAGAAAGCATTTATCTGATCACTTTTTTCTTTGAAATTCATTTGTCTATCCTTTTTGCAACCTCTCTGTACATCCTTTGCTCCTCCTGTAGAATTGGGCCCCCTCTTTATACATGGATTTCTTCAAAAAATGTTAGATGGAATCTCAGATCCTAATTTCTAGGTATAGCCCCTTTCAAAGATAGCTCACTTCTATAGTATAGATCTGGATGAAGTTTTACTAAATCAATACAAATCTACCAGTTCCTATGAGAAAAAGAATCTCCTCAAGCTACTCAACACACACCCATGAGTCATTAGCTAAATATATGAATTTGGTTTATTAAAATGAGTTTCATTGTATGTAATTAGTAAATACTTAGAGGCTATTGCATGGCTACAGAAAGGTTCAGTACCAATGGCTTAGGCAATCAATGATGTCATTGTTGTAACTACCATTCCATGATTCTAATGCATTAATAAGAGTGTTGTAAGTTAACCACCAACATGTTCAAGGGGCCATACAACAACACTTCAACAAATCAATGAATTAGGGAAATGAAAAACCTTTGGGGTTCTTAGTGCACAAGCAATGAACACATTGAGCATTATATGGGCACAATATTAATTCAACAATCTAAGGAAATCATCAGTTAAAGTACCAATTGAATAACCAGTGAATAGAGAAATTGAAATAAGCGTTGAGCTTCAAAATCATCGATTTAATTAAAGATGTAATCAATCCCAATGCTCAGGGAAATAAAGGCAACATTTAAGGAATCATTCTTGTGATTGGTACTATACGTGCTCTCACAACAATTAAATGCACCATAAACAACAAAATTCACCCAAGAAACCCAAATTGGAAAAACCAACATTTGTTGGCTTATGTTCTTGCTTGGGGATATACACTCTCTGTTATAGATTTCATGTATCCTTACTCATTGGAAATATTTTGCACACAATAGCCTTTAGTCTTTGAATGGGAGACTATCCTTTTACACCATGGAAAAACTCCAATTTTTTTTTGCAAGCTTCAAAATGGAAAACAGGCATCCTATATTATAGAGATGACTTAAAATGGAAAACATAAAATGGTTTGTTTCATCTGCTTGTGTAATTTGGTATTTGGTATTCAAGGTGACCCTTGACTTCACACTTTTGCAAGAATTTTCCTTTTTCCTAAGTTTGAGTTATTCAGATCCATTTCAGAGAAGATATGCCCAACAAAGGCATTATGTTTATGGATAAATGATATTTCATCTACCAATGAATGTACAAAAGAAATCCAAAAATCACTCTGGAAACCATTCAGATAACCGATTTCAACCATATTAGACGACATTCAAAGGCATACATACTATAAATCCATCCACGGGAAGGCTTATGCAGACATACAACACATTCGAAGGCATACAGTCAAGGTTGAACAATATTTCCAACCAGAAAACACAAAAAACACATTAATAATGAGGTATAAACTTCCAGATATAGAATATGTAGTAATACTTCCTAGAAAACAAGAAAGATCAAATCAGAAGACCAACCAATAATTAAATGGGGCTAGTAATTAAATGAATATATATGAAATGATAACTATAAATCTTGCAATAATTGGGACTATCCTACACCTAATTCTAGTAATAAGTAATGGTTCCTCCTACCTTGTGTTAATACCAATGTTGCATTTATAAACATTATAGATATGGCATGGACAGGCTCATTGAGAAACATTGTGTGGCCAACTACCACAATACCCAATAGAAATCTTAGTGAATACATATGCCATGTTTTTCAACAGAATATATTTAGCCTCTATAACACCACTTGAGAACTTTGAATGGCCTCCAAAGAAATAAAACATCAAATTAGCATTGGTAAGGAAATGTATTTCAATCTTCTTCTCTCTATTGAAAATCATATTGTCTTATCTGGCATTCCTAGAAATGAAAGAAATGTTTTCTTACCGTTGTCCCAAATTTAACTCAATGGCATCAGTCAACTATATAACTGAATGTGTTCTCTACGAAAATTTAACTCGTTTCATAGATGCATTGAAAAATACAAAACTAGCATGTTAACAAATATATTAAGACTGTGGCTACAAGCATTTTCCTCAAAAAATAACCAATATCACCTTAGACATTTAGTTTGTACAGAAAAACCTGAGATTTGTAGGGACTTCTTATCAGAAATATCCTTTTCAGCCTCACAATGAGATGCATTCACTTCAGGAAATCAAAGTAAGTGAATGGAAAGGCAACCGTATAACGCCCAAAAAAAGAGCTTCCCTTTCCCAAGGTATCCCTCACTTTTAAGTAGGATCTACTCTTAGTGGGAAAAGATGAGACAAGAGAATAGATAGTCCCTTATATGGGTTGGTTTCTTCCCATAACTGATGGAAAATTACTAAATGGGGAATCTGAAGTAGAACTTGGCATTGAAAGAGGAGCAAGTGGTGCAAATAATGATGATGATGCCAAGGAGGATGAGAGTGACATATTTGACAACTATGAAATATTTTTTTTAGAATACCACTAATCTAAGGCAAGCCTACCTGGACATATTTTTCCATTCCTCCTTTTAGATGCAATAAAATTTTCTTCACACACATGCAAATAACTATTTACGAGGTTTCCTACTCAAAAACATCATATATCAAAACTATTTACTCATAATACATCTATTCCCAACACTGAATTGTTTAACAGAACTAGCATGTAAAATAATATATAAATATTGTGGCTACAAGAATTTTCCCCAAAAAAAGAACATATATCACCTTAGTCATTGAGTTTGTATAGAAAAACCTGAGAGCTGTAGTGACTTCTTGACAACAATATCCTTTTCAGCCTCACAATGAGACACATCCACTTCAGGAAATGAAAATAAGTGAATGTAATGGCAACCGTCTAATACCTAGAGCTTTTGCGACGCTGAAACAGTTTCATCAGAATATAAGTGATGGTAATAATATTTTATCGCTATATTTGAAGGAAAGGTTAACAGTAGTAGCACTTAATAAATGATGACACCTCCAGAAAAACTGCAAGCATATTTACTTTCACGGGGCACTTCAAATGTCTCAAACAACTATCTATAGCAACATCACATTCTTGTTCTTTCTCGCCCTCCCCAGTAGATACCAGATTGTGTAGGCTCAGAATATGTATCTCTCCCATTGAATCCAATACCAAAAACCTTTTTTAGCTCAGCTTATGTATGGAGGGTTCCCTTAACGACTTCCTTAATTTTTGGGATGACATGTAACCTTCCCTATTTGCATCCTTGAAAGGCACAAAAAAAGAACTTCCCTTTTGCAAGGAATCCCTCACTTTTAAGGAGGATCTACTCTTACTGGGAAAAGAGGAGACAGGAGAATAATCAGTCCCTTGTATGTGTTGGTTTCTTCCCATAACTAATGGAAAATTACTAAATGAGGAAGCTGAAGCAGAACCTGAAACTGAAAGAGGATAAAGTCTCCCCGATAATGATGATGATGCTGAGGAGGATGAGAGTGACATATGACAGTTGTAAAAGCTATTGTTCAACATACCACTCATCTAAGGAAAGCCTACCTTGACATATTTGGCAATTCCTCCTTTTAGATGCAAGAAAATTTGCTTCAAACTCATGCAAAGAACTATTTATGAGGTTTCCTGCTCAAAAACATCATATGTCAGAACTATTTACTCACAATACAATTATTCCCAACACTGAACTGTTTAACAAAACTAGCATGTTAACTAATATATTAATATTGTGGCTACACAAATTTTCCTCAATAAAAGAAACAATATCACCTTAGTCATTGAGTTTGTACAGAAAAACCTGAGAGCTGTAGGGACTTCCTATCAGGAATATCCTTGTTAGCCTCACAATGAGACTCGTCCACTTCTGGAATTGATAGTAATTGAATGGAATGGCGACCCTCTAATACCTAGAGCTTTTGCAATGATGAAAGAATCTCATCAGAATATAAGTGATGGTATTAGTATGTTATCGCTAGATTTGACAGAAAGGGTAACAATAGTATAACTTACCAAATGTTTACACCCCTAGAAAAACTGCAAGTATATTAACTTTCATGAGGCACTTGATATGTCTCAAACAAATATCTACAACAACATCATGATCTTGTTCTTTCTAACCCTTCGTAGTAGATATCAAATTGTGCAGAATCAGAATATGTATGCCTCCCATTGAATCCAATACCAAAAAAATCATTTGGCTTAGAGTATGTATGGAGACTGTCCTTAAATGCTTCCTTAATTTTTTGGATGACATGTCACCTTCCGTGTTTGCATCCTTGAAAGGCACAAAAAAAGAACTTCCCTTCCCCAAGGTATCTCCCACTTTTAAGGAGGATCTAATCTTAGTGGCAAAGAGGATACCAGAGAATAAATAGTCCCTTATATGGGTTGGTTTCTTCCCATAACTAATATAAAATTACTAAATGAGGAAACTAAAGTAGAAACTAACACTGAAAGAGGAGAAACTGGTCGAGATAATGATGATGATGCCAAGGAGGATGAGAGTGACATATATGATAGCTGTGAATGTTGTTGTTCATCATACCACTTATCTAAGGCAAGCCTTCCTTGACATATTTGGCCATTCCTCCTTTTATATGTAAGAAAATTAGCTTCACACTCATGAAAATAACTATTTATGAGGGTTCCTACTTAAAAACATCATATATCAGAACTATTTACTCACAACACAACTACTCTCTACACAAAAACACATCTTCCATCTACCATGAAAAGAGTAACCACTTTCTCAGAGGCAAACATACCAATCCATTCCAAAACAAGCCAAGTTGAAAGCATATGTTGAAACAAGATTAAATTGCAAAAATTTAAGTTATAAGTGCCGATAAAAAGAGAGGAAACAAATTATACTTTTATGCTAGCACCAAATTCCAAGTATCATGAAAACATAAACATAAACCACCAACAAAAGATCAAGTAAGCATAATATTGACAACAACAATGGGAATCCTCCACTTCCAGAGCCTGTACAATGAGACCAAATAAAAAGTCACTCTAGATACTCTCTCCACCATCGACAAGACCATAAATATTTATACAAACTCCTACAGGTTACAATAAAACATGATTTCCAAACTTCAAGTCTACAAAACACGTCGAGAAAAGTGGACTATCATACTATATTTAGTCAATACAATCATGATGTGATAACTAAATATGTGGATAAACAATACATAAAGGACATAAATTAGAATAATTAAGAGAAACATCACTCTATGCCAAATCATTACGAATATTTTTCTCAACACGTCATAGGTGGTGTTATTTTAAGCTTACCTGAGAGAGAGTGCTGACCAATCTCCTGAGCTATCGAATAGTGTATAGATGTCAATGGACGACCCCCATCACAAAAAATATTTGATATTCCATGTCACCAATTTCTAAAACTACGCAGGCACTCGTCAATAAAATGTCCAACATTATGAAAAATAAGGCAACGAAAAGAAGTGACCCAATAGTCAATTCGTACTCTAGTAGAGAAGCCACCCTAATTGAGATCCACCTCTGCATGAAGGCCAGCAATGAAGTGAGATAGTGATCCTACATCATATTGTCCATGTACAACCACGTTTCCATGGCTATCTCCCATGATAGCACTATACCATTCACTTGGACGGGGGAGATTTTGCAAGAATACCGGTGGTGTACTGAAAGGGCGCTTGAATGGGGTCCAGGTGATGGCATTCATATAATTGTCCATGACAGTGGTGATGCAACTTTGTTGATCCATGAGGGAGTCAAGGTCAAGAAGAAATTTTCCAAGAGCAGGAAGTTTCCTAATATGGAGTCTACAACAAATATGGAGTTTCATATGGTTTTGGAGTTGATCAAGGAGACCATCAAGATGGATCCCTTAAGGTACGTCAGGATGAAGCAGATGTTGGTTGGTATTTTTTAGGAGACAACTACTAGTGTTAAGATACTTTATCAGATGCAAGCCAGTGGGACTTTGTTATTCCCTACTATCAATGTTAATGACTTTGTTTCCAAGAGAAATTTACATAATTTATATGGATATACACACTCTCTCCCAGATCATCTGATGAGAGCCACAAATGTCATTATTGTTGGTAAGGTTGTTGTTGTTTATGGATATAGAGATGTTGGAAAGGGTAGTGATGTAGCTCTAGAGGTTGTTGGAGATAGGGTCACTGTACATAAATTGATCCAATATGTGCCCTGCAAGCCCTTACAGAAGGATTTCCCATCCTTACCCTAGAGGACGTAGTTTGGAGTTTGAACTGCTGATATTTTTGTTACCATCACATGAGGAAAATAAAGAATAATTCCATTGTTCGCAACATTGGTCATTTTGACAATGAGATTGACAGTCAAAATCTTGAATTTTTCCCTCATGTTAAGAATACTACCATCAAGCCTCAAACATATGGGTGGGTGTTCCCCGATACCAATAGTGGCATCATCATTCTTGCAAAGGAACGTCTAATGAACTTGGGTTGTGCTACTATCTACACAACATTTGTCATGTCTTTCTCCTTTACAAACTAGGTTATTGCTCAATTGGAGCTCCAGAATGAGAAGAAGTCCCAGAAGTACAAGAAGAAGGTCTATGTGCTCCCAAATCATCTATCTGAAAAGACAGTTTCTCTGCATTTTCCCAAGTTGGGGGCTAAGATAACCAGGCTTTCTCTTGAATAGGCAGCCTATATCAACATTCCCAATGAGGGACCTTACAAGCCTTCCTACTACTGATACTGAAAATAAATGACATTTTTGGTGACTTTTTGGGCGAGTGGCAAGGATAACCATTGTCACATGGATCCATTGGGAAAAATATTGAGGGGGGGGGGGGGTGAATCAGTATTTATAACACACTGTAAAATTTTACTTTTTCCTTGTTTATTTCTATATGTGACTTTAATGAACCCAACTTTTGTATACGTGCACTTTTACAGAGATGAACCTATGTATAGATCTGCACCTATTTCAAGACTATGCAACTCTTTAGAATAAATAATCAGCACAGATATTACACTTCACTTTAGCAAAAATTCGCGAGATCACAGATCTAAACATTTCATAAATGGATATAGCAAATACATCATCCTCATCCATCATTGTATTCATAGGTGAATTATTATTTCAGATATATCAATAAACTATATCCCATTCCATGCAGATATACTTCAGAGTGAAGTATTCATTCAATACCGAAACACATGCACACCTTTTCACTATGATCTTATTCTCCTTATATAGATTTAATCTTTCCTAATACCATGAGCCAACATCACACAAGTGTCGATGGTATTCTTGGAAGGAATCAAATAGACAAAACCGCACTCAATATTATGGGCCAATACCATGGTAATGCCCCCTGGTATCATAATTTTAGAGTGCAAAAGGCATATGTGACTTGGCTTCTTCGTACCCATGTGTACACATGACTTCTCTTCAGCAAAACTACATATATTCTAATTTTGGATGTATACATCAATTACCTTCATCAAACTTGCATATACAATTTGACATATTATACTTATAATTTCTCTTATCCTAACTGTATTTCCTTTCTCTGCCACATCTGGACTGGCCTACAGATACATCATTTTCACACTCTGCTTATCAAGGACAACTCAGCAAGTAGGTTTCCATCAAGGAAAACATATTATACCATATTTCCAACAATCTCCCCCTTTAAAATTGATGTAAACCATGATGGTGTTTGATTAGCACAACCCATAGATACATTAATTCTAAACATTATTCAAACACCAAGCTACTCTCCCCCTTTGACATCACGGGAAAAAAATGTTCTTGAGTTGTATCACTATTTTTCTTATCAGAGAAAAAACATATGCAATTGTATCTAGCTAAAATTGTGTCTATACGTAGATTTAGTTGATGGAACCCATGTACAGAAAGAGAAATACTACAAATTTCACAGCTCCATCTCCCCCTGAACTTGTACCACTTGTACGTTTCTTCTCTTGTCATGTCATATGCACTGTCAGAAATATAAACAATCATAATTACCAAACCATCCTTTATACATTTCAATTGATGATAACATTATTATTTAAAGAATGATAAACTAAAATGGGAATTATCTTCTTTCAATATGAGTCTAAATTCTCCTCACATCTGAGCAAGGTCAGATCTTTAAACACATATAATTTATCAGCATTTATATATCCCCTTGATATTACTTCTCTAGTTTCTTTGTCCATAACCTTGCATTTGCTTGATTTGAACATAATTATATTTCCTTTATCTGCCATTTGGCCTACACTTAATATGTTTTGTTTTAGGCCTTGAACTATTAAGGTATCATTTTCCCTTCTATTTTTGTTAATTATGGATTTACCTTTTCCAAAAAAATTTGTTAGAGCATCATTTCATAGAATAACCTTACCATCTTGATATTTCTTTAGAGATTCCATCTTACTCTTATCACTAGTCATGTGATGAGAACATCCGCTCTCGATGTACCATTCATCTTTATTTTTAATTTCTCAGAGAGAAAGACCACAACTTACCTCTTCTTCTTCAAGCTTGTTATCATGATTGTTGGTGAATCCAACTTTCTTTTATCTTACACTATCAATTTTTGTCTTCCATATTGATTTTGATGATTCATTGGTCTATTCCTGCATTAATTTTCTACATGCCCATACTTTTTACAAGCATAACATATTATGTGACCAGAAAAGGGAGCAGAGGAATCATAATATGTCTGTCTAATATTTCCTCAACTGAAATCAACTGCTTTATGACCAAAATTGCTCCATGAAAAACAATATTTCTTGAAGAAACCGGAGTACCTGGGAGCTGCAGGTATTTCTTTGTAGTGCCTATCTATCTCTGACCAAAAGAATCTTCTTCTCCAATTGGCTACAATATGACCATAATTATGACATATAAAGCATTCAAAATTATTGATCAAAGGATAAAATCGATTGATACGTCTATAGTTAGGAGCGAAGGATTTCCTTTGAAAATTCATGATTGTCGATTTACCTTTTGTCTCTTTAAACACTTCAGGTTTTGCATTGATATCCATTGAGTCTTTAGCATTGTCTTGTGAACTAGATTCTCCTTTAAAAATTTCATGAAAACCAAGACCAAATTTAATATAAGGCGCCTTTGACTACTAAGAATATTATCGAGAATCTTAGTACTATATTGAAACTTCAAGTGTTTGTAGAAGTTATTCATTCTTCTTATTTTATTTTTCTAGATCTTCTTTGAGAGAGATGATTTTTGGTTCAAGTCCTTCACTGTGATTGGTTACCTCATCCTGCAACTTTTGATATTGGTCTATCTGTTATTTTTTTAGTTGCTCAATTATCTTTATTTCTTGTAACTATTCATCCAATATAGAAATCATATCTTTGTAGATACATTCCCTCTCATTAAATAAAATCTGTTGATCTTCAACATTAATCTTGAGATTTGAAATTACTACTTCCAGATCTATTAAATTACTTTCACATACGTATTCACTATCTTCATCATTGCATGTACAAGGAAGTGAATCACAAGAACAATAATCAATAATTGTTTCATCTTCTTCATTTTTTGATGTACACATTTTATGAGATATATTCTTTCTTTCAGTAGCCTTCTTCTTTTGCTTCCTTCCCATTGTGACAAATCTCCTTCAAGCAATCAAGCTTCTTTAGAAGGACCTTATCTGATTCCACTTTTTGGGAAAAATACTGAGAGGGGGTGAGGGGGTTGGGGGGGGGGGGGGGGGTAGGGTATTTATAACACACTATAAATTTTTACTTTTCCCTTACTGATTTATATACACAACTTTAATGAACCCAACTTGTGTATACACACACTTTTACAAACACGAACCTGCGTATAGATCAAAAAATATTTCAGTATTGCACAACTCTTTAGAATAAATAGTCAGCTCATATCTTACCCTTCACTTCAACAAACATTCGCCAGATCATAGATATAAAAATTTCATAAATAGATCTAGCAAATACAAAGTCATTTCAGGTCTACAGATCTTGATCCATCGTTGCATTCATAGGTTCATTATTACTTCAGATATATCAATAAACTGTAGCCCATTCCATGCAGATATACGTCAGAGTGAAGTATTCATTCAATACCCAAACACATGCACACCTTTTCACTATCATCTTCTTCTCCTAATATACATTTAGCCTTTCCTAATACCATGAGCCAAAACCACACAAGTGCCGACGAGCTTCTTGGATGGAATCAAATAGACGACATAATTCTCAATATTATGGGCTAATACCATGGTAATTCCCCTTGGTATCATAATTTTAGAGCACAAAAGGCATACGCGACTTGGATTCTGCGTACCTGCGTGTATACATGACTTCTATTCACCAAAATTACGTATACACTAATTCTGGATGTATACATGGGTTGCCTTCAATAAACCTGCATATACATTGTCACATAATATATTTATCATTTCTCTGATCCTAACTGGATTTTCTTTCTCCTCCACATCTGAACTAACCTGTAGATACATCTTTTTCACATCTTCTACTTATCAAGGATAACTCATCAATTAGGTTTCCATCAAGGACAACATACTGAACCATATTTCCAATAGGATCAATAGTCATAGGAACAAATTTTACGAATTGAACCAAGTGCTAATCATGGGAATGATAGAGTCAGACACTAACAATAATCATCTCATCCAATCAATGACCTAACCCACTAAGTTTTGGTTGTCACCTCTACCTCTTAACTATGGGCTATAGGTCCAATGCGCTTATTCCTACTCAAATTTATTAACGCCACAGATGTGAGGGTTAGCATGCCTTATATCTCTAAAGGAATGCTCCAACCAAATGGTTTCTAGAGATATTGAGAATCCTCATCATGTTTATCTATGGGGTTGTGGGTCACTGCACTCACTCCTACTAAAATCTATGAAGCTTAGGAGCTTACAGTAACTTATCTCTTGAGGTATCACTCTAGAGAATTTATTACTGCTAAAATCCATCTTGGAAAACAGCTTCAAACAACCAATCTGTTGATGAACATTGTTAGTGAACTCATTGCCACTTAGAAGTATTTGCAAGCCGGAGAAGTTTCCTATGGATTATGGTGGTGGAGCAGGCCCTATGGAGTCCTCAATTCTACCCCACTTATTAACAACAAGTCCCATTGAATCCCTAAACATAAAAATCTTTGCATTATCCATATCAATATTTCCATTAAAAAATATAACTGAGGTTTCTTTCTTTATGATATCAACTGTAGGAAAACTGTTAATTTTGGGCAACTAGATCCAAACTCCATGTTGCACTACTCATATGAAAATTTTCATATTTTTTTTTGGATTCCTCTTTCGGAGAGGTGCAAGATTGATCAAAATATCATCTTGTTTGGATGATCAGAACATATATTTTGAATTTATTTTCCACACATGTGCAAGGTTGTCCAGATTTGTATTATAGGCTCACATGCGTAATAGATGTGTCACACACCCTCACTGATGGATATAAATTGGAGATACTTGGAGGTGATTTCCTAATCAACTCATCACACATCTCTTATTGTGATTTGATTGGTTCAATAGCCTTTGGAGGCCTCTTCCCTTCACACGTGCAGAGTTGATGGAGCAATTTTTCTGTCGATCTGTTTAGTGTTGAATTGCAGAAGCATTGACCAACATTGACCCTATTCATCCCTTAGTTGTTTGACCTAAACAAATTTCCAAATTCTGATTTTGAGAGGTCGTATTTTAGGGGAAAATTTGAAGGAAAAGGATTTGTTTGACCGAAGCCCTAATCTACAACGTTGACTTTATGTTGCTATCCTGTGTTGACTTTTCTATGTTGAATTTTGGTTGACTAGCGTTGACTTGTTATGAGTTTTCTTTCAAGGTTGTGGGTGTGACACTTGGAAGGTTGGTTGATCTATAAAGGATTTTTTGGCCGAACCATCCTGTTGACCGTCTTAACGCAGAATATCATATATCCTAAGAAACGAGATTCATAGTTTACCCCCGACATGTCCCCAATCAAGAAAATTGGACATGATTTGTGCAGATTTGAGTCCAAATGCTTGGATTTGATAGTGTACATACATGACACGACGATTCCTGATTGTGTCTTGTATGGACACAATTGAATCACTTTTTTCCAGATTCAAGCTGCACGAAAAAGCCTCCGCAGGCTTATAAAATCATGAATTTCTCCCTGAATTCTCACAAAAGCTATTGTGTGAGTTGAGTCAACAATATTAGTCATCAAATGTGCAAGAACAAGGGTTGAGGCTTAAGCACTTGTTATGTTTCTTTTGATTTTTATATGATAAATTTTAGTGATTTTTGGCCCATTTCTATGATTGTTTTTCTGATTAGGGTCACAACTCTTAAATATATCACAGTTAAGCAGGAAAAGGAGATTGATGTCCTCTTATTATTATTATGACCAACTTAGTACTTTTAAGCTCTATTATTGTTGTGTATTTAGGTTTTGCAATAAGTGCTTTAGACCTGATTCTATTGAAAATTCTACAAATATTCCACGATGGAGAGTAATTAGGTCCCAAAGGCATGTGACCTTCCTTCATGGATTACAAGATGAAATCAAAAATTACATTGTATCGATCATAAACCAGTATTGTGACCTATCCAAAGAATAACACTAATCTTGCAATCACAGAAGTTAGCTCAAAAATATAGAAAAAGTACAGGACAAACCTCCAATGACTGTGGGTAGGGCATGGACACATCTTTGAGTGCCTAGATCAAGTTGATGACTTGTAGCTATTTTTTATTTGCTATTTCTATTTTCCATTGACATTGTACTACCTAGAGGCTAGTACTTATGTAGCACATTTTGATTTTGATTACTTAATGAGAAAATTACAATATCTTGTCTTTCTCCTATTGGATCATTAATGAATACGTCTATTAATTTGTAATATGTATGATTGTATGGTGTATCAAAGTATCATGTAGCTTTTTAAAACTTACATCTGGATGAAAATCTATTTTTGAATCAATGAATTTGTATGAATTTGTGTAAGAAATATCTAATTTTTAATATATATATATATATATATATATATATATATATATATATATATATATATATAATGTGTCTAGACTTTTCTTGTTCCGAGGGGTCACCATGTCCAAATCCGACACTCAAATCCACGTTTCCATCGTGTCTCGTGTACCCATGTCAGGTGACTTAGCCTATATCTTTGCTGGACAGGAATAATTGTAAATCTGATATATATTATTGGCTTTTATTATGTTGGTCTACTATTGTGTTCTATCAACATTTTAATTTCATTTTTATCCGATTGCTAATTTGTATCGAGCCTAAGAAATATTGAAGTAAACTTGCATTAAGTGTAGAACACACCATCGTTATCTAAATTTAACATGGTTTCAAAGCTGAGGTGAAGACAATTTCCAAGCTAGTGTTAGAAGCAATCACTGAAGAAGGAATCCAGTCAAGGAAAAATGGCCTCTTCAACCTACAAGGGTTTCAAGGCTCATGATAAATTGACTGATAAGTTTGATTATCATGCATAGAATTTTTCCTTGGATTTGGTACTAGAAGATCATTATGTCATGGATTTTGTGCCGGGGAAGATTTAAGAGCCTCCATCAAATGTAGTTGTTTCCACAAATATGAGGTATAGAAAAGGAGGAATCAAAGAAAAGATGATTATCCAGGATTATATTCATAAGCACTTTGTTTCTTACATTTTTGAGCTAGGCACATCTGAAGAGATGTATGATAAGCTATTTAGAAAGTTTAGGGCTAGAAATGCTAATCAAATCCTCTTCTTCAAGAATCAATTGAATAATATCAAGAAGGGAAAGGATGAATCTATTCAATCCTATTTTATGAGGCTCACTGAAATCAGGAATAACCTTCTAGATATTAGGGAAGAAATATATGATCGAGTGATGGTTCTTATTGCATGTGGAGGTCTCCCCCGTGATTGGTATTTCCTCAATAGCACTATTCTTAATAATAATGTGATTCCTGATTTCGATAAAATATTGAAAAGATGCACTCAAGAGGAGATGAGAATGATGGAGAGAGATTATCCCTCTAATGGAAATGGAAGTGACCCTACTATATTTGCTGCTCATGCAAAGAAGAAGAAAAATGGTGGCCCGAGAAATCAAAACCATGGAAGAGCGGGGCCCAAGGGGAGGAAGGGAATATGTTACAATTGTAACAAGTTTGGTCACTATGAAAGAGAGTGCCCTAATAGAAGGGAATATCCAAGGGATGGTGACAAAAACAGCTCTAGGGGGAATGGAAATCAAAGGAACAATAGATTCAAAGGAAAAAGGGAGGCTCCCTCTAATCGTAGCGGAAATGGGGAACCTTACCAAAGGTCAAGAAATTTTAGGTACGTTGATTCTGATGTTGTTTATAATAAGATAAATGAATTTATTCTTGTATCTACCCTCTCTGTTGCATCTCCACTCGACACCCTAGATGTTTGGTTGATTGATAATGGTGGCTCAAGGCACCTCACTAGTTATAAACAAGCCCTCTCTAATTTTATTGAGAAGGATATTAATCTGGAAATTATTCTTGGAGATAATTCCACCTATCCCATGAAAAGGATGGGGATTGTAACCCTCCATATATCTCAAGGTCAAGTCCTTTGATTAAAATATGTGTTGTAAGTACCTGATTTGAAGAAGAACCTTGTGTCCATTTTTGCAATTGAAGACAAAGGGTTCAAGGTGGTATTTTTTGATGGAAGTGTACGTATCTGGAAGAAGAACTTCAAGGAAGCTCTTAATATTGATTTTAGAGTTGATACACTCTACCAACCTGGAGGAAGTCCATTGGGGGCTATGTCATGTGATAAAACTCTTCAAATAGAGTTATGGCACTGGAGGTTTACTCAGCATCATTATAAATCCCTTCCCAAAGCAAGGAAGGTGGTGACTGGGATGCTCGAATTTAGAGATGATAATGAAGGTATATGTCAGGGTTGTGGGAAATGGAAGCATACAATGGGACCATTCCCTTAAAGTGTCACAAAGACAACTGATATCTTGGAGTTAATACATTCTAACTTGTCTGGTATGTTTCCCATGCATCCTTGGGAGGATGTTCCTATTGCATGACCTTTACAAATGACTTCACCTGCAAGACCTAGATATGTTTTTCGAAGAAGGATGAAGCAGTCAAATGGTTTCGTACCTTCAAAGCCTTGGTGGAAAATCAAACCTAGAGAAAAATCAAAGTTTTGAGGAACGACAATGGGACCAAGTATGAGCCAAATGAGTTTAATGACTTTTGTAGAGAAGTTAGAATTAAGATGCAGACCACAACTGCATACACTCCTGAGGAAAATTGTGTTGTTGAAAGAAAGAATAGGACCATTGTGGAAGCTACCTGTGCCATGCTATGTGACCAAGGTCTTCTGAAGTTTATATTGGGAGAAGCTATGAACACTATTGTGTACATTCAAAATAGATGCCCGCACTCCACTCTGGACTCCAAAACTCCCGACGATGTATTCTCTGGTAAGAAGCCTGATGTTTATCATTTTAGTGTTTTTGGTTGTCATGTTTTCCTTCATGTGCCAAAAGAAAAGAGAAGCTAGTTGGATGCTTCTAAAAAGAAGGAAATTTTTGTGGGCTACACTAAAACTTCGAAGGCATATAGAATATATGTACCTAGTCAAAGAGAAGTGGAGATATTCCACGATTTCACCTTCGATGAAGATTTTGCGCTCAAGAAAGTGAGAAATATTTGTAGCTTAAAGGAAGACAAAGAAGATGAAGAAGCATGGAATTAGGAAGAGCCGAAGGATGAACTAATGCTCAATGTTGAAGGACCTATGGATCCTATTAACCCACCTCCTTCAAATAAGAGAAGACCCTCATGGCTCAGGGATACTCTCGTAGATGTTGACAGATATATTACCCCAAGGGGGACATTCTATGAAAGCAAGAAACCGAATAGATACCAAGGGTATCTAGCGGCCACGAGTATGATAGTACAATATGAGCTTGGATCATTTGAATAAGTCGTAGAGTATCAAGTTTGGAATGATGCTACGTAGGAATAATATGATTCCATTATGAAAAATGATGTCTAGGAAGTAATGTTGATCCAAAAATTTATTTTAAGGTTGATAAAGAAAGGCATCTCATTCTGGTTCTCTATGTGGACGATCTCTTCCTGACAGGTATTGTCCCTCTCATTCATCAGTGTAAGAGCAAGCTAGCTTCCGAGTTTGAGATGAAAGACCTAGGACTGAAGCATTACTTCCTAGGCTTGGAGGTCTAGCACAGGCCAGACGAGATTTTCCTTTCTCAAGAAAAATATGTCGTGAAGTTGCTGGAGAGATTTCGTATGGTGGATTGTAACTATGTGTCGACACCGATGGAAATCAAATTTAAGAAGTTGTGTGGAAACGCTATTTTTCCCTTGCTAGTAAATCCTACCAACTATCAAAAACTCAAGGGGGCCCTGATGTTCCTAGTGAACTCTCGTCTGGATGTATGTTTTTCAGTGAACACTTTGAGTCAATATATGGTTGATCCTCATCACATTAACTGGATTTGGTTCCAAAAATATACTGAGATATCTTCGGGGTACAAACAACCATGGGCTGGGATACCCTGCCGGGAGTTTGAGACTCCATGGATATACTGATGTCAATTGGGCTTGCAGTGTGGTGGATCACAAGAGCACATATGGATGTTGCTTCACCTTGGGTTTTTATTCGATATCTTGGGTTATTTATACCATATATGCCCACAAATGAATTACCTTGTACCCTATATGTTATGGTTTTTTATTGGATGGATAAATATGATGCTTTTTATTTTGTATTCAAAATGGGTAGTTTTGAATTTATGTTTTGAATTTTAGAATTTTATAATGATAAGCAATAATGAGGACTTCAATCTATTTTTGATTCACCCTCCAAAATATGTTGTGAAGCCAGATCCAAAAATAGAAGAAAAGAGATATCAACGCATTATAAATAAGCCACTTCGAGGGGGAAACCTCCAATACATTACATGAATGAAAAATTCTTGGATGATACAAATTACAAAACCTCCTTTCTATATATCGGAGTCCATAGGGCCACAATATAATCCTAGTGGGGCCACAATGTAATCCTAGCCGACCTAACAATAATAATTTAAGGGCACAATAATAACAATATGGGGGTTACAGGGGTACAATAATAACAATAAAGGGGTTACACTAACAACAATAAGGGACGATACTAGTAATATAGGGACCTAACATGCCCCTATCCTTCAAAAAAGTGTTGTCCTTAATGCTTGAGTAGCTCTGGGTGCTTCTGTATAAAATTCTCATCCTCCCATGTAGAATCTTCAGTGGGTAAGTTCTTCCACTTGATGAGATACTCTAAAATTGATCGATTCCGTAGCTGTCGAGTTCTTGTTTCCGTGATCGCTTCAGGTTCCAATATGATTTTTCCTTCCTCATCAAGTTCTGGCAATATTGTTTGAACTGGAATATTTTCACCTATAACCTTCTTTAAGCATGAAACATGGAAAACTGGATGCACTCGTGAAGAAGCAAGAAACTCCAATTTGTATGCCATAGTACCAATATTTTGCAACACCTTGTAAGGACCATAGTACTTTGGAGATAATTTATTATCCTTCTTAGCTTGCTTGAGGGACGTTTTTTTGTATGGTTGTAGCCATAAAAATACCCAGTCTCCTACATCAAAGCTTTTTTCTCTGCGATGTTCATTCGCCTGTTCTTTCATTCGATTTTGTCCCAAATTCAAGTTATCCTTTAAGAGTTGGAGAGCTTCTTGTTGATGCTCGATGTGATATTCCACTACTTGAACCTTCGAATTTTCTCTTAAAGATGATGTGATTGATGGTGGATGATATCCATAAAGTGCCATAAATGGGGTCATTTTTGCTGCATTATGGAAGGAAGTGTTATATCACCAGTCAGTGAGAGGTAACCACTTGACCCATTGTGTTTGTTTATCATATACGAAACAACAAAGATATCCTTCCAAACATTTATTTACTATATCAGTTTGACCATCGGATTGAGGATGATAAGATGAGCTAATTGAGTACCCAAACAAGAAAATAACTCCATCCAAAAATTTCCAGTAAAAATTGGATCTATGTCGCTCACAATAGCCCTTGGGTTTCCATGTAGCTTTTGAATTGTGTCCATAAATGTAGTAGCAACTGTAAGTGCTTTAAATGGATGAGATAATGCACAAACGTGTGCATACTTGGTAAGTCTATCAACTACCACCATGATGACACTCTTTCCTTCAGACTTAGGTAAACCTGTGATAAAATACATTGAAATCTCCTCCCAAAATTGACTTGGAATGGATAAAGGTTGTAGAAGTCCCGGGGTCTTAATTGTCTCAACTTTATTCTGCTGGAAAACCAAACATTCTGCCACAAAATTTTGAATATCAGATTTAATGCCATCCCAAAAAAATTATTTCTTCACCCTGTGGTAAGTTTTTAAAAATCCTGAGTGTCCTCCTAAAGGAGAAGTATGCAATTCCAAAATAATATTTTGTCTTAGTTGGGAATTCTTACAAAGATATAAGCAATCTTTGTACCATAAAGAATCATTTTTCCAACAAGATGTATCTGATGTACTAGGATATTGCTGCAACTTTTGAATGAGTGTCCATACTTCTTTTTCCTTCTTCCATTCATCTCTTGCTTCAGTTATCCAATTTGGTTGGATAATAGAAATGGCACAAAGCAATGCTTCCACCTCTTCATTCTTTCTTGAGTGTGCATCTGCAACAACATTAAGCTTCCCTTTTTTGTAGATTATTTCAAAGTCATAACCCAACATCTTTGTGACCCATTTTTTCTGCTCTTTTGAAGATAGTCTTTGTTCCAAAAAAATTTTAAGACTATCATGATCATTTTTTACCTTGAAGCATATTCCCATTAGGTAAGTTCGTCATTTCTTTAGTGCATGCAGTATTGCTAACATTTCCTTCTCATAAATAGTTTTCTATAAATACTTTCCTTTGATTCGAGGACTCTAAAAAGAAATGGGTCTTCCTTCCTGCATTAAAACAGCACCAATTCCATTTCCTAAGGCATCACATTCCACAATAAAGGTTTTTGTGAAGTCTGGCGTAGCTAAGACCGGTGCTAGGCACATTGCCTCTTTAAGATGTTCAAAGGCCTTTGTTGCTTCAGCAGTCCATGAAAATGCATCTTTCTTCAATAATGTTGTTAGAGGTGCTTCTATTCTTCCATAATTCTTAACAAACTTGCGATAATACCGTGTTAACCCGAGAAATCCTCGCAACTACTTTACGGTTATGGGGACTTTCTATTCCTTAATGGATTTAATTATTTTAGGGTCTACCTTAACACCCTTATGAGATACAATATGACCCAGATATTCCACCTCTTGTACTCCAAAGAAAAATTTGGATGTTTTTGCATATAATTGTTTCTCCTGCAATAGTTTGGGCACCTTGTCAACATGTTCAACATGATCCTTCCAAGACCTATTGTAGATTAGTATATCATCAAAAAATACTAGCACAAATTTTCTAAGGAAGGGTTTGAAAATGGAATTCATCAACCCTTGAAATGTGGAAGGTGCATTGGTAAGGCCAAAAGGCATGACCAAAAATTTATAATGACCCTCATGAGTTTTAAATGCTATTTTGGAATATCTTCAGTCTTCATTCTAATTTGATGATATCCTGAACGAAGATCCAACTTGGTAAAATAAATTGCTCCAGGTAATTCATCCAATAATTCATCAATCACACGAATGGGAAATTTATCTTTAATGGTGAGCTTATTGAGCTCCCTATAATCTGAACACATGCACCATGATCCATCCTTCTTGTGTACCAATACTACAGTAGCAGAGAAAGAACTTTCACTAGGTTGAATTATACCCGCCTCTAACATTTATGGAATCATACGTTCAATTTCGCTCTTTTGGACATAAGGATATCTATAAGGCCTGATGTTTGGAGGAACACTTCTTGGAATCAAATGAATGGCATGATCATGATCTCGAATAGGTGGGAGTCCTTTGGGAGTTTCAAACACCTTGGAATGATTGTCCAAGACTTGTTGGAGATTTGCAAAAATAGATGATTTTGATGTCGGAACTTCTAGTGAGCATAATTGTGCAATTACGCCTCGTTCTTATTTCTTTAGAAGCTTTGTCATGAAATTAGAGCTTATTATCTTTCCTGGATTCCCTACAATACCCCATAATTCGACTTCCTTTCCTTCTGAAAAAAAATTCAAGAAAAGTTCTTGAAAATTAAAAGCTACCGTCCCGAAAGATTGTACCATTGTACTCCTAGTACAACATCAACACCTCCCATAGGAATGGAAAGCATTGGAATATTCAATACATTTTCCCCCATGGTTAGCTTGATATTATGGCATTTTATAGAGCAATTTATAGTTCCTCCATTTTCAACCATCACTTGACATTCTAGTGCTAGGTATAGGAAACAATTCAATTCCTTGGCTACCTTACAATGAATAAAATTATGGGTGCTACCTGAATCAGTCAACACTATTACCTTTTTCTTCTTGATATGTCCTTCTATCTTGAGAGTTTGAGGATTGGTAATTCCTGCCAATGCATTACATGATATGGTCGAACTCATTTCTTCCTCTTCTAGGGCTGGTTCTTGGTGTATATCCTCTTCTTGTTTATTTTCTTCTTCCTCTTCACAATTTATGTAAAATAATTTCTTCTCAGCACACTTATGACCTTTAGTGTATTTTCTGTCACAACTGTAGCAAATCCCTTTTGCTATTTTTTCTTCCAATTGTTGTGGTGTCAACACTGTATGTTGTGGAAATCTAGGCATATTAACACTTCCTTCTTTATAGAAGTGAGTGGTAGGCTTCCTTGTCGCCATAATTTTACATTCAATTTTTCATGCCAACCTGAATGCCTTCTCCAATGAATCAGGTTCCAAAACGCGAACTTCATGTTGGATGTTATCCTTTAAAGTACCTATGAAGAGATCAATCCTGTGTTCCTCTGGAATATCAGTTACCCTTATATTCAATTTTTGGAAGTCCTCAATGTGCTCCCCCACTAAACCCTTTTGTTTCAGATTTATCAATTGGCTAAAGAAGGTTTTTCTTTTTGTATCCTCATAATGTGCTATCATTTCCTCCATAAAAATTTACCAAGTGACAATTTTTTTACAGGAGAAAATTCATTGATACCATACAAATGTATTTTGTTCTAAATGTAAAGTTTCAATGCATAACTTTTGTGTAATATTGCTCCATTTGTAGTATCCATGTTACAGGATCCTTTCCATCAAACTTCCTCGTATCCATTTTTGGAATATGGTTGTTCTTCCTGCCAACATTAGAGTTATTGAAGTCACGATTAACATTTATTTTGTTCTCATCATGAGTTTCCTCTACTATATTTTCACCATTAGGAAACATTTCTTGTATCAACTTTTTCAAACCTTCCATGTCTATTTTTAGATCATTCTTCATGTTTTCCATGTTGTCTTTCATTTGTTCATCGATCTTAGCTTCCATGTCATCCATCTTACATTCCATGCGAGCTTCCATGCCATCTATCTTAGATTACACGCCTTTCTTCAAACCATTGATATTATTCTTCAAACCATTGATCTTTGCTTCCATGCCTTTCTTCAAAACTTCCATTTCATTTTTTGTTGCTCTTTGAGAGAGCGAAATTTGGTGCACTTTCTCTTGTAATTTTGATAGATCATGTTGCAATTATTCATCTTCATGAGTCATAGTAGAGCCTTCTGAAGGCTTAATGGGTGTTGAATTATTTTTACGGGGCATCTTTTAGAACCCAATACTGATATATATTCTCATACATTCCCTTGGAATCAATTCAAATTGATTCTTCAAACAAGACTTATGCAATTCGGAAAAAAAATACACACCTTTTTCTTGCTTTTGAGGAGCTCGATATTGAAATTGGATTATCTCTGTGATTGCAACTCTTCAATATCTGAAACTTGGCGTTGAGGTAGCCTTCTGAATTATCTTTCCAATGCCACAATTCTGACTTGATTTGGATTCTCCAAGGAAAATTTATGTCCAATCTCCCACAATGACCTAACTATGGACTGGTTCCATACAGTGAACTTTTACGACTTTCCATGTGTCACTGTTTCATATTTTAGCTCTGAAATTGAGAGAAGCGAAACTATATTCCATGTGCTCGTGACCACTTTTTATGGCACTGCAATCCGATGCTTAGAGAGAGATTTATGAATATTTTCCCACGATCACCTCTTTGAGATGAAATTCAGGAGCCTGAAAAAGCACTGCATTCCACAGATCATATCTCTGAAAATGTTGCGAACCAAGCTCTGAATTTTTTCGACGAGTTTCCTCAAGATTTCAGCTTCATGCCTTAAAAATTTCAGATTCTGAACCTTCGTAGAAAACACGTTATAGCACAAATTCCAGGATGACCTGTTTAGATTAAATTGAGGAGCCTGCAAAAAGACCTACCTTCCACAGATCATATCTCCGAAAATATTGTGAACCAAGCTCTGAAATTTTGCGACGATGTTCCTCAGAAATTTTTTTTCGCACCCTAAAATTTTAACTTCTAAAACTTTGTAGAAAAAAAGTTATAGCGAAAATGCCATGATGACCTGTTTGGAGTAGCGAAACCCTAGAATCCAAAGCTCTGATACCAAATGTTGTGAAGCCATCTGATGCACTAAAAATTGTCATCTTGACATTCTGCTATCTATATGAGCTCATTATCACTCATACTTCCTCCTTTTCAAGTCTAACACATCAGTTCCGCATGTCAAGCCTTAAAAATAAGAGAAAAGCTCTCAAAAGTCTCTAAAGCTCTGGTATCGCACTTTCTCTTTGTCTTACCTTTTGTCCCGCACCTAATGTTCATGAATCCTGTGTACCTGAATGCACTTTCTCTATGTTAAGAGTGCGTACCCCTGTAAAAGATTAAAAAGGCGCAAGCAAACTCAAAAAACTCAATTTCAGTAATTTCTAAAAGGCTCTAGAAGGAATCTTGCGGTGGAAAAACCGCTCTTTTGTGGTTCATGTATCCCTTGCCTTAAGGAGCTAACCCATTGATGTGAGGAGCTTATCCATTTGAAGGAGGATTATATCCCTTCATAGTTGGAACTGAAACCTCCTCTTTTGCACTATAAAAAGAGGCCTTGGGTAGCCTCAAGGGGAGTTCAAGATTTAGAATTATTTGAGGTAAAGTGCTGTTGGGATTTAGACTCATTTAACTGAGATTTTGTGAGGAAAGATCACATACCTCTATCTGTCTCGGTTGGAAGAGTGCAAGGCTTGTCAGAGTACAAGAGATTCCTGCTTCAGACCCTGGGAAGGCCTGTTCAACAGCAAGGCTAAGGTTGTAAGGTTTTCCTTCATTCAAAGTTAATACAAATGAATTCATTTTTCTCAATAAGCTATTAATTAACTGTTTATTTCATGGATTCCTTGATCACCATGATAGGCATGATTTATAATATTTACCATATAGGTGCTATTTAATGTTTTCTTGTTTGTGACTACAAGTCTTTAAAGATAACTCCTTCAAGTGACCGAAGGACAACTACTTCGAACAATCATTGGATCTACGGTAAGATCTTAACACCTTTATAGTATTCTTTTGTAAATTTCATATGTCTAGAGAAAGATAGGTTTGTTTGGCTGTTTGTTGCGAGATTACCTTTTGGTACTAAGGAGATCGATCTTGTCCGCAAGATTGATTTATCTGGTCAACACCAGCTCCAAAAATAGAAGAAAAGAGATACCAACACCTTCGAAATAAGCCACTTCAAGGGGGAAACCTCCAACACATTACATGAATGAAAAATTCTTGGATGATACAAATTACAAAACCTCCTTTCTATATATAGGAGTCCATGGGGCCACAATGTAATCTTGGCCGACCTAACAATAATAATTTAAGGGCACAATAATAACAATATGGGGGTTATAGGGGTACAATAATAATAATAAGGGGGTTACACTAACAACAATAAGGGACTATACTAGTAATATAAGGACCTAACAAAATATCCCTCTAAACCCAAAAACTCAATAAGGGTTTTTGCAACTATTTCTTGATAAAAGAAAACAATCATTTTATCTTAAACTCTTACATGTGCAACTAATTCTACTATAGTGAAATTTGAAGCAAACCAATCCATTAGCTATGCACTAGTAAAATGATTCATTGGATAGTTACTCTAACGCTTGGAAAACTAAAGAACTGCCCAGAAAATACAAAATATAGAATCTTGATGTGATCCAGGTGGATATCGGTGGCCACCCACCTATTCCATTTGGACCGGCACCATCAATTCTTGCAGATTTTCACATTCAGCACAACTTACTATTTTTAGCAGGTTTTCGGGTCCTCCACTCTCGGAGCCGTTTTGGGGGCTTAATGATCCAGGTGGATATTGGTGGCCACCCACCTATTCCATTTGAACCCCCATCTTCAGTTCTTTCAATTTTCAAGTTGCAACAAAACTTACTATTTTTAGCAGTTTTTCGAGTCTTGAACTTCCGGAGCCGTTTTGAGGCCCTAAACGACATTTTTTTGGGAAAACGGAGAGCAACATGGGTCCATGGACCGATGTTGCTCGTTCAAAAATTGAATTCCTCGGATAGATCTTTCTAACGAGCTATTGAGCGCATCAAACGGAGATCGGGTGCCAAAGTTATGCCCCCGGGAAGTTGAACCACCAATTTACCCAAACGGGCGCCCACAGTTTTGGCGCCTCATCTCCTACGGTTAGGTTTTGGACGTTTCAGATTCTACATTGTTTCTCAACAATAAATAGGCCCTCGAGCCTCATTGTAACACAGTTCAGAGGTCTGTAGCCACCACATCTCTTCTCAGAGATTCGCTACCAGCACCCTAGCTATTGTATTTCCATTATGTCTGTAAGCATATTTCTGTTATTTGATATTAATGAAATGACGCATTATTTCTGCTGCATATCTATGTTTATGGTTATTTCTGTATTCTGTTGCGTTCCTGCATAAATCCGGATCATGATGTGTGTGTTAAGAAAACTTATTACCAAGCCTTTCAATTTGAAATATGATAAAACGAACTATTTAATATCTTAGAATGTGTTCCATACGTATGCCCAAACTAAAATTTAGGTGTTTAAGATATGTAACTAACAAAGCTACCATCATCTCTTAAAATTTTTCACTTTGTAATGCAATAGAAAGTACACCCAAAATATTTTCATTCAACTGCAATGTCATCAAGCTATGGGTAAATATCAACGTACATGTTAGTATTTTGTACTTTGTAGGAAACAAATTTGAAGCATGGAATTCAATAGTTAAAAATACAACAAGATCAAAGTGTCAATTCAAATAAGAAAAGTAGAAATGGAATTCTTGGCACTCATAAGTGAAGTGAAATTCTTGACATCTGTCAAAGTCTTACATGAAATTCAAATTGTGTTCACAGTGGGCACTACTTACAGTCAGAAACTCACACAAGAAACCTTGCTTCCACTTATTCAAACCCCTTAAGACATATAGCATCTACTGACAGGAAGAAAATACCAAAAAAGGTGACACAAATAAAAACTAAAAGGAAAAAAAAAAATACCATGGGGAGAAAAAAAAACATCAAAGAAAAGGGGAATAGAAAGAACACATAAGTGAAGCAATGGAAAGACAAAGGAGACAAATACAAGTATTCATAAAGCATATCTTGGAACGATAAAAAGTAAAGGGGAAAAAAAACTAATCTACAAAGAGGAACAAAGGAACAAATGAGAAGAAGATATAATCTAAACCAATTTTGCTAAGAAAACACAAGAAGTGGGGAAATAAAAAATACGTCCACTCATCAATGGTAGAAATCATCAATGCACAAAAACAAGTTCAAACTTTTGGACTCACACCATTCCAAAAATTCACCATGTGTAGCTTTGTCACCTTAAAGCAAGCATGCTACAAAAACAAGAAAATATAGCTTTCAACCATCTTGACCTACTCCAGTTTATATGGGATCCAATCCTTGATGATTAAAATCTTGAAAGGTGTAATGATAGGCACATTCTACAAAGAGTGTTCCTAAAGTGAAAAAATGATAATAAGGTATAGGTTAAACCAATTCTGGTAAGAAAACAAAAGAAGTGGGCAAATCAAAAACATTTCCATTGATCAATGGTAGCAATCATCAATGCACAAAAACAAGTTCAAACTTTTGGACTCACACCATTCAAAAAATGCGCCACATGTAGCTTTGTCACCTTTAAGTGATGGGCATGCTACAAAAACAAGAAAACCCAAGTTTCAAATATTCTCACCTGCTCCAGGTTACAGGAGCTCCAATCCTTGATGATTCAAAACCTAAAAGGAGTAATGATAGGCACATTCTGCAGAGAGTGTCCCTAAAATGAAGTCAAATAGTCTGGCTTACTTTGCAATCCTTTTCAAAATCTATCTAGATATTTAATCTTATAGAAAGCAAGTAATATTTGTTTTCCAAACAAAAATAGAGAAAATAAATCTTATCAAGACATCATTTGACACTATGAGGTTTATTTCTACAATCTTTTTGTGATGGAGAGGAAAAAAAAAACTCCTATCTATTAGTTAGAATGACTTCCCATGGATCTATTATTAGAGGTGAGAACTCTTAAAGATACATACCATTGTTATTTTCATATTTTTATGTGTCGAGTTCTGGAAATCAAATTTTCTAGCTTACCAGAACCCCTTTCCTGCCAGAAGTCCATTTGAATACAAGATCCACCAATTTCCTTATGTCACCTGCCTTTGCAATAGCACTCTGAGTGAAAGAAAACAAACATTAGCTTGATGTGTTATTTGGAAAGGAGGAATAAAACTTATTATTATTTGGATGATAGCAAAATGAAGCATTATTTAGTCAAACATCCTAGTTTTTCCAATCAATAATGATGACTATAATTTACATTGCGCTTCCAATGCATACAATGAGCAAGAAACACCACCAACATGCACAATGAAGGCAAGGTGCTTGATAAACGGAAAATAAACATTCCATTTTTCATTTTTACTTTCTAGATTAAAAAATGAAGAAAGAGAATATAGTCAACACCTTCTGCTCTTCTCCTACAGATAGGTTCGACAGTTCTCCACAGCCCCCTCAACAACCCCTCTATTAGGGGACCTATCAGGGGCTATGAAAATGATAATGCCCCCTTCAATAGAAAATTCTTTGGAAACATTTGAATTGACTAATAAATTTTCTATGACCCGTAGAATAAAAACTAAAATTTACTTGTGGACAACCTGATTAAGCCTTTAACCATGTAATTAGAGAAGTGCTCAAGAAAGCCGACTCTCCAACAACACACAACTATAAAGTGAAGCTAATAACGATGATTGATTTCACAAAATCATCCATGGAAAAGTAAGTTAATAAAGTTGTGCAGAATGCAAGGAAAAAAGAGACTGAATGACCAATAAATTGGGAATGTTGGTTTCAAATGATCAATCATGAACAAGTAAGATTGAGAAATTCATGTAAAGGGAAATATACCTTTGTTGCTTTTGTGTGTACCCCTCTCGGCATGAATTTTCAAAATCCAACAGAACCCATTTACTTCCTTCATCCATGGCTACTTCTACCGTAGCAGGATCAACAATTACAGTCTCGTCATCAAACATCACAATTTCAATTACTTCTCTCCATAATTTAGTTCACACAAAACCTTTCAGCTCTCCAAAAGAAGTGACCTGAAAATCGCATCTAGGGTTATATCATTTCATGATACATCCACCACTACCAATTTCACAAGACTAACCCAGAGTTGAAAATCCATTGTCCACTTGATTTTCTGAGAACCTGCCAGAGACATAAACCTAAGAGACGTCACATTTCATACCACCCTCTCATCAGCATTCATCTAATCAAAGGAGATAAGCTTTTACATATTGTGGCAATGCTTGACAAGTAACCTAATAGTAAACCCATCCACGTCCCCCATCCCTGACATCCAGAGCTGCTTAAGCCTTGGGAAATAGAGGGCCATGAAATCTTATCACATCACCCACAACTTTATCGCATAAATGTGTCCGTAGCTGCAGGCTCTCGAACCGCTAGAGGTGGGCCTATAGCATGGAAAGTGATGTATCCATGAGGTCACATCACCACTCCGCATTCATTGCATTCGTCTCTTGGAGTTCCTATGCCTCTAGGTTTATGACTATGTTCGTGAAACTGGCTCTAGCTAGAAGCTTACGCTCCATAATTTGTTAGACACATTGATTCCAGAGGCATGATAAAGAGCCTAAAAAACCTTGCAAATGGAGGTGAGGCTAGACCTATCAAAATCCCTACAAATGGAGGCAAGGCTATCCCTATCGAAATCCCTTCAAATGGAGGCAAGTTTGGCCTTATCCATGTAATTCAAGAGGGAAAACAACACAACAACCCATAGGTCGGAAGAGTCAACTAGTAAACCTCCCGACGACCCTCTTTTGACTTGTTTGTAATAATAACATGTCTCCAACGCTAATTGTGTTTACTTCCCCTCTTATTTTTTATGAATTTTCTGCTACTCTTTTGACGAATTGTCTTAATTTCTAATTAATTGAATGAAATCTCTTAATTTATAACATAAGGAAATTAAAATAGTTGTAATTTTTAAAATAAAATAGTTAAAATGTTAACTTAGACTTTTAAGACAAAATATTAGTTTAGATTTTAAAAAAATGTTTTAAAGTACCCTTATATGTAGTGATATAATCGTTTTGATTGTTTAATTATTTAGTTTTTTTATAAATAGTTAAGTAACCTTATTATTTAATGAGGATTATTACTAATCTTTTCTATTCATGAGGACTATTTTAAGATGTTTCTGTGGGTGTAAGTCTAAATAATCCAACATACACTACTCCTTTTGAGTACAAATTAAATTATAGATGGTTGTGGTGAGCTTCCTAATTAAAATTCATGGAAAATTGGAAAATAATATGCATCTTATATGAAAGTAAAATTTAAATAAGTGCACTTTAATGACAACATAATCGTTGTAGCATGAAAACATATACAAAACAACTACATGAACTCAAAGAGCTATAAAATAAGTATATTATAATTCATTTTATATGTGAATGAAGTGTTAGAAAATAAATCATATAGACACCATACCATGGGCTACCTTATCAAGCTCTGGCACATAGTGGAAGTTCTCTCAAGTATGAAATGGATGAGGGTAGATGATGAGAAGCTCTTGAAACCTATGTAATGAGATCCACCCTCTAGAATGAGGACTTGTGCCTCTCCTTTATAGAATAGAATAGGGGGAGATAGAATGTATTTAATGAAAGAGAAGAGGATAAAATTGTGGATTAAAGGCATATGTGCTAGATGATTTTGGATGTCACAATTCCTCTCTAGTCAAGTTTCTCTCATTCAAAACTAGGTTTGTTGAAAGTAAACACCTGCTCAAAACACTTTGTAGCTAATTTTTTTCCTTTAATTGAAAAATATATTGAAAGTATCTTTAGTGAGCCGTGTTTCTTCTAAAATATGTGTTATTTTAGCATGTAGTACCCATGATAGTGCATTAATTGTATCATAAATAAGTCAACACAACACTATGGCACTACTTCTCCATGATATCTATTTTTTTCTTATTATGAAGTTCCAACCTACTCTAAATAGATCAATATGGTGCCCCCTTTTTAATAACTTGTTGTTTTCCTTTAGTAACCATATATTTCTATTGATTGTTTTTTGTATGGATGAAATACAAAAATTTCCTAGAATGATCCTCCTTCAGCACACCCTCTCCAAGGCTGTTCATTGTTTGCATGGATGAAACATGAAAAATGCCAATAATAATCTATTTTGAATGCATCACCCCTCAATACTTACCTTTATCATTGTAATAATTATCATGTGTGAATGAAACTAGGTTTAATTCGACTTCATGAATAAAAGAAACCTTGCTTATATGGCTAGGTTGAATTGCATCATGAGGAGTTTCCAAGAATATGCTCACATGCAAGGTGTGGGAATAGAGGTTTATTTTCTCTAAAATAGTATGATGCCTAGAGACTAAAATAACAAAGGATAAGGTGAGTAAAAATAGAAAAAGGCCCTTAAGAAATCACCCCTTACTAGGATAGATTATAGCTCTAGGCATCCTCCAATTCTGAATGAATTATGATGGTGGAATTTTAAATAAATTGATGCCCTAACTATCACACCAAGAGGGAACCCTTGAAGCTCCTTTTACTTGGGGATTTATTGAAGGTTTTTGTTTTGTAGCTCACCATTCAAAACCTTTTCTCTTACTATAAGAAATTATTGGATGATAATTTACTACGATATATCTCTCAACCCTTAGTCTCTTATAATATTTATGTAAAAGATTTTTTTTTCATGGAAGGTCACCCTAGCTTCTCCCAAAGCTTAAACTTTAATTGAATATTTCCATTAAATGAGTCATCATTACCTCACTTTGAACCCTAGTATAAACACGTCAATCACAAGTGAGGGATTTTGGAAGTTTTTATCTTACGCATTCATCAGTTTTTAGTATTCCTAAACACGTGATCATATTTCCCTCAAGAATTTCTTGGAGAGTCCTTATTTTTCTTCTAAAAGAGACAACCTATTATTTCATCCTCTTCTTTGAATGGGCCTTGGAAATCACATTGCACATCGTTATTGATTTCATCATTCTAGTGATTTACCTATACCAAGAATCCTCCCATTAGTGAAAGTTTGTAAAGAGAAGTTGCATTGATTGAGGTGACAATGGGTCCTTGTCCTATTGTTTTCACTTGATCTAGTAGTATTCCCTTTGGAAACCATCCTAGGACCCCTACTAAATTAAGCATTAAAATTTTCCAAGAACAAGTATAAAGCCCATGGCGCACTTTACAATAATAAAGCTAGGATTATGGCCAAAGTTTTTGCACAGAATGAAGGGGTTAATTATGAGGAGAATTTTTCCCCCATAGAAAAATGGGCTACCATCTATACACAATTTTCCCTAGAAACTCAATACAGTTTGAAATTCCATCAAATGGATGTAAAAAATGCTTTCATGAATGTATATTTCAAAGAGAATGTTTTTGTGTCCCAACCGAAAGGATTTTTTGTGAAGGGTCAAGGATCAGAACAATGTTACAGACCTCCTTTCTAAGGAGGGTTTACAACATTTTTTGGGCTCATGGAGGATTGTTGAAAATTTCAAGGTGAGGATCTGTGTGTCATATCAATAGTGTATAAGTCATTTACCACTATTAGCTAAATGTGGCATAACATAAAGGATGCAAAGTGGGATGTTGGACACCTCACTCTCTAATGTACCTATTGTACCACCAACTAATTCCATTAATAATTTAATATTATACCACATTTTGAGATTATGCAAGGTTATTTCTCTTTGGTTCTATTCAGCTTTCTCAGCGAGTTTAGTGGTTAGTTCTTAAGTTGGTTTTATTGTTGGTTTTTGGGATATTTGCCCATACTCCAATGTTTCCCATTATCTCTTGGCTAGGTAATGTGTAAGCTTGGGGAGAAAATGGTTTATGCTATTGAATAGAGGTTATAATGGGAAACATTGGATTATGGCCAAATATCCCAAAAACCAACAATAGAACCATCTTAAGAACCAACAAAAATATTGAAAACAACACATTAATGATTAACAGTGGGAATAAAATGAAAATATGATTTAAAAAAGGGTGTTTTGCAATATTTCTTCACACATTTTCATTTTGTGAGTAGCTTTGGAAGTGAAGGTTGTTATTTTAGGTTTGTGGTCTAAACACTCCCAAACTTGTAGAGGAGCTGTGCGAGTCTTGCATGTTGAAACAAATTTTGCACGTTTGTGCATTGTTTTAACTCTTAAATAAGGGATATTGTATATTTTCTACATACTTCTTTTTTCCTATTCAATGGCATCTTCACATTTTTTCATAGAATCAATCTCAAACAGTTTGATTGGGCCTATCGTTAACAACCTATGCTTCCTCATAAGATGTTACAAGTTCAAGATAGAGTTATAGCATGTACACCTCCTTAGAATTTAGTAATCAAATTAAAGAACAAGGTTGTTTCTCCTATGTCAGTAAATTTACTATGATATTCCAAATGGAAACTTAAACAATGTCAATAACATTACAAATCTCTGTTAGTAACATTAAAATTTTGATTTAAAAAGAGCCAGTTTTGAGGATAGAAGAAAATATGCTACGTTAAATTAGAAGTAACCAATCCTGAGTCTCAATGGGTTTGAAAAAACACAAGCAATATTCCAACTAGACCAATCATAATTCGACCATTAACATACCGCTAGATCACATACCTAAAGCAAACGATATCCAATATCCATAATTGATTTGAACACCATTGTAATTTACTTAAACTAGGCCTCTGTGAATCACAATACCCATTTGACATGAAAAACATTTAAAATCTAATTCCATTTATGTACCTAGAATATGTTCTCAAAGAAGCAGATGCATATTTCTTACCCAATAGTAGAAGAACAAGAACTTGAACCAAAACCACCCAAGGAGCCTTCATTGCACTACTCAGCAGACCGGGGGTGAGAATAAATGGTATTTATTCCCTCCCTCACCATGAAATTGTGAAATCTATTTGGCAAAAGGAAAAATGAGAGATCGTCTGGATGAATCTGGGGCACCTTGTATTTGTAACCTTGAATCCTTTGGCCCTCTATCCACCCAACCCCATATTTCATCCACCCCCCCCTTTCGTTAGTAATAAGTGTAAAAGTAAAAAACTAGGTTGGCCCATGGTCACATGACCATTGTGGTGGCTCTCAAGAATTGTGTTTTGGGATCTGTAGGTCTGAATGTCACCTTCCTGCTCGAAATAAGTGTTGAGGTATGATGAATCTGCAACCCGCATGAGCTCCCAAATAGAGCACAATTTTATATGCACTTTAAATGACGTGTTGGGTTAAAATCGCACCATATGAAGTTCAAAAGGCATGTGAGTGATTTGCATATTTTTTTCCACCCCTGGCCTTCTAAGGCTTATAGAAAATTTCTTATCCATTTACATCTCTCAAACCAAAAAAATATCCATAATGAGGATATTAATTTAGAGCTCTCCACCAATACAGATTATCAGTGGAAAGGTCATCGAGACAATGTGATTGTTGTAGCATCATGAGCCTCATTGCCAATGTTTTCCACCCCGAACAGGGAATATTTATCATTACTTACCATCATTTCTAATGTATCCAAGTAATATGGGTCTATAGCAGGAGGCTAACGAGAGGTGAATTATTCGTTAGACCCTTGTATCCCCTAGTTGCCTTAAAAATTGGCTACTTTGTTTCTCGTTCTCCGTGTGTGAGAGGTAATCACATAGGATAAGGAGAACATTAAATCCCTTATTCTATTCTCTTAACTCTCCAATCTCTAAATCTTGATTTCTTTGGATGTGGGGGTGCCATTAATCATTCCATAGAACCTTGTATAAATACCTAAGGGATTTCCCTTCGCGTCTCTAAGGATTCCCCTGAAACTTGTTGGTCTGGGGTTACCTTTCTATGCCCTATTGAAGTTTATTTTAACAAATCCCTCAGGAGGGGGAACAAATTTGGATTGGGACTTGATCTAATAGTCGGTTACAAACGACGATTGAGGACCCGAATTTGCAGGAGAAAGGGACAATTTTAATTAGAAATTAGCCTCTGTTATTGAAGCATAAGATATTCAATGGCTTGATTTATCAAAATACCTGATAAATTTAAAATCATTCAATTACATTTCCTTCATGACATTTTCTTTTGAGACTGGACACAATACAACTATGAAGGGTCATAACAGAAGTAGCTTTAATATTTACTACCTCTCTCCATTCATAAACTGAAATATATGAGGGTCATTCATTGACATATTTTTGCCTCTAATAAACATGTCAATACAAAATTATCTTACAACCTGAAATTCCTTTGAAGAAGTCAAATATCAAGCTATCTACCTAATTACCAAATTGGAATAGTATATACTAAATTTTTTTCTTCCATAATAACATGAATGATTGCATCAAGCATTTGTCCCTACTTTGATGACTCTAGAATTTGAAATTCAAGTTAGTGTGAGTAGAAAAAGAAACTAATAGGTGATATGGTCCAACATTTTCTACTAGCAAATGCATTTCAATCCAAGAAGAAATAGCAGTTTTACCATTCAATTAAGTTTATGGAAAAAAAAAAAATTAAATCCTTGTCACCATAGTTTAGCATTACATGAAAAATATAGGGTTCATCTTTGGTACCGTGGGACCTCATAAAAGTTAGAACCCATGGATTAAGGTCCCCACATCTATTTACCCTTCAAAGCTTCTTCCCCTTAAAGCAGATCTTGCAGAGGAGGTTGCATATACATCACTAAACTACAACAAAACATGTTTGCATTGAAACTGGTATATATATTAAGTTTCCATAGGAACTCATTAATGCTAAAATGTAAAATATAAAAGGAAATTGTGATAAAAAAATTGAAAACCAACACATTTTTCAAAATTCACAAATTTATGTACAAAACCAACGGCTAAGAATACCTTTATTAAAAAGAAAATATCAAATTTTGGAATTGTACAGTGCTTGCACGTTACAACTCATAGTTTTCTACTTGTTTAAACTAAATTATAAATGACTACAATCATGGATATTTCTATGGAAAAACAATACAAAATTATGTTTCATTCTTCATGCCTACAATAAATATAATATGTTGCATTCTTCTTGCCATCAATAAAGAAGACATATTACATCAAGCACACTATGACAATGAAAAAAATGATGATATTTTTAATAAGGAACAACCAATTTCAATTGTACAGAACCTCATGCCAAAAAAATTCTCTTTTGTGCTACTACAACCTATTTACAAATAAAATTTAGAAAAATGGTGAGAATAATGGGCTTGTCTCACTGTAGTAAGCACAATATAGACCTTCATCTACATGTTGCATGGAACCTTAAAGGGTTTTAAGGCTGACAAGGAAAGAGATAAGTGAGATGAAAAAATAACCACAAGTGTGTGATGATAGGTTTAGGAGAAATAGTAGGGTCAAGAGGCAGCATTAAGCAAATGGGAAGAATAAAACACACATGTGATTTCTCCCAATGCAGTTGGTTGCAATCAAAGATGTGTTCGTGACATGGCCCTGCTGACCCATGTAGAGTGTTGGGTGCTAGTTTTGTACATTATTCCTACACTTATCTTCCTTATTTTTCCTTATAACCATAACCAATGGGAGTATTTTTACCTCTTTTTCCTACCTTTTTACCCTAACTTGTGCTATTTCACCTTGCTTTCGTTACTTTTCCAATTCACCAGTTATTATGATCTATTATACCTTTTTATGAATAATTGATGGTGAATGTTTGGAGAAGACTGATGTTATTTTTATTGTCTTTTCAGGTGTCATTTGTAGCACCAAAGACCCTGAATAGGAAGTTCACAGGAGCATTTTGGATAGTGTTGTTACAACAAAGTGATGTTGTTACACCTTGTTGTTACAGACCAGACAACAAATGTTGTTACATTCTGCTGTTACAGACTTGTTGGAAAAATGCTGATATAGTTGTACCATTGACTGATCTCATCAATATTGCTGCTGGTCTGTCCTCTGGTAGTTGAACTACAACTGTGTTTCCATTATGATAGTTGTAGGATTTGTTAGCGTTGTATTTTTTGGAGAACATCCTAAGGGCAGTTCCGATTGTAATATTTTATTTGCTAGTCAAAACTTTATTATGAAGTGGTTATAATTGCATGAGTTCTATTTCTATCATCACAATAATTGTAATATTCTCATGACTGATCTATCCCTGGATTTTCTGATGTAACCACTATATAGCTCTTGGCCCTAGAGGTAGAGACGTTAGCAGATAATAGCATTGTTCTGGCTCTGTAATTGTGTTCAGATTAATACAGGTTTTCCTTTTATTTTTGTTACATGTGTGATTCTATTTATTTTTTGTTAAATTTCCTTCTCTACATGCGCCTTGCTAGGGAGGAAGGGCCCTCCTTCTTAGCAGGGACTATAGTGATTAAGGTAGTTGTGTGTATGTAGGTGTATTTCAGTTTATGTATCAATAGGGTGATGTTTCTGATTTTCAGCTGAGAATATATATGCTTTGATTTCAATAATTTATATTTTGTTACACATGTGATAATAGAGATACCAGTTGGGTACTTATTATATGGTGAGCTAGACAGATCAACTGAAGTGTGATTTCAATCTTGTAGATTCTTTTATTTCTGCATGAGTGATTTATTTTCAGCATTTACTTCAACAACGATTTCCTTTCATTGAAATTACTTATGGTTGGTTATTGACACAGACAGTGCAACTGTCATTGGAATAAATAGATGTCCCTCAGTTGATAATTAAATGTGTGTTGTTCAGTCATTTAATAAGTTATTTATATAGTCCAACGTTTTAGTATCTTTGCGGAGGATGGTAGTGATGATCCAATCAATTAGAGTTGTTTCTAAGAAGTGCAATTTTTGTTTGTTTTCATAGAGTGTCTCCAATAAGACAATTTATAGGCAGCAAGACGAGAGGTAAGAACCTGTGCAGCGCTCTAACATGCTTGAGCGAGCTTGCAAATGTCTTGCTGGGACACTTAGGAATTGAATTTCGGGTGTTTATTTTTAGAGTGCCTTCAGCTATACAGTCGTTGGGCAGTAAGACAAGAGGTAAGAACCTGCGCATCTCTCTAACAAGCTTGAGCGGGCTCACTGCTATGGAAACTAAAGCACTTATAGGATGAATTGATATGCATACAGCCCATGTGTTCCAGTAGGACAACATCAACATCTACAAACACCCCCCACTCTACTAACTACAGGAAAGACGGGTCGTAAGATGGAAAAGAAGAGCGTAGATTTGGGAAGGAAAATATTCTTTTTAGATCTGATTTCAAAGGCAGAAAAGGAACAATCCACATCATACAGAGATAATAGGAAGATAGGACCATAGAAATAAGCTACCATATCAAGGCTTGTACCATCGGTGTCTTCAGTGCCTAGACCTCACCATCCTTCGAATAGCATATCCAATGCTGATATCAAAACTTGAGATTCAAAACAACAGTGGAGAATTATTGATCAGCATATGAGAATTGAAGGACACAGAGATAATAGTGGGGATCATCAGGAAGCTGAGGAAAAATGGCCAGCTGATCATCAATTGGACACCGGTAATGTTGTTAAAAAATTGATCCTGGAGCAGAATGATCCTTCTATTTTTCAATCTCCAGTGCACTCTAAGGCTAGTTCATCCTATTAGGAAGAATCAACCATGGGGGATGAGAATGTCAAAACAAATAGCTCTGTTACTTTTGAATTCCCAATAGTATTAACATGGGACGAGGCTCCTATGAAGAAAATCCATTTATCAACCCTACCATCCTTTCAAGGGATGGCTGTTGGGGATCCTGATACCTTTCTGTTCGAATTCGATGTGCTGTGTAGAGGTTATGACTATACTTCAGACTCCCATAAGCTTAAATTATCACTACACTCTAAAAGGAGCAGCATTAAGATGGTTTATATGATTGGGTGTTGGAAAAATTTGAACATGGAATGATATGAGAGAAGCATTCCTCTTTAAGTGTCAGAACCACTGCCAAACCAGGGATTTGAAGGATAAATTTTTCAGAATTGCACAGAAGGAGGAGGAAAGCCTGGAAGACTATTTGGAGCAATTCCACTACAATTTACAGAGGTCTAAGTTCAGTAACTTAGATCCATATATTATTAAGCCATTTTTCTTAATAGGTTTAAGACATGACTATCTAGAACATATTAACATAATATAGGAAAAGGAGTCATATTGCAAGAAACATTTGATGAGATAATGAAGCTTTGCCTACGTAGCTCAAGAGGATCGGTTAAGGGGGAATTTTTAGGTTGGGACCCTTCACCTCGGATACAGAAGTCCACAAGTAGAGAAGTAACTAGAGTAGAGCTCAGGAACTTATTCAAAGATTTTAAAACCAATATCCTTAGCACTCTCTCAGCCTAGATCACTATAGTACAAGTAAAGAAGGCACAAGAAAAATCTGCAGTAGCCTTAGAAATATTTTATCCCTGATGGAAAAAGAAAAATTTGGAAAGAGAATGTAGATTGAATAGTGTTAGCCTGTGCAACCTCTGTAAGTTGGCACACTCTACAAATCAGTGTCCTGAGTTGCCCAGACTTAAGGCGGTACTCCAAGAATCAAGCGAGGATGTTACATCTTCTTATTTTATCAGATCAGAGACAACATGGACACTGCAACCTACATGTATGCCTTCAAATTTTTCTTCTTTTTATCCTTGGAATAATATTTATAACATCTGGAAATAACCATGGAAGTATCCTACTCCTTCCTCAACACAATTTCCTGCATCGTCGAACCAGTGACCATCTCCTCCACTAATACAATATCCTCCATCACAACCCAATCCTTGGGGTTAGAACTAGACAGGCAATGGCCATGGTCCAGTACTCCCTCCAATACCAATGCAAAAAAAACAATTACAATTGCTTTCTATTTAGAATCCTACACCTTTTATCCAACCCCAATTACCTGTACAACCTAACCCCAATCCAAATAATAAAGCAGCCCAGAGAATGCATGCTCCAGTTACCCTCCATAATTATCTTATTACTCATGTTGGACTTAATTAGGTTCATCTTCGGTCAGGGAAAGTAATCAGATCTGAACACACTCCCATTATTAGCGAAGAAAGTGAATCGCCCAAGAAGGATATGGATGATTCTGAGGCAGCTGTTACACATGTAACAACTGATACAACACCCACTGTTACATCTATAACAGTTGGCTTAGGAAGGTCTGCTATTCCTACATCAGCCAATCCGAGTAAGGTTGGTACATCTGTGGTAGATGACTCAGCTGTTGCCATTCATAATCCCCCATACCCTCAATGATTAGCTGAAATTACGTTGGTATTACAACCTGAATCCTAATTCCTTGAGCTGCAAAATTTATATGTATGGATTCCACTATTACGAGCTCTTAATGAAGTGCCTATCTATGCTAAAAATGTGAGGGATCTATGCATCAAAAGACCTGGGAGGAAACCTAAAGACCCTTATAATATACATGTCATGGGATAATTGTCAAATATTATGATTGATCAGACTTTTTTGACCAAATATAATGACCCAGGGAACCCCACAGTGACTGTCCATATTGACAATGATCCTATAACTAATACCTTGATTGATCTAGAGGCAACTATTAACGTTATGACTAAAGACCTCTTCATCTCCCTAGGACTTCATGGACTTATACCTACACCTATAGTGCTTCCACTAGCAGATAGGTCTTATGTTAAGCCCAAAGGAATGATTGAAGATGTGGATATCATTGTGGCCTCCTGAAACTATCCGACTGACTTTCTCATTTTACAAACCAAATCCAATCTGGGGGGTCATCCTCTAATCTCGGGAAGACCGTGGCTAGCCACTGGAGATGCATATATCAGATGTAGGTCTGGATCTATGGTGATATTATATGGATAGGCCACTCAAAACCAAAATATTTATCCCTTAAAAACACCTCATATGTATTCGAATAGCCCCTGTTGGGACGAATTTGCACCTAAATCTGATCTTTCCCTACCTCTTCTCATGCTTGGAAAAGCACAATACTTTAAGGATGAAACAGAGGATGATATTATTAATGGTTTTATTAGTAATACACTCCCTATTGCCTCCATTATATATTTTGGAGAAGAAGGTGAGGAAGATGATGTAATTATTGAACATTTGAAAACAATTCCACTTACTATCAGCAGTCCCATTGAAATTGAACCTGGAAAATGTTTAAACATCAATCCTAGCCTAACTGTTGAAAAAATAGATTGTTGATACAACTGTTATAGAAATACAAAAAGGAATTTGCGTGGGACTATACCGATATGAAAGGAATCCATCCTACCCTATGCACTCACCACTTTTACCTTAAAGAAGATTGCAAACTTGTTAGGCAACCTTAGCGCCGAATGAACCTCGCACGTAAGGAGATAGTAAAGGAAGAATTGCAGAAACTCCTTAATGCTAAATTCATCTACCCTATTTCTAATAGTCAGTGGGCGTATTTTCTTCTCATAGTTCTGAAGAATAATGGAAAATGGAGGGTCTATTTCAACTATAGAGAACTTAACAAGGCCACTCAAAAAGACAATTTTCCCTTACCATTTATTAATCAGGTCTTGGACACTCTTTCTGGAAAAAAATTGTTTTCATTTCTAGATGGGTTTAGTGGCTATAATCAAATACAGATTTCTCCAGAAGATAAGGACAAGAAAAACTTTACTTGTCCATGGGGTACTTTTGCATACAGAGTCCGTCCCTTTGGTCTCTGCAATGCACCAACAACCTTTCAAAGGGAAATATTAGGTATTTTTCTGATCTTTTGAATGATTGTCTTGAAATCCTTATGGATTATTTTACACCCTACAGGGATTCCTTTGAGACAACATTATCTAACTTGGAGAAAGTGCTAGCATGTTGTGAAAAAAATAATGTTTATCTGAGCATGGAAAAATGCCACATGATGATGACCAAGGGAATTTTGCAGGGACATTTCATTTCAGTAGATGGAATCAAGGTAGATCCTGTAGAAATTGAGGTAATCTTGAAAATCCCGACCCCTAAGACTCCAAAAGAGGTATGTAGTTTTTTGGGACATGGAGGATACTATAGGAGGTTTATAGAGATTTTTTCAAAGATTTCATCTCCTCTATTTTCATTACTGATTAAAGATGTGGAGTTTGTGTGGATAGAAAAGTGTGAGCATGAATTTTTAAAGTGTAAGAACTGTATAATAGTAGCACCTGTTTTACGAGGACCAAGATGGGAATTATCATTTCATATTGCTACAGACGCATCTGACATGGTTGTGGGTGTTGTATTGGGGCAGCTAGAGGATAAGAAGCATTATGCCATTTATTACATCAGCAAGCACTTAACTACACTATTACTGAGAAATAATTCCTAGTAGTAGTGCATGTTATCAACAAATTCCAGCGCTACATCATCGGGTACCAAGTATTTGTACACAATGACCATGCTGCAATTCAATTTTTATGAACAAGCATGTTACTAATGGTAGAGTTACACGGTGATTAGTGTTGTTACCAGAATTTGACATTACTATTTTAGATAAACCCGTAAAATATAATATAGTTTATGATTTCCTTTCTAGATTAACTATAAGTGATGATTGCACTTCTACTGAGGATTCTTTTCCAGATGAGTATATTTTTCCATTTCTACTCACTCACCATGGTATGAAGATATATCCAATTACCTTGCTGCAGGAAAATTCCCACACCAATTGTCTTCCAAGGAAAGAATGAGGATTATACAACAAAGTGCTACCTACTCCTTGATAGAAGGAAATCTCTATCACACTGGGCCAGATTTCTAGATTAGGCGATGTGTTAGAGGAGATGAGGTATTTGAGATCCTAAAGGTTTGTCATGAGGAACCTTGTGGAGGACACTTCGCTGATAAGAGGACAAGACATAAAGTACTATCAAGAGGAAACTACTGGCCAACTATATTCTAAGATGCTAAGAAGTTTGTGAAAGGATGTGATAGTTGCCAAAGGATGGGCAGCCTATAAAATCAGATGAGATGCTGTTACAGCCTCAGATAGTAATCGAAACATTAGATAAATAGGCCCTAGAATTTGTGGGGCCAATTAATTCTTCATCAAATTAAAAATCATACATATTGGTATGCACCGATTATGTCACAAAATGGGTCGAAGCAAGGACACTTACTAGAGCAACAGAGTAGGTTGTTTCATACTTCCTGTTTCAATATATTTTTGTTTTCTTCGGGATACCCAGTCAGATACTGACCGATGGGGGTCCTGAGTTCACATCTCATTTGATCAAGAAGTTGGTTGAAAATTATGGAATTCATCACATAATCACCACACCATATCATCCACAAGAAAATGGTCAAGCAGAAAGCACCAATAAAGTCATTGAGGGAATCTTAACAAAGATAGTAGCCAGCCACCGAAGAAGCTAGGCTGAGAAACTTCCATAGGTATTGTGGGCTTACAGGACAACATGGAGGAATACTATAGGATTCTCACCATATGAACTGGTGTATGGTAAGAATCCCTTATTCCCCATAGAATTTGAAATAAAGACATTAAGAACAACATTGCAGGTTGATTTTGATTTGAGTACAACACAAACTCAAATATTGAACCAGCTCAATGAGTTGGAAGAGAAATGGCTCGCTGCCATTCAACAAACAAAAATCATTTAGCAGCAAAGAGCCAGATGGCATGAAGGGTTTACTAAGAAGAAAAATTTCTAGAAAGGAGATTGGGCTCTTTTATATGATTAAAGGTTTAAATATTTCAAAGACAAGATATGCTCGAGATGGCTAGGTCCTTACAAAGTGGATACACTCTTTGACAATGGGATTGCAAAATTGGTCACCATTCACAGTGCTAAGACATCATTACTGGTTAATGGGCACCATCTAAGGTTATATCATCAACCCGCTTCGAAGGAATAATTTGTCAATATTGTCACAGACTCTGATATTTAGGTTAAGACAGTAGCGAAACATTCTCCTCTGTAGCCTTAAAAGTTGAAATTCTAATAAGTGCAGCAGTTGAAAACCACCTTTGTGGCAACTGTTACACCTGTTTAATATCTCTCTCTCTCTATATATATATATATATATATATATATATATATATATATATATATATAATGAAATAAAAATTAACAAAAATAAAAAAATAAAAGAAAAACAAAAATAAATCTAACTGTGAAAACCCCTTTCTGGGGCACAGTCAGACAACCAGTAATAGTTGAAAACCACTCTTGTGGTGGCTGTTACACCCATTTTTTTCTCCCTGTAATATCATCTTACATTTTTTATCTATGTCATAGGACGATGGTATTCATGTAATTTCCTTTTCTGTACAATTTATTCTGATTATTATGTTTTTTGAGAATAATTTAAAAGTTGTCTTGGTTGTTAGACATGTAACATTTGACAACCACCATATTTTTCTTTGCAATTCATTCCATAAATAGCAATAACAATACTGTCTAAACATAACAACATGAGCGCTTCAAGCAGGACGTCATCAATTGAAGTCTTCCTCCATGTCACCTCAGGTATGTCATCAAAAAGGTAAATTATTGTCATTGATGATTCGGTGATTAATTCGTAAAGTAATGATGCTCATGTGATGCCCATCGGTGGCCATCACTATTAAAGTGGGGGAGGGGATATGATTTGAAATCATTGCAAAAATTTTGTAATAATAAATATCTATTAAATTCGCATGCACCTAATCAATAACAGAATTTCTAATGATGGCCGAATCCGGTTGGAACATAGCGGGTGTACAAAATTCCATTACTTTCCATAATAAGCCATTTATGAATATTAGTGTAGGGTACGATTTGATAAATCCATGAAATCCGCCACCTTTCATCAACCTCCTTGACTAAAACCTTGCATTCTCATTGTAAGCTCATCGATTGGGATAAGCAGATGTGCCGAGTAGTAGCTAGTTCAGAGACACAGTGTTGTTACAGCAGGACTGAATAACAATGAAGTGAACTCAGAAAATCAGTGGTATTACAGTGTTGCCAAACATTAAGAAGAAAATTTAGAAACAAACAGCAGAGATGGGTGGAGCAGCAGTTAGGCATGAGCTGGATTCAATGGATGCTCTGTGGGATTTCTCGGAAGCTTACCATATATTCAGAGATGTTGGATGGGTTGAGTTTTTCGAGAAGCTTGAAGGCTCAAACGAGGTAGTGGCAATTGAATTTTCTTAGAACTTGAACAATAATCAAAACCGAGTAAGGGGCATGCAAGTGGAGGTGGCTGAAGAAGTAATTTCCCAGGTAAATTCGTTACCAGTACAGGGGCAGAGGTAGTTTAATAGAAAAATTAATGACCCCTCCTTTAAATAGGATTTCCTAGTAGGAGAAGAGAGATTGGAGAAGAAAGGAAGAGGAATTTAAAGATTTTCACTTCCTCATCCTTGGGAAGATGTTTCCCTAGGCTTGATCAAATATATCACTTCCGAGGGGATATCCACGACAGTGTTCAACTATTACTTTCCTCTTCTTAACCACTTTCGGCACCAGAAAAGAATCAATATTCCATTCTATTTGCTAGGAATCATCAAGCACATGGAAACAACAGTAAAAAAAACAGCACACCCAGAGGCATGCGTGAATAATCATAGAATCATTAAGCTAATTGTGTTGGTTTCCCTAGGCCAGCAAGGAAAAACTTGGGAAGAATTCAAGAGAAAAATACCAAGGACAAGTCGGGGGAAACAGACCACGACTTTAGGAGGAAGTCAGGTAGAGGTGGAGACCTAGACTCGACCTGGTAGAGTTAGGATTGGGAAGAAGCCTATTAGTGAACCAATTGGAGACAAAAGGTAGAAACAAAGAGTGAAGGTTAGCATACCTTCAGGACCCTTGCCTATGGCCGAGAAGTAGATGGAAGTAGAAGTTTTAGAGGAAGAAAGGAAACCTTCCTCATCAGGTAAGGACAAAACCAATGCCCTATGTTTAGAAATTGAAAAATTAAGAAAGGGAAACGAGGAATTGAAGCGGAAACTATCTAAGGGAAATGAAATCTCGGTGTCAGTATGCATGACATGTTTTCAAAACTTAACACCAGCGGGATATAATACCCATAGAGAAAATATCAGCCCAATGGAAGTAGAAACAAAACAGCAGGAGGTTGTTGCACAAGAACCTACTGATGATATTGCTACTACACAAGAACCAGAAGTTAAAGCAGAGCCTCCTATAATACTCAACCTAGAATATGACCGACAAGAACCTTTAGAGGCCACTCCTATTGGAGAAGAAACAACAATGGAAACAGAGGCGACTCTAGGTAAAAACAAAGAGGCTGACACAAAAGAACCCACTAAAGAGGTTGTTGTTACACAAGAACTAGTAGCAGAGGTTGAACAACCCCATGATGCAGAGACTGGTACACCTATTTTTTATGAAGCTATTGAATTTAGGAGAACGCCAAGTCCCATCTCGGGATGGAACTCTGAGAAACTCCTGTTAATTTCTAAGTTATGGAAATGGAAACAAGAAGCAATCTCCCTTCGGGATGGGATTATTTCGCTAAAGGAACATCATAGAGAAATAAACATTTTACATGAAACTTTGATGGAAGCAGAGTTGAATAAAGGGTGGGAGAATTACAAGAATAAATAAACTCTGAAGAAACAAGAAGAACAGCTGCTACTGTTATAGGAGCATATTCGAGACCTCACCGTAGATAAGCAGAAACTTCGTGACCTCACCCTCAACTTGATGGGTTATACGTGGCCTTCTCCATCCTATCCTATTTTTCTGTGGGAATGTTACTTCTTGTTTCAATTGAAATCGATTATGGGGGACAAACCTTATTTATGTTCCTCCACTCATACGTTTGTGGATGTTTTCCGTGCCTCAGATTTTGATAAGAAAAGTTTGCTGTGTGAATTATTTTTACACAACATTATTTGTCAACATGTGAGTATGCAGATGGTTGTGACAGTATTATATTATATGGGAGATCTTCAATTAAGGGCTTTTGTTTCCTTCATGAGGAATCGGATTGAATGGCATATGGCCATTAAATCTATGGAGACTAATGAGGAGAAGACAATATTGTGGGTTCAGGCAGAACTAGGATGGGCTGCTGAGTTGAGATGAGAATTCTGGAGAATGATGAGTACCCCTAGTATTAAAGAACCAACTGCCACTTATAGAAGAAAAATTGTGGAGTTCTGCCTCAATCAGTTCGCAATGCTGAAGAGCCAAGCTTTGACAGGGTGTTTAAAACGCACGAAAGATAGCAGTGCTGAGCTATTGAAGGGAGATCCATTCTCATTCCAGAATCTCATGGTGTTTGTTACACATGTACCAGCCTACGCACAGATTGTATAATCCCTTGGTGCTTTGTGGTTGGGATTGAAGTTCAAGTTTCCTTTGATCTCGTTGCCCATTGAGGATTACTAGACCAATTAGGAATTAAGTAAGTATGATTCAGAATCTTGGGTACGACAGTTGATAGCCAATCAGGGATATAGGTCTGCAGATGAGGACACAACTGGTGCTTATGATCTCACCGAACTGCACCAAATATATTCCCATGAGATATGAGTTTGCATGAGGACATGCAAGTATTTCAGTTGGGGGGAGATGTTGGGTGTTGGTTTTGTACATTTTTCCTACACTTATCTTCCTTATTTTTCCTCATAACCATAACCAATGGGAGTATTTTTACCCCTTTTTCCTACCTTTTTACCATAACTTGTGTTGTTTCACCTTGATTTAGTTACTTTTCCAATTCACCAATTATTATGATCTATGATACCTTTTTATGACTAATTGATGATGAATGTTTGGAGAAGATCGATGGTCTTTCTGTCTCCTTTTCATATTTCATTAGTGGCACCAAAGATCCTGAATACAAATTTCACAGGAGTAGTTCGGCTAGTGTTGTTACAGCAAAGCAATGGTGTTACACCTTGCTATTACAGACCCACCGGCAACTGTTGTTACATTCTGCTATTACAAAATCAATGGAGAACTACTGATACAGTTGTACAATTGATTGATCTCATCAATATTATTGCTGATATGTCCTCTGGCGATTGCACTATAGTTGTGTTTCCATTATGATAGTTGTAGGAGTTGTTAGCATTGCATTTTTTAGATAATAGCCTAAGGGCAGTTCTGATTGTAATATTTTATTTTCTAGTCAGAACTTTACTAATAAGTGGTTAACTGTATGAGTTCTATTTCAATCAACATGAGAATCATATGATTCTCATGACTGATCTATCCCTAGATTTTTTGATGTAACCACTATTTAGCTCTCATCCCTAGAGGTCGAGAGGTTAGATGAGAACAACTTTGTTTTGGCTCTATAATTGTGTTTGGACTAATATATATTATCTTATTATTGTTGTTACATGTGTGATTCTATTTAGTGTCTATTAAAATTCCTTATCCAGTTGCGCCATGCTAGGGAGGAAGGGCCCTCCTTCTTAGCAGGGATTGTAGTTATTAAAGTAGTTGTGTGTATGTAATTGTATTTTAGTTTATGTATCAATAGAGTGTTGTTGTTGCTATTTAGATGATAATATATTTTCTTTGATTTCAATAATTTATATGATGTTGCAGAGGTGATAATAGAAATACCAGCTGGTTACTTATTGTGTGGCGAGCTAGACAGATCAACTGATGTGTGATTTCAATCTTGTAGATTCTACTATTTCTGCATGAGTGATTAATTTTTAACATTTACTTCAGCAACGATTTATTTTCTTTGAAAATACTGCTGGTTGTTGTATCAACACAGATAGTGCAACTGTCATTGGAATAAACAGACATCCCTGGATTGATAATCAAATGTGTATCGGTGAGTCATTTAATAAGTGATTTATATAGTCCAACATAGTTACGTCAAACATATGAAAATACAAAAAGTATAACCCATTCCTTCTAGCTAAAATTCACAAAAATGTCACATCAAAAATATTTCAATCTACTAATTTTTCAAGTAAAAGACAATGTTATTAACCAAGATGAGGAAAAATAACATTAGGTTCTTAATAATACCTCTCTTGTAATGGATCAACTAGAATGTATTATTCTCTAAAACTTATGAATTGTATACCATCTATGTTTACATCATCAAATTATACACCATTAATTGTCACCAAAAATACATTGTTTGAATCATCCAGAAGTTGTTTCTATTTATGATTTCATGCCTATTGGAGTATTGTAGGTATGCAATTTTTCCCCACACCTGACCCTGTTCTGCAATGAGGCATAATATGAAACCATTTCAATATCTTGATTCCAATCCGCCAAATAAAACTAGCATATCACAAGCTCAACTTAGCACTATGTCATATTTTAACTAATGTAATTTCCTACCAATTAACCATATTTATCATTGGATGAAATTTTTTATTTAATGCCTAAAACCATGAAAATCCTCCTACAATATGGATGGAATAAACTTTAAAACCTACAAAATGAAAATTATGTTTCCAACTTACGCATCACAGCTTATGAGGTTGCATTTTTTTCCTATAGCACTAAGATAAAGGAGATATCATATTGTCAAGAGTATATTTCAATCCAAATTACTTATGAGACATTTCACCAACAAACAAAGATGTTCTAAATTTTATTTCAAAGAACAATATCTGATCTTTTTTCTGAATTATGGACAAACAAGTCATTTGAGTTACCATAATCAAATTATTGGTCAAAGGTGTGTATATACACAAACTTAAAACTAGACCTCAATACAAATAAATGAGAGAAATAGTCATAAAATTAGTGCTCAACATAGAAATAAAACAACTAACTCTAAAAAACACCCTATGGGGTCGACAATCTCAGCTTTGGAAGATCCATTAACTTTCATCTAAAAACATACATCATTCATAGTTGATATGCAAATGCATCCCATTTTGATACAGTTGAGACCTAAAAATTCTATCGGAATGCTCTTGAATTCAATTATATACATAATTTAAATTAAGAAGTGTAGAGGAGTCACAATAAGAAGTCATAGTATAAAATATTGGCCTTGGTATTATTGCGTTATAAAACAACCCCCCATTTATTTGAATATATATTAAATCTTATGAATAATAAATGGGGACCCTTTTAAAAACAAATATATTTTAGGAAACAATTATTTTTCTTTGTGTGAAGCTTTAAAACTTTAGAAATAACACACATAACCTTTTTTCGCTTTGATTTTATTGCGCTTAGCGAAAATCGCAAAACAAACAAGTTAACCAATTTGAAATACACATATAACTTGATAATTGTGATAAGAACTAAGACCATTTTAATTTATGTGCTTATGTGCACCTAATGCTAATCAAATTAAAAAAAAAAAAAAACTTATAACTATAAATCGTGTTGCACTTCCTTAAAAGAAAAACTTATATCATTTGAAGAGAAATTACGATGATTTGGACCCGATAAAATAATAAAAGAATGATGAAACATATCTGGTAAATCTGATAAAATTCAATGCTTTGAGTTTTATCACATATCACATCCCGCAGCATCAACCCAAATGAAAGTTACGCTCACCGTGATAATGTGCAATGAGTGATTTGCGCCGATTGCATTTCGCATATAGTCACGGTTAAGACACATAGTATTGATGTTTGTAAAAGTTTTTATTTTTGATATAAAATTTATTACTAAAATTCTTGAAGTGATCCTTAATCAATAGGTCTGTTAATAAGATCTAATGATTTAAATCTTCTAATTGGACATATACTATAAAATATGTAAAATATTTTATAACTAGCTTAAAGGGTTATTAGCGGCAATTAATGGTTACAATGCTCAAAAATATCGATATCTTTCTAAAGCATGTTTAAAATAAAAGTGTCATATTTTTCATTTATGGTGATTTAAATCTATTTCTCTGTTCCTTTTTTCGCTTCATCTCAACTCTAAATTTCCTTGTCTTTCTTGAATTTAGGAAACTGTCTTAGAAAGAGATATTGATAGAACTAACAAAGAAAGGCAAATAATTTGCCCAATCATCCACCTCTGAAGTTACAAACATGCCTCCAATATTTTCAGACACTACCTGCAATAAGGAAAGTAGAATTTCTTCATGGGAAGCCATGTATAATCGATTTGAAGAAGAAAATCCAAGCGAACTAAAGAAAGTAGCAACAACGGATGCGGCCAATTCATCAGAACCTTCCTACTTTTAAGTTGCATGTTCATTATTACATAAGATATTTGCAAGGCCAAATATCTTACTATACACTGATATGGTAAAATGGTTCATCGACAACCTCAATATTTTGGACAGGACATTCAAGAGTTCCAAATAGGAAAACATGGGGTTGTTCACATCAAAGGATTTTGGTACAATGTATCGTTTTCCCATGCCACAGAGAGACTATGACAAAGATTTCTTGGAGAAGTTTGAAAAGAATAATCAAGACCCAATGAAGTTGGTGAAATAATGGAATGCAGATCCAGGAAAATTAAAGCGGGACAAACTTGGTATGTACCCAATAGCGCAATTGCCATCACCTTATTGCTTTGCAGCATAAATTCTATGTAGATTATTGTCTAGACCTGATACCACTAAATTTTTTATTTAATGGGTTCCCTTAATTGATGCAGTCGTCAATTCTACTATCATGAATTGGGAAAACATTTTATCCAATAATTTGGCTAAAACCATTATGGATTACATAAAAAATAGGTTCTTTTCGACTAGGAAAATCACTCATTTTGACATGAGCGCATATATCATGGATTTTATATGTTTCTTCTCGAAATTTCCTATTATGGGTTGCAAATGGACCAACCAGGACCCTAACCCTATTCATATTTATCATAATTCCCTATGGGAGTCTAAATTTCATTCCCATTTCTATAAGATTTGTCATGGAGTCATATTTCCCATTCATCAAACTGTTTTTAATGAGAAAGCTCCTAGAATTTATAAAGAGGCCAGTGCCGATATTTTACCTATGGCCAGATGGTTTGGAGAAGAGAATTTTACTTATGTCAGAGTTTTGAAGAGTCTTTCTCCCCCTCATGTTTCGCCCTACTATGTTCCAGATAAAATCTTAGCTAGAGAAATTTAATATCAAACACTTGTAAATGGTATTCCCAAGAACCTCAGGGATTCTAAGAAAGTCATTTTGCCTACATTTCCATTACAATGTGGTACTTTTTACATTTTTGATGTAGGTCATACAGCGAAGGAAATCCCAAAAATTACTTTCTTAAATTTGGCTTTAATGCCAGGGAGACAGTATGACCCTAATAATGTGGTCCAAAATTTTACCACTACTCTTAAAGTTAGACCTTTTATGAATGAAAAGGATGCTTTTGATGATTTATTTGAAGGAACAGAGAAATTTACAGATGTATTAAAAATGGCATCCAATAAGCTCAATATAGCATACCTTAAAGCTTTTCATGAATACAGAAACAAGAGGTTGGAAATAGTCCCATTAGACTTGTTACTTATTGAAGAAATTAGAGAACCAAGCCCTATTATCAGTGTAGATGATGAAGCAAAGGATATGTCAGAAGATGGGTCACAGGAAAAATCAATTCAAGATTTAAAGCATTCACAAAACAAGTCTCAAAGTTCAGATCATTCTGATAATGAATTTGAAAGTAAAAATGAGAGCCCTGATAAGATAATTGAAAATTTAATCAAAGGAATTCATATACATATTGAGGAAGGAACTGGTAAATATAAAATATTAAAATCATCTTCAAAATAACTTCAAAAAGTTTAAAATACACCTGAGAAGACAATGAAATATCAAGAAAATCATTTGGGCACACAATGGAAAACGTTTATTCAAGAACTACAGACACCACTTAAACCTAATCTAGAAGGATAAACAAGTTTTCAAACTCTTGAGAAATCACAGAATCTAGCATAAACAACAGTGGCACTTCAACAAATCCCAAAGTTTCAAGAACAGGAGATCATCCCGGCATACCCAGCAGAAGAAATGATTTTAAATATTGAGAAAATACCTCCATTGGGTGTTTTCTACAGTCCAAGTCAGAAATTTGTAGTAAATAGGAGGAAAATAAGAAGAGTTGATGAAATAGTGACAACTCTCAATAATGAATCAGTAGATGTTTCCTGGAAAGACACTTTTGTCAATCCAACTGAACATATTAACAAACTATCTAAATTTGTAGGGGCATATGCAAATGCAACGATAGATAAAGAAGCATAAGTGCAACCTCTTCTCAGACAAAGAGAAGATAGATTTCAAGAGCTGGAAAGATAACAGGAACAAAAAAAGCATAATGCCAATCAAAAAGTTGAGATGAAAATGGCATAATTCTAGAAGGAATTTGAAAGATTGAAGTTGCAAAATCAAGTACAAATCTCTGGGAAGGATAAACAAATAGAGGAAGTAATGGATAAGATTAAAATCCAACCTCAAATATAACGGTTCATAAACTAGGCACTTGAATGGAATACAAAGTTAAAACAATATCACGAGACATTTTGTAATCAAATATCAGCCACCAAATCATATTGTGAAATAAGTAAACTCTTGCCTCAAAAAGTGGCAAAAAAAAGATTTTAATGTGAAAATATTCATAAGAAAATTTCTAAGTTCAGTTTATGGCAGGAATATGACAAAGGAAAAGAGGTTGATCTCCGAAAAGTTAACAAATTTCATAAAGATATTTTATTTGAGGACTAGGAGATGTAGTTGAGAAAAGCAGAGAAAGCAACGTCAAAGGAAACAAACTTAGAGAATGAGATCATTGAGTCTGTTAATGGAAAGCTTCAGAACGCTAATTGTATTAAAGAATATACAACCAAAGTGATCCCAGAGGTCAAACTATGGGAGACACAGTGGAAAGAAAGCATCAAGACACATGCATAATCTCTCAAGTAGATAACAAAATTAGATCAATAAAATTACTGGAACTTCTTGATCAAAGCACATCATCAGTGCATGACTGTGCAATCGTTAATCGATTCCACTAGAAAAGCATGCCAACACTCTCAATTTCGTTTTTAAATGCCAGGTCAGATCCAGGATCACACAACCAACTCAGTTGAAACCGGTGATGGATATCTGCCAACTCAAAGATCAAATAACGAAAGAAGATCAACCCACCTAAGAAAATTTTTTATATTTATTTCTAGATTATAGTTTAGTTTACTTAGTATGAGGGAGATTGATTGAAACCTCCTCAAATTTTTATGTAATAATCTATTTTTGACATGTTTCTTTTAGTATTTAAACCCTTCTAATGCATTTAGAGAAGGGTCCAAAATTTTATCATAGAACAATTTGTGAAAACTTGCACTTCTGTACTTTTATGAATGCCTTTGATGCAATATATGGAAGAGGATCTACTTTTTGGAAAATTGAATATGCTTTGCTGAAATTGCATTTTTTTACTCTTGAAGTATATTTGAGTTGAAGGGAAGCAAATCAATATTGCAGATTTCATGAGCAGAACTTATCATATATGGTACTTTTATCTTATGTTTAAGTCTTGATTATGAATCTACAGTACTTTATTTTTATATTGTAATATGTATGTAGCCTAATTTATAGTTTATCATTCATGCACTTCTGTACAATGTTTCAGTTCTAATTCCTTATTATATACATAAAGAAATTGATAAATGCGATATATTTCACATAATTATTTTGATTAACTATTTAGTCAAGATAATCATTTTACATAATTTGCATCTCTCTCAACAATTGAATGATCTTTATTTCCTTTTGTTGTAAGACTTCTCTCTAGATCACATCAATGGTAATTTTGCCTAGGTTATAGATTAAGTTAAATAAATATATTATTTTATTTAGTTTTAATTCATTTATCATTTCACATTGTACCAAAACCTACCATTACCATATCAATCTCTTTATTTAGGAAATTGGTCCCATTATCCTAGTCGGAGCCACTACACCAAAAAGAGAAGGAACTTCTTTAAGGTCTAGACTGGGTAGTTATCCCCCATGTTGTTGCAACAGAATTATAGGGCATCAAAAGGTACAGAGCAAGGCTTATAGCTCAAAGAGTTATCAATTCCCATGATTTTTTATTGAACCGTTTTATTTTTAAAATATTGGGTCATATGATAGCAAATGTTGGAAGTATAACTCTGGACCTAGCCAAAGGGACTGAGACTCTGATGTTGTCACGTTGGTCTTGGGAACTGTTGTCACTCCAATAATTCTGAAAGGGTTGTTTATTTTTATTTTTCGTTTAAAGAATATTAGAGGTAACCACAAACCTACTTTTAAGCCTTAGGATTTAGCCTTCCTAATGCTCAGAGAGGGCTCTCTCTATATGATTTATCTTTGTTGATTGTATTTGATTTTAGGCTAGTTATGTAGGATTACTTGGGATTTGATTTTGGATTTTTTTTGGTGGTGAAATCACTTACTCAAATGGATAGATGTGGGTTTGTATTCCATTGGGCTAATGGAGTCAAAGTGTCAAGCAACAGAAGCAGGATCAAGGTTCTGAAGGGAAGTATTCATAGGGAAAAATATTTTAGTCACTCCAGATCCTTATTCTGATGATGAAAATGGTTTCAATTGAGGTAAGAGAGAAATTAAGGGTTCTGAAATCTAGATAATGAGTGAAAAGAAAGAGGTTAATTGAAATAAGGGAGCAATTAAGAATTCCCTAATTTGGATATCATAATAAAAACATATAAATGATAAAAAATTCAAGACAGAGTGTAATTAAACATGTTCTCTAATAACATTCCAGTTATATCATTTAGATTAAGAAAACATATGACCATGTGAAAAATTCATAAAGAAACAATTGAACAAGTAGAAAGTACTTCGTTGTAGTGGCCGAACACATGAATCCTGTAATATAATTTGTTTATTGCTTTAATCTAGTCTGCTGACTTGAAATTTGTACAATCACCCTCAGGTTCTAGAATTAGTACAAATATAGAAAGCTTCAGCAATTCATCCACACTTAATACTTCAAAATGAGAAGTATCTATACAAAAACTCTTACAAAATATCCTAAATCAACTTAGGAATTATTCAAGGAAAAAGAAATATCTTCATGCAAGAAGATAGAAACATCTATCTAACTAATTCAAGTTGTCCCTGCTTTTATTGATTTTTTGTTTAATTGTTGATATTTTGCTACTGATTTGTCTCAGAGTGTTGCTCAACAAAGGCTACAGTTGAGTTTCTTTCAAGCAAGCAACTTTCATCTCTACTTTGTAGTTTTTGTCTTGACTTTAACACTGATTTTAAACTGATATTGTTTGACTCTGATACTCTTTTTTCACTGTTACTGTTTTTATTTACTGCAAACTGTAGGTGTAAAACAACATGCTTTGTTTTATCGTTTCCTGACTAATCATTTTCTCATTTTACTGCCTTGTTTGACTATTCTGATATTCATAGTAAATCAATCAATTTCTCCACCTGAATATCTCATCAGCCTCTGTGTATTTTGATAATGTAGGATTTTTGACAAATAAGTGTTTCACCTCATGTTGCAGGTAAAACAGATTCTCAAAACTCTTGTAGAGAGAATTCCCTATTGGAATTCCCTACATGGCTGAATTATTAGCTTGTTCCTTAGCCACTTCTCTCATTTTATTATCATAATCATCATGCTTCATTAATTTTTCATAAATAACCAGAGGATATGGAAGGCCTTTCTACCTTAGGACATCAAACTTCATCATGAACCTTCTAATGGCAACCTCCATGTTCTGGCCATTTTCTTCTAACTGTATCATCAGATTCTTTTTAGAAATAACCTTCCTAACTTCTAGGATGGTTTTTGTTCTATCAATGATTCCAATCTCTTCAAGGTCTTGCCTATTCTTGGAATTAAGAAATTTTATGATCTCATTTCCCTCTTCAGGCTTCTTTCCAAGTTCTTATTTCATCTTCTGAATAGCTTCTCTTGCCTCTTTGACTAAGTTTTTATGTTCATAGATAACCTATATGGATGGCCAAATATCATTGACAGATTCAATGATATTGGCCCATAGCTGCTGCTTGGCTTATGCCATGGGTTCTTTTAGTGTTAGATATTTCTCTAACTTTTTCAACTGCTCATTCAACCTTTTTGCCCTATGTTCTTCATTCTTGTGCATTATCTTAGTAAGTTTCTTTTCATCTTCCAGACTTTTCAGCTGTTCTTTAAGTCTATTAAATTCATTTTTTTTAATAGACATATCATGCATAGCTCTTACTAGCTTACTTGCTTCATCTATAGGTTGTGTTGTCATTGTTGAAGAATATGTTGCTACAGTTGTTGATGAGGTGACAAGAAGTATTGTATCCATTGGGATTGTAGGAGCCAATGATTCTGCTAGTGTTAAAGGCACATTTTTTGTGACTTCAGGGATGACAGTGACAGGAACTTCTCCTCTGGCTTATTTCTCCTGGACAAAATTGTCCATTTCATTCTCCATTTCTTTTATTTGGGCAGTCAACTCAAGCACGAGACTCATCATCTCATATTTCTGATTTGTATCATGTAACACTTCATTTTCTTGAGGATGTTCAGTAGGAGGTAGCTTAATTTTCTTCTTTAATGCAGCAATGTTTTCATTCTTCTTTTCTATTAATTCATCTACAACTTTGAAATTACTAGGATAATATCCTACTTTAATAACCAAATATTCCTACGATTTGATTATGTTTTCCTTAGCTTGAGAGGATGCCTTTTCCAACTTGTTCTGATCTTTGATGTTTCGAAGAGTGTTTTGAAGCTTTTGTACACTCATTTATTTAGTTTTCATTTTGTAATAAAGAATTTCACCAGCTTGTTTGTGAAATTATATTTGATCAATTGGATGAAGATCATCTGCTTGAACTTCCTATGATGACTTTTTGTAGTCAACTGATGATTTGGGAGGCTTTACTTTAGGCTGCAGGAAGGTGATTTTCATCTTTCTAGTCTTATAGTCAAAAGCAGAAAGCAATCAAATTTGGTCACTGGCTGACTGTTTCCAATACTTGTTGTATGTGTCAGTCTTCAAGGCTTCATTTCTCATCTTTATCTCTTTGTATTCCTGCATAATGTACATCTCCTTCTCTACTGGTTTGATAGATGAGGAAATTTCAATGTTGTGTTGCTTTTGAATAAGCTGAGTGTTTGAAGTTGAAGGTCAATGTATTTTTTAATCACTGTAGGAGGTGCATTGTCCTTTGCTGCTGTATTAGTGTAAATCACTTCTATTGTTTCCAATTCTTCATTGACATTATTTAATTTTTCCTTCTTCCTATACATTAATTTAAATTTGGTTTTATTAGTTGTCTATGCAGTGTATGATCATTCTTATCTAATTCTCTTTGAGCTTATATCTTCTTGGGCTAGAGTCTACAAGGTTTGACTAGTATCACCTTGCTTCTCTTCCTCTATCAAGGTGTTCTCCAACCATTCAGATTGGTTGGATTATTTCTCAATGTCTGGTTTCTTCTCGTGTACATAAGGAGTTAGTTTGGATTTAAATCTCAATTTACTAATTACTCCTAGAGGGTCATAATAACATAGAAAAATCGTACTGAATTTAAACTCCTGTAAATACTTTTCAGCCTCTGGAGCTGCATCTCTGTTGTTACAAATGTCAAAAGGGCCAACTTGATTTTTTATTTTGAATTGTGTCTTCTTATTTGAGGTATTTGGGTATTTTATATGGAATAATATTTGATCCATATACCCTTATTTATGTTTTTTTTTTATACAAGTACCAATATCCTGTCCTATTATGCTCTGAAAACTATAGGACCTTCTTAATTTCCTCACTGATTCTGGGCTGCATCCTGCTGTTCAGCAGGTTGACCATAGGATGAATGAAGGAATCAATAAAATCTCTATAGGTGGACTGTATGAGTCTTTTCTTATTAAAGGAGTCCAAAATATTACTAACTGTGAGTTTCCTTCAACATCAATATTTGAAGGTTGATGGAAAATTTCTCTGATTGAAAATACAAAAACATGTGGAATAGAACTGATGAATACCTGAAAACACCTTCTTCAGCCATTTTGACCAACTTTTCATGAATACTATTAGCTAGGTATTTAGAAAATTTGAAAATTGTAGCAAGAGGCTGACTAGGTCTATTAGTAGAAAAAAATTCTAGTACTGCAATATCAACATACTCATATGTGAAATAACCAAGAATAAAAGACAACATGCTAATGATATGTCTGGTTCTTTCAGAAAATTTTGCAAATGGGTAGGGAGGATTTATATTCAGAATTTATATAGATGAAGGCATGAAAGTTTGGAATATATCCAACCTCTTGGGGATGTCCAAATTCACATACAACTATGTAAGAGCCTCAATGGACAAAGGGGTTTCACCTGGTATGGATTGGATCTGGAGAGTTTGATTGATTGAATTAGCTGTAATAGTAAACATAATTTCTTTTTCAGAGTTTATTATGGCTCTTTGGTGATGGAAATAGAAATTGACAAAGTCTTATCACTTCTGGGCATTGGAAATTTTGTGGGAATACATACTTTGGAAAATTAGATTCCCAAATGAAAACCTCTTCTGCTTGGTCTATGGATTTCTCATGCCTCCAATAGTGGATATCAAGAAGATTAAATTAAGTGACTATGTGATTAATTTTAAAGTCCCTATCAGCCAAGGGGGTATGTTCTACATCTACAACTGGGGGTTGTAGAGGATTGACAGATACAATGCTTTTGGAAGCCATTGTTTTGTTAATTTCTTCAATTGATTAATATTTTACTTAGAAAAAATAATTTAGCCCTTTAGAATCACTTTTGATAGATTATAATAGTTTGCAGACTGAGTGAAGAAGCTAATTGGTTAGTTATTACTCTTTGTAATAAAAAAAAAGTCTCACGCCTTGGGAATCCTAAAAAATAGGTCCAGGTTTTGCACAAAAAAGGATTTGGGAAGCTACAAGTATTCCTTTTAGGTTTGCAGAGGCTTCTAATTGATTCAATTAATTAAACTATACTTTTTGGGACAAAAATTAATCTCAATACCTCATAATTTCTATGAAGGAGAAACTAGGGTTTGCATGAAAGGATAGGGAAGGCCATAAGACATTTTGGTCTGCTAAAATTCCTGAATTAATTCATTTACTTGAATCACTTCCTTTTAGCTTTAGAAATAGGCCTAATCACTAAAGAATAACTAAATAAACTTAGGATTCTAGTTCACAGAAGGGTTTTGAGGTAGCGGAAGGATTTTCTGAGGTTATTCTAGTCTTTATAATGCTTTGGATGACTTCATCAATAATTATAGCAGAAAATGGTTGAATTCTAGTTGAATTTTGGTTTAAAATGAGGTTGGTAGAGTGATTTGTGCTTGAAAATAGTCAAAAATTCTTATTCAACTAAAAAATGTAACGGAAAGTGGTAAAAGGGCTAACAAAGGGCAGTTATATGCATTTTTAACCAAAATTGTTTACATTGAATGCGCGTGTATTTTCAAATGATAGGATGGTTTTGATAATGGTTAGGAGAAACTGCTAAGTGGTTTTCCAAGTGGCCAAATGTGGTAGGCGGTAAAGTTTGGATTGATGCGATAAAATATAATTACGCCACGTAGCGGGGGAGCAGAGCTCCAAAAACCAAGAATATCGCAATTTTGGGGTGTGGTTAAGGATCTAGCTATCGGATGTGTTAGGTCCTCGTAATTTGTTATATTAGTGAGAAAACATGGACAGGGGTAACATAATACCATTATTTGGAGTCCTAGGACCTAGCCTTCATGGACTCAAAGAGGGCTCTCTCTATTTTCTGCAAAGGATATGAACTTGTTTTCTTTTTAGGTTTGATTTTAGGCTAGTTGTTAATTTTTAGGGTTCTTTTGTTTGTTTGGTTGGTTGGAAAAGTTGTTAAGTAGGTTAATAGAGTGGGTAATATCAATCCATTGGGATATGGACTCTGCAAAAGTCTTGAAATGTGTAAAAATGATTCAAGGATAGTTCAAAGGGAAAGTTGGCAAGATCAAAAGGATCTAATTAGGTCAAGGGAGAGTGAAGTAACACGGAGTTGTGAATATAGTGAGTTAAATGGGAAATAAAGGATCCTTTAACAAACCAATAAACAGGAAAAAAATTATAAGATGATAGCATAATGAAAACTTGAAGAGCAATGAAGGATTCTTCAATATCAACTAGGCTAAGAAAGTCTTAAAAACAACATTTAAGAAAGCTAAGAGAGCAGTGAAGGATTCTCTAAAAATTACTGGAAAAAAAATAGCATTCTAACATAACATATTAGTAACACTAAAGAGCATTTAAGGATTTCTTTAGAAAAACTTTGAGGAAGATAACATGGAAGTTAAGAAAGCAGGGAGAAGTAGGGTACCAAGAAGGTAAATCGTATTCTCTATTTCTGTTCTATAACTAAATGAACGATAAACACAATGAATAATTGAATGAAAAAAAATAAATATGGAATACATCACCATTTAAACAAGCATAATGAATCCTAAGAGTGAGCTTAATCCATTGAAGCACAATCCAAGACCATCACAAGGCACCAAAACTAGTTTCACCAATAAACTCCAAGTCTATTTCATAACATGCTCAACAAATATCCAACATATACAATGAAACCTCCATGCTCTATTTATCATGCATGGAAGGAATAAACCCTAATTAAGTCTCTAGAAGCCTATTAGTTAATCATAAATGTCACTTTTGTCCTTTGAGACCTTGCAAGGCCCAAGGCACAAAATATCTAACACAAAATATATTTTAGAGCATTTTTAGAAAAAAAATTGACACTTGGGATCTTCCAAGCCTCCAAAAAATTTCCAAGCATACATTTTTGACTTTTTGACTATCAGGGCACAACACTGAGTTTTAGGATGTATTTCCAGGCCAAGGACGCAACATATGAGAAAGAAAACTGGGTAATCTCGCAACAAAGCTTTGAAGGCCTTCCCAATATCGGAATGGGCTCTGTGATGGCGCGTTGGAAAGCTTGTTCAGTCTACTTTCCAGAACTACCCTGAGTTTTCTGATTGGACCCTTGTGACCTATTCAAAATTAAAAACTCCCAAGACAGGTAAAGGCGCAACACATGTGCTAAAAACTAGGCAGAAAGGTGAAACTTAGGGTGTTTTTGACCCTTTTGGAGGACCAAATAAACTCTGAATGCTCTGAACGTTGGTGAGAATGTTTTACTTGAGCTGAGGATTCAAAAAATGCAAATTTTTCCTCCTGAATATTCCTTGAGAAAAAGCGTAGCACCAAGGGTGCTACCCCCTTGGCTCCATACATACAATAGACAAGACAAGAACAATGTTTTTTGAAAGAATTTTTGTATTAAGGGTACCTAGGAGGAAAACAAGAAGGTGTATCCAATTCTCCTCAATGGGATGGGTTCTTGGAAGTCCTCACCACTTCAGATCTAGAATCTCTCTCTCTTGTTGGTGTAGAAAACCCAGACAAAGATAGAACTCAAAGGGAGCTCACACAACAAATAATGAAGAATGTGACCAAGTGTATAGATCCAGAGTGATCTAATAGGTAACAAAAGGTGAAGAATGATAGGAAAAACCCTCCTATTTATAACAAAATATTGGGTCATTCTAGATCTTGGTGCATGATTAAAATAACATTAACCAAATCTAGATCCACCATTTATGGACTATTTTATTATATTTGTTGGAGGGAAAAGGTATTTGACTTAGGTCAAATCCCTTTATTTGTGAATAATAAATGAATGAATGATTTATTTATCATTTTAAGGAAGTGGTTGAAGGATAATCAAATAAATAATGATTTATTTAATTATTTATGGGTGATTTAGTCATATTTAACAAGGAATATTATTTAAATAAGATTTAAATAATTATTCCTAGAAAATAATAGGATAAATAAAGATTTATCTAATTAATTTCTTTTTTTTGGGTTAAAAATGACTAGGAAAATCAAACAAATATAGGTTTGTTTAATATTTCCTTTTGGAGTTTCCTATTTAGACCATAAGCAACCTAATAAATGTGTTTTATTAAGTTATTTTACATAGTGAAAGCAATTTTACTTAGGGTAAAATTGGTCTTACGTGGTGTACTTGGGTCCATCTAATGATAGTAGGTTAGATGACCAAAAAATGGTGTAACAGATTTCTCGTCAGCGTGCGAGTGTTAGGAGCAAATCGTATGACCGAAGTACATTTTAAGAACTCAATCACCAGACATCAAATGAGAAGTCAAAGAGAGAAATGGGAGGTAGAATAATGTGCTGAAGAACTAGACCCTGAGGAGATGAGACTTACAGGTGCAACAAGTCTCTTTTTATGAGAAGGTACCTGTGCTAAAGGTGGCGGGGGAGGCATACCTATACCTGCCGAGACAAAGTACAAAAGAATAGTGTGTCCAGTAAACTAGGGACCGAACCATAAAGTACAGCCGGCATAAACATGAGTCAGACAGAAATACAATGAGGGATCCCATATACATGATGTGCCTGGGATAACAGCTAGGACTTATACAATAATATCTGAGTACATGAGATACAAATACAACCCAAATTCCCCCTACAAGCGGGGAAGGGCTCGCAAAATCTGACTGATACATGCAAATCAAAGAGGCGCTGCAAGTGGCTAAGGCCGACATCATCAAATATATGGAGTTGCATCGAAGGCTGCAATGAAGAGGTCATCCGGGCATGTGGGGGGCTACCTGCAGGTCCACCCCCTCATGAGGGCAGAGACATCTCACACACGCCCGAGCATCACCAATAGCTGTTGCTGCATCACTGGACCATCAAGCATACAGATCTCGATCATGCTGAAAGGAGCTGAAGTGGAGAAACAATCAAGTCAAAGCAAAATGAGAGATCCCTTTGCCTGATCCGAGGCACCAAACAAGAGTGGAAGCTAGAACCAAGGTACACTGCTCTCTAGACCTGTCCTCTAGAATGAAGGAGCTAATGTCGACAGAAGGAGGTCCACCATAGGTGAGGCAATGAGAGATCCTCAACTAAGGCACGAGAGAAAAGAGTAGAGCGACTGACAGACTAATACCAATGATGATGATGGAATGGAGGGGACTGAGTAGCAAATGGATGACTTCCCTTGCTAGAGCATAAAGCACATGAATGACACGGCAGTGACTGACACAGTATCATGAGGGATAGGGGACAATGGGAATGACAGTCATAATGTGTGACATAAGAGAGAGACGAAGCAATGAAGGATGGAGGACTATAGCGGGGTACAAAGGGACTCGGGATAGACTCCATGAATGTGATGATGACTCAACTTGGATGCTCTAAACAAGGGTGACTTGATGGTGCTGCCACATAGTAAAGGTCCCAATGGGGGACCATGAAACATGATTATAAGATGGTATCTCATGACGAAAATTGACACGAACAAAGACAAGCATGGAGGCAAAGTGGTGCCCCAAGTACAAGTGTTGTAAGTGAGGAAATCCGATTTTGAGGGGAGGTGAAGTGACCCTTCTTGGACAAAATGTGTCCTGTTGAAGTATCAAATCACAAAAAAAATAACAGATACCCATTAGAGGGCTCGGTGAGAGCTTTCCAACGGTGTGGACGGTTTGTCAAACTGAGTTACGGTGTGGTCGCAGCAGGCGAAAGAAAAACCGGGGTTCTCTTTTAATAAGGCATTTTTCCCTCCAAATTCACTCATTTGCTAGTGTTTCTGTGGTGAAGGTAGAGAGGAGAGAAGACCCTAAATCTTGCGGTGAGCGTAGCGGGCAAACTGACCGTTGGAATCGAGATCTATCAGTTGCAGCTAAGAGGCCTAACCTTACTCTTTCATTTTGATGGTTTGAAAGTTTAGATTAGGGCCCAGAATCTTAGGAACATACCCTCTTGCATCTTTTTGGCTGGGTCGCACTTTTTGGGCCAAAATCTATGACCTGGGAAGCTATTTTTGAGCAAAAAGGTACGACCTGTCCCAGGATTTGGCAAAAAAGTGCGACCTGGAAGATGAGGGGATTTTAGTGCTGTTTTATGGCTGAGAGTTGGGTTTTTGTGTTTGGTTACAGTATTCCCTATCTGTATGCTGACAAAGATGATTTTTTTGTGTAGATATGGTAGATATATGGGTTAACTGGAGAGAGAGAGACCTGGGTACATTACGGGTAGAGATCTAGGCAGATCAGGGTGTCCGTCGTGTGTTGGCCAGGTTCGGGGTTCTAAAGTTTTTGGAGAACCCTTTGATGGGAGCTGGAGAGCCCTTGTTGGCCCGGATTATCAGTTATTGGGATCCAGAGCATGAGGTATTTGTAGTGCAGGGGCACAGGATCAAACTGACAGTCCAAGATGTGTATTTCCTGACTGGTCTCCCGCCACTTGGGATGGTGGGAAATACGCAGCCAGTTTTACCGCAGGGGTGGAACATCATGGAGTTTGTGGAGCGGCATTGTCAACCGGGTCTCCAAGTCAAAGGGACGCGGATACCGATCGGGGACCTAGAGAGATTGGAGACCCGTGCAGTGGCCGCAGTGGTGCTGCGGATCTTGGGCAACCAAGCGTTCCATCACATCACTGGGGGGCAGATGATGATTGTAGAGAGTGTGTTGAGTGGGACCTACTATGGGTGGACCCAAATGATGCTGGTGTCGTTAAAACGACAGTTTTCGCTTTGCAAGTGGCAAGTCAACCACGATTGCTCGTATGGGACTTTATTGTGCTCCTTATTTTTTGAGAATATCCCGACCTTACGACCTCATATACAGCTCCCGGATGGGGGCCCGAGAGAGCCCAGGATGCGTCGGTTGGGGCGACTACTATGTAGAGGAGGAGGAGGGGTGGTCGGATGGGTGTTTCGACCGGAGTTCTTTGCCCATTGGGATCAGATGTCGTTATACATAGACGACTATCCCTATAGTGGGATGAGTTATTGTGGGGATCCAGACCTGCCACTTCCTCCTGGTCGAGTATGGGGGCCTGATGGTAAGTGACAAGTGACTATTCTTTTGTGGGCATGTTAAATTTATTGAACAGTAGATAGGGTACTGATTCATGTACTTTTGGTATGCAGATATAGCTCCGATAAAACCAGCCTGATATATGGGACGACCTACAGCATCAGGAGCTACAGGCCCGAGTGGAGCGAGAGCAGCGCATAATGAGGATGCAACTACCCTCCTAGAGGACATCCGCTGTAGATGTGAGAGGTTGCTGACCTGTGTTTTAGAGCGCGGGTGGCAAGACTTAGACGACTAGTACATAGAGCCATGTATTGGTCTACCCTCGGAATGGCGAGGGGTCATGCGGCGCATGGCGATGGCCGGTCAGGGGATACGTGATCTACGAGCTGTAGGAGCAGAGCCATTGGCTCGGGATCCGCCAGATAGTGATTAGGTGTGGGGCGTGTGGTGCCCCCTAGTATGTATGTAGGGGCGAGTGGTGCCCCCAGTTTTGAGTTTTTTGTAACATGCTATGGGCAGGTCATATGTATCAGAGTAGATGGACTCTAAACACATGTTTTGCGACACATATTATGGATATGTATCTTGTTAATGATTATGATTGTTATTGTCTTGTATAAAATGCGTGTGATAAATGCCAATCTAGAACATGGTTTGCAATGCTATCTACATAGTGATTTTGTTCTCGAGGTACATGGTTGAAAGTTATGGTTTCAAATTCACGTATCAAGAGTTTCACTTGTAAATATCATCTAAATATCACAGGATTATGCACACGATAGACACCATTTAGTTGCATGACAAGAAGTAGGGAATCTATACGAACATGCAGATGGAGGATGCGATGAGAGAGGGCATCGGCTAAAATACCCCGCACTGCATCGTATTCGACCTGATTGTTGGTGGCAGGACCAATGCAGACCCCGTTTGAGAGAACAAGGGCATGTGAGGGGGTGAAGATGGCCCAACCTGCCGAGGCGAGATTCCGGGAGTAACGACTTGCACCATCAGAGTAACCGATATAGGGTGTGGATGGGAGGTCCTACGGAAGAGTGTTACAAGACAAAAAATGGGGGGAGGATGGACAATGATGGCAGCGTGAGGGTACAAAAGGCATCGAGCGGCAACTGCGGGAGGGAGTGCGATGGGCAGGATGGCTATGACTCATATACAAACTAGAGGGTGGTATATGAGGGCGATAAGAGATCAGGCGGGGACTCGGTCTGCGGAGGTCAACATGGATACGGGTGGTGTTATCTCGGTTAAAGGTGGGAAGGATGAGGTCACGGGAAAAGAAGGATTCGAAGGGGGGATCCTGACTGGAAACGAGGGGATGAGGAGAGGAAGGGAAACCACTTGATGTGGCAAAACTACCTAAACCATCCATATAGGAAGAAAGGCTCACATATGGATCGTCACGGGGGATGACAGAAGAACAAATGAATAGATGGTCAAAATATGTTGAGCCCAGGGTGGTCGCTGAAGGGGGGTCGAGCGAACCATCAGGGGAGGAATCCGAGGGAATGTTCTTCGAGGGTCTCCTCGATGAGGATAGGTAGCAAATGGTGGTGATAGGCTCGACAATCTAGACATCAGGGGGGGGATGTCGATGGGAGCGGGTGGATCCTCAGACTGACCGACAGCATACTACGCAAGTATGGGAGAGGCAGATTGATTTTGTTCAACCTCATACTCTCAAACTACCTCTAAAGATGCGCGATAATGCGTGAGGTGAGGACAATGGTGGGAATAATGGCCATGGACACCACACAGAGCACAGGGTTTGTTGGTGCGGATAGTCTTGGGGTTCTTGGTTACGGACGAAGAAGGAATGGAGGCTTCAGGGACCGTAGACTCAGGGAACACGACTTTAACCATGGGTTGAATACGGGGTAATTCAGGACAAGCATGGGTGGCATGACCGACGACATCACACAAGGCGCAAGGCTTTGCGGGCGGAGGAGGGGCCGTGTCAGTCGGGGTGGCCTTGTCTTTGGGTGCCCCTTTGCGAGCTTTTCCTTTCTTCTCGAGAGCCGTCACGACAAGAGAAGGGTCTTGTGAAGGTGCTGGGGGCATAGTGGCAATGGAGGAAGCGAGGGGGACTGGTTGAACCAGTGTCAAAGCAAGGTAGGGTTTGGGGTGACCAGGCAGGGTAGCGGCTGGAGGGTCAAGGTACCAGATGGGTAGGCCCAGGGTCAGGTTGGGGAGAGAGAGGGTGGCCATGACGGGGACTGAATAGACTCTGGGAGGGGGAGTCAGGAAGGGTATCTGACCAGCGGGATAATGACCAGGAGGGACTGCTTCGAGGTGGTTGAGGCCTGGGGGAACCAACCCAGGAGGATAGAGCGGTTCAGGGATACCAGCTGTAGGAGAAGGGCCAGAAGGAGGAGGTCCGGCTGGCTGAAATTAAGGGCTAGGAGCGGGTTGCGGTGGGCGAGGTTGAGTCTGAGGTTGCTGACTAGCCTAAGTGGGTCGCTTAAGGGCAACCCGAGACGATTGCATTATGCAAACGTTCGATAAGCTGGGATCAGAGATAGGAGGAGGAGGGAGACTAGGGAAAGTTCCAAGCAAAGAGGAGTCTTTGTAGATGTCGGGAGAGACACTGGTCAAGGAATCGACGGTTTGATTATTGGCTACAGAAGAGATGGTTGTCTCAGGGGAGGTCTGAGACTTTGGCTCATGATAAGTCAACTGGTCAATGGTGACTATCTTTCCATTGTGAGGAAAATACATCTTGCAAAAAACCGCGGATGGGACAGCAGACATGGCATAGGTGTAGCTTCGCCCCAAGAGAATGTTGTAGTCTAGAGGGGTGTCAATGACTTAGACGTCAACACAAATAGTCTTGCCCGTAAGAGTGACAGGACAATTACAGAAGAGGCCAATGGGCTGGGAGGCATGGCCATCCCACGCCCAAAGGGTGATCATGGAAGGGGCTAATTCAGGAGATCTGAGTTGCTTCCAAACCAAAGCGGACATCACACAGGTGGATGCCCCCTCATCAATTATGCATCGAGAAACGTTAGCGTTCCGGATTTTGACTGGGATTTGGAAGGCTACGGAAGCAGGAAAAGGAGGATGCTCTGATTGATGGGCATCGAAAACAATCATTTGGTCATCAGCAGGATCTACAGCGCCCATGGCAGATAGTAGAGCCTTCTTTTGGGAAGGGCACGATTAGAGGAGTTCCAATGTGGAAATGGCAGTAGGATACTGCGCCAAATCATCTATTATGCTATACGAATGAGCAGGTCGACCAGGAGCAGCATTTCGGTGTAATTGTCCCTTAGGAATCTTAGTATGAACCTCAACTTTGGGTTGAGGGATATGTAAGGGACCATTGGATGTTGAAAGAGGCTCGGTAGAACCTGAAGAAGGGGACTTGGAGGCAGACTGAGCGGGAGGCTTGGGGTACTGTCAAGACCGAGTTTGAAGGTGAAGGTCGATGGTTGGGGATGAATCAGAGTTCATCATGAGGATCTGGTAATCGGAGGAACCAGAAGGGGAAGGTTGAGTGGCGACCTATCCATCAGGTGGTTGGGTGGCCACAAATCCTTGCTCGGGGAAAGGATCAGTAAACACAGCCGGTTGAGTAGTGGTCACATTAGGGGGAGCATGAGGGGAGGCATGCTGTTCTCGCAATGTGGCTTGAGACTCCCACATCTGCCGCATCTGTGGTAAGAGGGGACAATCATGAGTGTAATGACTGTAAACACCGCAACACGAACAAGGCTTATTTGTACGAATAGGCCTGTCCGGCTTGGGCTAAGTGCCCTGTTGCTGGTTAGTACTGTTAGGGTCAGTACCTTGAGGATTTGGTCCATGAGTACCTGGGGCAGATTGATTTTGATTGCCTCTCCGCCTTCTTTGAGAGGAAGGAGGATTAGTCGCGCCCTGCTGTGAAAATACTTGCCCTGGAGGGGGCTGTAGGTGCTGTTGCTGGGGTTGAGAAGGAAAGGGAGGTGGAAGTGCATATGCTGGAGGAGCTGGAGCACCAGGCTGCGGATAAGGATAGTGGTTCGGTTGGGCAACATTGAGGTAAGCAGGAGGTTGGGCAAAAGGATAAGGCATGCCGTATCCTGGATACATGCTACCTGGAGGGGGAAGAGTGCTAGAGGTGATGGCCCCTCCCGGAGGGGGACCATAGCCCATACGAGGTTGAGCATATGGATGAGAAAGGGATCCAACGATACCATCGGCGGAGTGAGATTCCCCCAGGGCGTTAGCCCCACCGGGCCTGGGGAGGTCAGGAAGGACGGTATAAACATAACTAGACTGAGCGTAGATCAGGTCATACTTCAAGGCTATTTGGAGGGCGGCTTCTTCGGTTTGAGGGAAATTGGAGGCGACATCTTTGCCAATGGGAGGTAAGAGAGTGTGAAGGAGCCAGTCCATATAAACCCAATCTTCAAAGGGGGGAGCTCGACATAAGCTTTTTATTCTCTGCCATTCCTGGACATGAGTGGAAAGGCGGGTTGAAGAGGTTTGACGGAAGGAGGTCAAAAGCTCTGTACCAGTGTCGTATCGGAGAGGGAGCTGGAAATAAGATAAAAAGGCTTGGGCAATGGTCGAAAAGGTGGTATGGGAAGAGGTGGCCTAGTCAACATACCATTTAGAAGCTTCGCCCGTAAGTGTGCGTTGGAACAACCGAAGACGGATGGAATCATCGGTAATGGAATTGGAGGAACACCACATGTGGAAAGATCGGACATGATTGGTTGGATCTTCTCCAGCAAGGCCTTTTAACTTAGGGATGTTGGAGGGGAGCTTGGTTGGCATAGCAGGCAAACCAACATCGTGGCGAATAGGGTCATTGATCAACTGATTGAGATCGGGGAGGCTGAGGCCTGCCATGTAAGGGAGCAAGGGTGCAGCCGAGGTAGTTCTTGTGGCGGTTCCACTAGTAGTATTCATGATATTAGGGCCAGGATTCCCACTAGCATTAGGCCCTGGACCAGACATAGTGAATGTGACAGGGGGAGAACCAGAAGTAAAAGGAGAGCCCAATGAATCAAAAGAAGAGTCAGAGTGCGGACTCGGAGAAGGACTAACTCGACGACGGCGGGACGGAGTAGGTCGACCGACCGGAAAATGAGGGTGAAGGCCAAGAAGTCTCCGAGAGATGCGCCTTGGGGGAGCAATGATGACAACAAAAACATGGCACAAGGGGAAGAAGAACGACCAACAAGGGCAGGGAGGTGCAGAATCAAGAGAGTACAATGTCGAAACAAGGGCAGATAGCTGTAGTGTCAATTGATTTTAAAGTCTTTGCCTGGCGGTGTAAACCAGGCTCTTCTTCGCTTAGGGTGACTGTGTGGCATGTGTTAATTTTAATTTTTAAACCCTTTTCGTTTTGAGAGCAAGAGAAAAAGTGTGCTACGTATCTGAAAATAAATCTGCAGAGAACAATATATAATGCTGAAATAATAGAAAATTAACAGCTAACAATGCATCAATCTAACCCAAAAAGGCGGGTCTCTCAAAACTAGTCTAACAGAGGGAAAAAATCTAGTCAAAACCCACTACAAAGAGGCCAATAGATCTAGGGTTGAAAGGGACAGGGATCTAAAGGGGAAACCTGCTGAAAAGAGGTGCAGAATCACAGCCAAGAGGCAGAGGCAAGGTGGTTGGAAAAAGGAGGAAATCAGCAAAACGTAGAAGGGATAAGGAGGAGGCCCTTGAGGTAGATCCAAACAAAACTTCAGGAGGTGATTTGAAAGGGAGAAGAGCTAATTAAAAGGGATCTGAAAAGGAGGTATCAGATCTGAAAAAGGGATGGCTGAAACCCTGAAAAGACAGACACCTGAAATAGGTAAGACTCTTCCACAAAAGGTGGAGGGTACTAAAGCCCTAGGGGGCTAGGTTCCCACTTAGATGAGTAAAAAAGATCAGAAACAGGTCTAAACGGGCTGAGACAGAGGCTAGAAAACCCTTACAGAAGCTTCAGAAAAACCCAGAAAAATAGCAGAAAAATAGCAGAAAAACAGGCAGGTCATAGGTTCTGACTTGTTTTCTGTGCAGGTCACAGATAATGGGATGAAAAGTGTGACCTGGAGGCCAGGTCGTAGGTTTTGGGCTAAAAAGTGCGACCTGAAGCTCCGGGTGTCCCGGCGGAAGATTTCCGAAAAAGTTGTCGTCTTAGTTGCGGCTGATGTCTGTCACCTGTGCAATAGGGCCAGAAACACGCAGAAGTTAGAAATTTTAATGTTTTAGGGTTTTATAGGTGAAAAACAACATAAAAATAGGAAAAAAAAAAGCTGAAAAGAAACCCTAGGGTCTGAAGTAGCTGGATATGCAGGAATATGAAAAACAACAACGATCGCAATTGAAAACCCGTGTGGAGTCGCCAATTGTTAGTATGAATCTTTTGTCGAAGCGTACGAAAAAAGACCACTTTAGCTATGCATAACATAGCCCTAACATCAAATATGGCCACCAATATCTTCAGATCTGCAGTTAGTTGATCAAGACAAGTGCTGCAAAAAACCGGATCTATACATAGAAAGACATTAAGCAGTAAAATCAAGAGTTTGCTCCATACATCCAATAGACAAGACAAGAACAATGTTTTTTGAAAGAATTTTTGCATTAAGGGAACCTGGGAGGAAAAAAGGAAGGTGTATCCAATTCTCCTCAATGGGATGGGTTCTTGGAAGTCCTCAGCACTTCAGATCTAGAATATCTCTCTCTTGTTGGTGTAGAAAACCCAGACAAAGATAGAACTCAAAAGGAGCTCACACAGCAAATAATGAAGAATGTGACCAAGTGTATAGATCCAGAGTGGTCTAATAGGCAACAAAAGGTGAAGAATGATAGGAAAAACCCTCCTATTTATAACAAAATATTGGGTCATTCTAGATCTTGGTGCATGATTAAAATAACATTAACCAAATCTAGATCCACCATTTATGGACTATTTTATTATGTTTGTTGGAGGGAAAAGGTATTTGACTTGGGTCAAATCCCTTTATTTGTGAATAATAAATAAATAAATGATTTATTTATCATTTTAAGGAAGTGGTTGAAGGATAATCAAATAAATAATGATTTATTTAATTATTTATGGGTGGTTTAGTCATATTTAACAAGGAATATTATTTAAATAAGATTTAAATAATTATTCCTAGAAAATAATAGGATAAATAAATATTTATCTAATTAATTTCTTTGTTTTGGGTTAAACATGACCAGGAAAATCAAACAAATATAGGTTTGTTTAATATTTCCTTTTGGGGTTTCCTGTTTAGACCATAAACAGCCTAATAAATGTGTTTTATTAAGTTATTTTACATAGTGAAAGCAATTTTACTTAGGGTAAAATTGATCTTACGTGGTGTACTTGGGTCCATCTAATGATATTAGGTTAGATGACCAAAAAATGGTGTAACATAAGGCATAGCTATGTGCAGGAGGTCTGCAGGCCATTACCTGTTGTGCTAGGGAGAACATCTTCTCCTTATTTGTTTGCAGCAGTTGCACTTGTTCTTCCAGTTTTTCTATTCTGGCCTTCTGTTTAGCCTAATTCAGTTATGCCTTATCTAACTTATCCATGTACCCTGTGACGCCTTTGGCAGCCTGTTCTCAAACTCGAGCTATTTCCTTCTTATGATCACTCGCAGCAGACTACCACTTCTGTATTTCAGAGGCCAATACAAATTCTCGACCTTCAAACAATTCTTTGATTGGGCCAGTCTAGGTGGCTGCAGAGGATACCTCAAATTTCGGCTCTATTGCCTTCGATTTGTAGATTTCTACCTTCTTTTTCAGCTGGGAAACTTGCCTTTAAAAATCCCGAACCTCCCTTTTTAGTCTCATGGTTTCGCTGAACTGCAGTTTATACCTATTTTTGAGAGGTAACCTTCTTTTCTCATAATGTTTACCCCATTCTTGTTTAACAATAAATTTATTCTCTAGGCCTATGACAAGCGTAGGAGGTGGCAGAATGTTGCCAACGTTGTCAGTGGATTGTCTTGTTAAGCCTTTCTGGCTGGGCTCCCTATCTCCAAGGGCTTATTTCTCTATATTCCCTTTGGGGACTCCTGCCATCTAGATGACATTTTCAATGACTACTCTATGTTTCGGTGTCTCCATAGGAGTTCTATCTTCTTCGCGAGCCTCTAAGTGCTCCAACAAAGGTTCGATAGTAGTTGGGCCAATTTTGGTCGTGTAAACAAATTTAAGAACTGGTGGGACAAGTATTTCCTTTGTTAGTCATTTGGGCGAGTGGAATCCCCTCAGCCCTCTAGGCATCATGGACTAGAAGGGAGAGCGGGGGACAGATTCAGCATCCTCATTTTCGGCTTGAACTAGAACTTCACGCATTATTACCTCAACTGGGGTCGATGCTGGTTCTTGTGGAGCAGCATCGGTTCCGCAACTTGTTTCCCTTCTATCCTCTCGCTCTCTGTTCACCATTTATTCTTCTAATGTCGATACTGGTTCTTGTGGGATAGTATTGACCTCCTGGTTCATTTCTTCTCTACCTTCCTATTCCTCATTGATGTCCTCTTTTTCCACAGTTGGTACCAGTTCTTGAGGAACAACGTCAATTTCGTGGGTTTACTCCTCCTGTTCTAGTAGAATTCAGGGTGGTTCTTGTGTAACACCCCCACCTGTATCAACATCCATGTGTGTTTGGGTAGGTGATGTTGTTTCTTTCAAAACAACATCACCTACCATTACTCTATCTTCCATTTCATTCCTTTGTTCTTCATTAACAAAAGTCGACGACTGTATAATAGTATCGACTTCCTACACGATATCCATAATTTATTCCTCTGTGGGTTCTTCAACCAAGTCTAGTTCTTGTGTGCCAGCCTCGGTTGTGCCGCTAATTACTTTCTCTATTCTCATTTCTTCTTCTGTGGGCTTTCCAAGCAAGGTTGGTTCTTGTGTGGCAGCCTCGGTTGTGTCACCAATTACCGCCTCCATTCTCATCTTTTTAGGTTCCTCCTAATCAACCATAATCTATTCCGCCTTGGGTTCCTCCTGATCAACTTCTATTTCCATTTCCTCAGCTTCCGCTTGATCAATTCCCTCTGAATCTTCTGCTTCTGCCAAACCAGCTGGAGAGACTGGTTCCTCTTCTCTGGTGGCAATAGTGAATGCCACCTCTTCTCTTGAGGACCCACATAATTTCGCTCAGGAGACCTGAAGCCTGTTTATTGCATGCATAACCAATAGTCGCACCAATTTGTGATTGGAAAGCACTGTTAGCATTTGGTGTGAATGCCAACTAGCCTGTGCCATATGCTACAGTTGTTTCAATAGGAAGAAGGGCATTTTAAAGGCATGTACCTAAGCCTGTGGAAATCGAAGGTGCATTAAAATTTTAAAATGATACTTGAATAGAGTTGTGGCCCAGCCCTCACAGGTTATGTATTTTATTGCGAAATCTGCAACTTCGTTCCAAGGATACGGCATAGTTCAGCGCTTGTATCCTCTGCCCATTTGAATGACACTTTCTCCTGCCTGCAAGAACAATTCAGGAAATTCTGGGAGACAAAATTTCTGAGCAAAACATTGTTGCCCCTACTGTCTTAGCCCATTAACCTCGCAATTACCTCTTCTGTGACAGGAACTTCCAAACCTCTAACCCGCGAGTAGTTCTCCTCTAAATTGAGTGTGAATTCCATTGTGATTCCTCCATCAAACCCCTGCAATCTTTTAAATTAGGTATCCCACCCTACATTGACAAAGACTTTCCACACCTCTGGATTGCTATAGACTGAAGATGTGTTTTTAGGTTCATGTCGCATAGCCAGCCCACCCGTACTGTGGAGACTTGTAGCGACAATTCTCGTAACAGCAGACCATTGGGTGAGGTGGTGGATACCAAATTCACAGAAACAAAATGGTGAAAATGGAAAGTGGTAATGGTAAATACAGACGGTAATTCTCGAAGACCGAGAAAAATCATAAACGAATATGGTAAGTGTGGTGAATAAAAATAATAATTGTTTCGTATAGAGTGGACGAGACATCTTACAGATCTCAATACATATTAAATGATGATACCACATGTTGATGGGAATTGTAAGGTGTACCATGAATGTATTTTCATACTAATTTATGAGGCAGCTATTACGTCATCCTTGACTCTGACAACACCCCCCCCCCCCCAACTTAAATTTTTTCCATCCGCGGCATTAAAATATTCACATGGGATATTTAATTAAATCAGTAAAAGTCATGTGGAGGCATACCTGACAACCTACCTGGACGATGTGACAGTTGGTAGGATGATGGCGCAGTAATAATGCAGATGGAGAAACAGCAGTACGAGTAGCAACATCAGAGTAACAACAGTGCGAGTAGCAGCATTGGAGTAACATCACTATGAGTAATAACATTCAGTGTAGTAGCATCTAGAGTAACAGCATCGAGTAACAGCATCTGGTGTAACAGCATCATGAGTAGCAACATCAGAGTAACAAAATTGCAAGTAGTAGCATCGAAGTAACAACAGTACGAGTAACAGCATCTGGTGTAGCAGCATCTAGAGTAACAACATCGAGTAGTAGCATCTGGTGTAATAGCATCACGAGTAGCAGCATCAGAGTAAAAACATTGAGTAGAATCATCTGGTGTAGCAACATCACGAGTAGCAGCACTCGATTAACAAAACCAGGAGTAGCAGCAACAGAGTAACAACATTGAGTAGCAGCATCCGGAGTAACAGCATCCGGTGTAATAAAATCAAGGAGCAGCACTGGAGTAATAGCATCCATTGTAACAACATCAATCAAGGAGTGACAGCACTGAGTAGCAGAATCCGGTGTAACAACATCATGAGTAGCAGCAACCGAGTAATAGCAGCATGAGTAGCAGCAACTGAGTAACAACATCATGAGTAGTGGCAACTGATACTTTGGGAAACTTTTCTTTGATTTTTACTCCGTAGTAGTAACTCTTGCAAAAATACAATAAGATAAACAATATAGTTCTTTATTCTTTTATTATATATATATATATATATATATATATATATATATTTCTATAACAACGGTGCAGAGGAAGGATTCTCTACGCTGATGACCTTCAAACCAGATTTCTCAGAGAGTTGTTTAATAAAAGCATCCTTAGAGGCCGAGCGGTGGTATAATCTCATGAAATGTCCATTGACTATAAATGAAGCATATGTATCACCAATTGTGACTAGCGTGACTGTTCCATTATCAAATAGACCATCCACCTCGTAAGGTCCCATCCAATGAGTGCAAAGCTTCCCCTTAAAATCCTTAAAATGGGAGTCATAAAGTAGTTCCCAATCTCCAGTTCGAAACACCTTATTTTTAATAAACTTATCATGCCATTTCATTCGATGTTGTTGAATAGTAGTAGTTCTCTAGAAAACCATTGAACGGATTTCATCTAGTTCATTAAGCTAGGCTAGTCTGTGTTTCTGGGCATATGACAGATCCAAACCAACTTCAAGAGCTCTCTTGAGCGTACTGATTTTGAATTCTATTGGAAACAACGAGGATTTCCCATAAACCGGATCTAATGGTGAAAACCTGGTTGTATTTTTCCGTGTTGTTCTGTACACTGAGAGAACTCCTCGTAGCTTCTAAGCCCAATCCCGATGATGGTAAGCAACAATTTTTGTCAAGATGTTTTCCAATGCCTTGTTTGTTCTTTCCACTTATCCATTTTCCTGGGCGTGGTATGGAGATGTCACTATGTTCTTGACCCCATATTTTTGCATGATCTTTGCTATCATGTGTGATGTGAACTATGCTCCTCCATCTGAAACAATCTCTCTTGGTTTATCGTAACGAGAAAAGATTTCTTCAAATAGAAAATCTGAAACCACTTGCTTTGTTGCTTTCGCAATAGCTTTGGCTTCCACCCACTTAATCACATAATCAGTACAGACCAAGATGTGGAATTTTTGCTTGGAGGGTGGATTGAAGGGTCGAATGAATTCAATAGCCCATTTTTCAAAGGGCTCGAGGATTATTTGAGCCTGCAAAGGAATTTCATTAGCTCGACAGGTTGCCCCATACATTGGGAACTATCGCACCTCCTAACATAATTCTCAGCATCGTGAAAGATGGAAGGCCAGTGATATCCCATTTGTAGCACCTTATGGCCTTTTCTCTTTTTTGCAAAATTCCCTCCACAAGGGCCATCATGGGAGGCTTTCAAAACCTCATAAATATCATCCTCAGACACATAGCTCTAGATCTGAAAAAGGTACCCTGCCATCTAAGAATATTGGGCATTGTGATGAATAATTTTCTGCTTTTCCCTGTATGAAAAATGAGGAGGAACTTTCCGTGTAGATGGATAGTTAGCAATATCTGCATACCACGAAGGTTTAGCCGAAACTGCAAAAAGATGTTCATTGGGAAAACTGTCTTCTACAGGTGTGCATTCATCATTGTTATCCATTCTAGACAGGAAATCAACCACTACATTATCTTTTCTTGGCTTGTCTACTATTGTAATATAAAATTATTGAAGCAATAGTAACCATCTTGTAATACGGCCAGGAGAAATAGGTTTATTCATTAAATACATGATTGTTGCGTGATCAGTATGAAAAAATTAGAATACCCGGTGATGTAGTGTTAGAACTTATTGAAAACATAAATGAAAACCATGAATTCTTTTTCAGTCACTGTGTAATTTAATTCAGCAGGAATTAAGTTCTTGCTGACATAGTAAATTGTGTACGGTGTTTTGTCTACCTGTTGTCCTAAAACATCTCATACTGTTGTCTGAGAAGCATTAGTATGTATCTGAAATGGTAATGCCCAATTAGGTCCCCAGAGGATTGGAGCCGTGCACACCAGCCCCTTAATTTTCGTGAAATTTGTCTCACAATCTTCAGTCCACAAAAATTCTGCATCTTTTGTTAGCAATTGAAATAGTGGGTGTACTATTTTAGAAAAAAATTCTAGAAAGCGTCTGTAATAACCAACACAACCAATAAATCTACGTACCTGTGTGGGTGTTTTGGGTACCAGGAAATGTAATATTACCTCTACTTTAGCCGGATCAACTTGAATTCCAGCAGCTGAGAGAAAATTTCCCAATACTACTCCTTCTTCCCTCATCATATGGAATTTGACTGTACTCAGAGATACATGGATCTGTTTACATCTTTTGAGTACCTTCTCTAGATCTCCCAATCCTTCCTCAAATGAATTTCCATATGGAGTAAAATCATCCATATAGATTTGAACACTATCTTTGACCAAATCAGAAAATATTCCCAAGATTTCCCTTTGGAAGGTAGCAGGAGCATTACACAGGCCAAATGGGAGAATCCTATATGAAAAGGTTCCCCAGGGGCATGTGAATGTTGTTTTATCCTGGTCTTCTGGAGCTATCTGGATCTAGTTATATCCACTGAATCCATCTAGGAAGGAAAATAACTTCTTCCCAGCCAAGGTATCCAAGACTTGGTCAATGAATCGCAAAGGGAAATGGTCTTTTTGTGTTGCCTTATTTAGTTCCTTGTATTCTACATAGATCTGCCATTTACCATTCTTTTTGGGAGCAATAAGTAGTGGAGATACCCATTTCCTATCTGAGATGGGCTAAATGAATCCTACATCCAATAATTTTTGTAATTCTTCCTTGACAATGTTTTTGAGAGCAGGGTTCATCCTCCGTTGAGGTTGTCTTACAGGGCGACAATCTTCTTTAATATAGATATCATGAGTACATAGATTGGCAAGGAACCCCTTCATGTCAGTATAATCCCAAGCATAAGCTTCCTGATGATCTTGAAGAACTTTCAAAAGATGTTTTTGTCTGAGATTCAGACAGGTTTGGGTTGATATTAAGTGTTTTCCCTGGTTCAATCTCATTTGTAGTACTCACATGGGATGAGGTTACAGGAATGTCTTCGATGTAATATTTTGGTTCAATGTTTTCCTGTGTCTCAAAACTCATAGTAGATTATAGAGTATGTCGAGTTGAATCGGAAACAGATTTGGAATCATTAATGAAAGTGTTAATGGAATCATCCTCGGTTTTTGTTTTGAATTGAAGGGCCTGCCCAATAGTGAGGGTTGGTCTAACATATTTATTTTCAGGTTCAGGCTCTTATACAGATACAGACTTCTGACTGGGTGATGATTTTTTAGATGCGGTTGGTTCTGTAGGAGGATAAATCTTGAGATTCTTTGTAACTATCCCATTTGATATAATCATGTGCCCAGATCGGCACCCTATGTAGGCATTAGTAGTTGCAATACATGGTCTTCCTAGGATCAATGGGTTACCACCTACTGAAGATTGGGTCTGTAATATAAGGAGGTCCACAAGATAATGCCATGAGTCTACTGAAATGATCACATCCTCCAATTTCCCCATTGGTTTAATTGTGGATCTGTCTGCAAGTTCCAGGATATTAGGGGTTGGTTTAATGTTTCTAAGTCCTAATGTGTTCATTTTTTCTGTAGTAATAATGATCATGGCTGCTCCAAAATCCACCAGTATGTTTGGGATTTCCACCCCATTAATCTGTACTATTAGAATTGGGTTCCTAAGGTCTTCATATTTTACAGGCATGATTTTTCCTAACATGATTTAGGATAGTTTTCCCACTACATGAATGGTTAATGGATCCTTAGGTTTCCTCCCTAGTTTCTTTGAGGAGTATTGTTTTAGAGTTTTTGCGTATATAGGTACATCTCTCATATCTTGTAACATGGGTATTTTAACAAAGAGATTCTGTAGTTCCCCTAGGAAGCCAAATTCTTCTTGAGGGGTTGTTTTACTCAAGGTCAGTCTTTCAAGGTATGGAGGAAAATTTAAATGACCTTGAATAGGAATAGCTTGGGGAGGTGTCTAATTTATTATGTTTTGATCTAAATTCTCCCTCACTGTTATTTGTTCTTGTTTTGTATCTTCACTGTCAAATTTTTCTGTAATAATAGGTGAAGTAGGTGCATTTACTATTCGGCCAGACAGTATATTTATTTCATTAAGTACCGCAGTAGAAATGTTGTAAAATGGAAGGTTTAGAGTGTCTGTTTGTTGGACCCCTTTATTGTTTGGATTCGGGTTGGGCTGGATAGGAAGCTAGGGCCTAATGGTTGGGTTTCCTGGGGGTACATTGGATGGAAACTGAAGTTTTTGTTGAGGCATAGACTGAGGAAACTATCCAGTAGGAGAGGGTCCACACTAGGTCTGATTCCATGAAGGATTTGGATTGGCTTGAGCAACCCATTTTTGCTAAGGGGGATATTGATACTGGGACTGTATGGCTAAAAAGGGTGCAGGTTGGGGACCTATATTAAAATTGTTAAAGTACTGAGATGGGTCCTAAAACATACCTGGATTCATAGCTGGTGGTCGAGGTTGACATGGCTTCTTCTGCCCCATGAAGTATAGCTGGTCTACCACTCTTTCTTCACTTTCTCCTTGGAAAACTGCTTTCAGCCCGGGCAAGGAAGGACACGAACTAGTTGCATGAGTCTATTCACAGATTGCGTAGGCTTCCACCGTGTTCAACGGGCATTCCTTTAAAGGATGTTTCTTTCTGCACTGTGGGAAGAATATGGCCATGGTTTTTTCCAGCTTAATCTGCTTTTTTTTCCTGTAGAGTGTCCATCTGTGTTGATAGTGTACTCAGAATATCGGTCCTTAGGTTGTCCAACATATTTCCAATCTGTGCTTTTGTAACCCCTCCACCATAAGTCTTGGATGACCGAATCCTTTGTACACTCCTTGCAGCCCCCTATGAACACTTAATACAATAATCGCGGATAGTCTCGAATTTCTCTTTCAAAATATCCCCTTTTCCTACTATATTCAGAAGTTATAGAGTCTTCCCTAAGTGCTCGGAGAAAAATGATCTTCAAAATGTCCTTGTCTAGGTCACTATGTCTTGACCTCTGCAATGTGTATTTAAATCATACTACAAAGTCACGGCTGCAATGTTCATGTTTTAGCCAAATCTATAGAAATATTATATTTAATATGTAAAAAGGTAAAACCTCCATGAAAAATACTTCATTAACCAAATATTGCATGAAATATAAGGAAAAGGGTTTTACGTCATGCATTTAAGAATAATAATGGTCAAAAGAGATAGAAAGATATGGTAAAATGGGAGAGGAAAGTATACAAATCTAGTACACAACAGGTGCCATGAGTGATAATTTAAACCTTGCTTAATAATACTCTTTACCCCTGCAATTTTTCTTCATGCTTGGCTTTGTATGCCATCTTCAAGTTTTTTGCTGCATTTGATCACTGCTTGGCACAATGCTAGACTGCCAAGTGTAAAACCCTAGTTCCTCTTAGAGCTAAGTGATTCCTATCTTATTTTATAAACGATGTTCTTCATTAGGGAAAAACCACGTACCTCATCAAATTTTAAATATTTTTGGAGGACCCTCAGCAAGATTTTTGAAGCTTTTGAGGTGATTTGAGTAGTTAGAGGGCTTAGAAGCATTTCCTGTCCAAAGGGCGTAGCGCCTTTTTGCAGAGGGAATTTGGATGCCTTCCCGGTCTCAAAATTGGGCCCATGATAGATCGTTGGAAATATTATCTTGTCTACATTCCAAATATACCATGTTTCCTCTAATTATAGTTGATTTGACTTGTCAAAAGTTTATTCTCCCAAGACTAGTCAAAAATTGTTGAATGATGGTGTAGAAATGCAGAGTGCTGGTGCAGAAAACCTTTGGATGCCTTCCTCAATACAAAATTGAGATCATGATAGATCATTGGAAATATTATCCTGTATAATTTCTATATATGCATTTTTTTCTCTAATTTTAGTTGTTTTTACCAGCTAAAAGTTAATTTGCCCAAGACTGGTCAAAAAGTGCTGAATGATTATGCATAAATGCAAAGTGCTGGTGCAAACAACGTTTGGATGCCTTCCTCAACTCCAAATTGAGCTCATGATAGCTCATTGGAAATCACCTCTAGTATATTTGACGTTTGACCCATCAAGAAAGTCTTTTAAACACTCTAGCTATGAAAAACACTGAGTTTCCCAAGGTCACTCCAAAAGTGCAGCAATTCTCCCGTGACGCCTGTATTCTTGACATTGCTCCCAAACCATGATACTTGTGTAAAAATTGAAGGAGGTTTTCCTACTTGGACCTATGATGGAAAAAAACCTTTCTCACATTTTTCAAATTAATCTTTTTTTGGTCAGAAAAATAGTTTGAAGCAAAACTGGCCCTAGGTGTGGAAAATGATTTGTCCTTTGTAATGAATTCTTGGAAAATGATGGAGGCATGATATTTATGAGTTTGTATGGATTTATGATTGCGGATATGACCTATAATATGGATACTTTTCTCCTATGCCTCTTTTCCATATCAAAACCTAGCTTAGTTGGAAGGGGAAATTAGGGTTTGGTGTAGGAAAAACAGGGGATTTAGGAGTTCCTTGTAGAGGGAAGGGAATGAAGGGGTTAAGGGTTGTCTGAATTCTTGGGGAAATTTTGGGGGATAGGGATAGATGTTAGGGAGTAAGGGAAAGTGTAATTTCAAGGATTTAGTGAGGGGAAGGGCTCCAAAAGGGAAAAACACAAGCCTAGTCTCAAAAAGTGTCAAATTGTAGCAATAGGCTAGGTTTTGTAGAAAAATGATGAGGTTGAGGGATAGGAGTGATGGGAGGTGTTTATGAAGGTATATTAAGGATAGGGGAAGGTGTAAGAACATCAGGATACAAGCCTTTTTGATTATTTAACCATGAAAGGCATGAAACCGAGAAAAAATCCCTCAAAAACCCTAGTCATCTACAAGAACAAAGGTAGGTAAAAGCACATAAGAAGTCTTTTAGGAGTAGCAAGGTGACCATGGAATGGAAAAATGGTAGAATAGTGAAGCAATTTATCTAAGGATAATGAAGGCAATGAGATTTCTAAAACTCACAATGTTCATGGAATTTTTTTTTAGAAATCTAGGACCAATATATAGTCATCTACAGATAGTAAAAATTATGGATGACTAACAGTGGCTCCACCTGGGGAGGGAAGCTCCTTTTCAAGAGGTGTTCAGAAAATCAAAGCTTAGATCTCTGATTTTTGAATACCGGTACCTTACTTGTACTTTTCATATCCCTCTCCCTTCATTTGATGATGTTATTTTGAAGCTATGATCTCATAAAATCTGAACAAACATGATTGCTTCAATCTCAGTTCTACGTGCCCATCTTACTTGGCCTAGAATTTTTTCTTCTTTTGGATGCACTTTGATTGGGAAACCCTTGAAATTATATTTCTTTTTTGAAGAAAGACAAAATATATTCTTGTACCCTTATCACTTCCAAAATTTCAGATTAGGCTAATGAACTCACTTTTTTCTCTACCTAGTCTACTCATTTGTCAAGATTAAGTTGTTTGACAAAATTTATTCTCTAAACTATTTACATGAAATTCAAAACATGATCAAACCAAGATTAATAAATCTAATTTTCCATGGGTTGTGCCATTTGAACAAGATCCACACAAACATTATTTTTCATAATAAAAAACTAGAATGCATGAGGGCTATGATTTAGAAATTGTTAGGCATCCCTCTCTTTCTCTTTGGTTCAGATTTGAGCATTTGGAACCAACATCTTTTCTTCCTAATCTATCATACTGACAAGTCAAGCTTAAATGGTTTGACAAGTCTACTTTTATGAACCTATCAGTAGAAATTCAAAACATGTTTAGCCATGATTAGGCTAGATGATTGAACAAGACTCTTCTTTCCAAACAAGTAGTTGCATTTAGACTTGCTCACTTTCAGAAAGACTCTTTTTGGTTATGCGGCTGTACCTTTTTTTTTCATTTTCCCTCTTTTTCATTTTTTCTTTGTTTTTTGTGTTTTCAAGATTAGTATTCTAAATCTAGAAACTAGAAATATGCTCATAGTGCCGAGCTTATTTGCATGCCTATCTATCCTAATCTAACCAATACATGATATATATTCAGCTGGTGAACTCTCTTTTCCAATACAACCAGTCAAGTAGATGATTCCATGAGTGATTTTGTTTCAGCTCTTTTAGTGTGGTGAAAAAATCAAAAGTCCACTCCAACCTCGCTAGTGTTTGAATAGTAGAGCCTAAAATTCTCTTTAAACCTTGCATCAAACTTCTCCTAACATGTTTTTGTCCCTTATCAAATGTCTCTAAGAAATCAGCAAAGGGATCTTGAAACAATACCTAGCTGTGATAATTTGAAAAATAAGCATGATCCAGGATTGCTTCTTCCTCCACTTGGTTGAGCTTGGGACTCTTCTTGGAAAGAAACTATTCCTCTTCCTCAAGATCATCTGAACTAGTAGCCTCATCATATATTGCAATGTTGTCCTCTAACAATCCTGATATGCTCTGACTGAGTGGACTAAAATCTGTGTGAAAGCCATCATGTTTCTTATCAGTAGCATTATTTGGAAATAAATCTTCTTGAGAAGGCAATGCAACTACTCTTATATGTTTATCATTTTCCAAGCTTTCATCTGCAATTTGAAATTCAATGGAACTTGCTGGCTGCAAATATAGAGCTAAGGAGAATTCTATGTCATAAATGATTTTTTCATCTATTTCAGGGAGAGGTTTCTGATTAACAATCTGCTCAAGAAGTTCTTTTTCTTCCCCAACCTCAACATCAAAATTGAAAGACTGCTAATTTCCAATCACGTGAAAACTATTTCTAATGGACTGAAATGAAGTAGAGCAAGGAGTTAGAGATTCTTCACTTACTTCTAAACTTTAAAGGTTTTCTTAATTAGTGTCATAGATGGTATGTATTGGCTTATTACTTTTTTAAAGTTGATGAAACTGAACCTCCTCCCACAAACCAACTGATGATTGCTCTACAAGATTACCTTTTGTTTGGAGAACGTCATCATCAAACTGATCAAAATTTGGAAAATAATCAATGTAAGTAATGTCACCAATCAAACATATTGGATTATCAGTTTGTTTTTCTTTGAATTGGTCTACAAGTTCACTTTCTGATTTATAGTAGATGGGATTAGTAGAAGAATGAATAGAAATGTTTTGTTTACATGAAGGTTTAGAGGATGGATTCATGTTTAGCATCTGATTTATTTCCTCTTCAGTCAAAAGAGGAGGCATTTTTCTATTTCTTTGGACAAAAGTACAACATTTCTCTTTCTCTCCTGAAGGCTGATTTTGAGGGTGAATGTTTTCTTGAGCCTCACCTAGAAGAGATGGTGAATCATCACTTGTGCCTTTAGAGAGATCATGTGGGTTTTCTTCTATTTCTCGATTGGTTTCCTCCTCAACCAACACTTCTTGGTTGTCATGATAGTTATCTTGAGTATAAAATGCATGAATTTCCTCTAATAGATCTTCAGGATGCAAATTTCCTAAATCTTCATCAATGTTTACAAGGTATTGTATGAGCTCTTTAGATTGATCACAACAATATTCAGCTGATGATAGAGATAGACATTATTCTTTATAATGTTCATAAAATACTTTGTGGGAATCCTTCAAATAAAACAAGGTGCCAAGGTCTCAACATTCATTCCATTCCCTTACCTTACCCTCTAATTTTGCCATAAACATTTTCATGAGGCAGACCTCGTGCCTTTTAACTTTTAACCTCCATACATGTATATGAAATTTGATGAGATGTAACGAGGGGTCATAAACGTTTTCATCTTGAAATATAGTTAGGTTTTTTATCCAATTTATTTGAGGCATTTTGTGTGGGAATCCAGGGATATGATCTCTACTCATTAGTGCATATCTTCGTTGTATTCTTGGATCCATGTTTGTAAATTAGAAAGGGGTCACTGTATCTTTTCAACAAGTCTAGAATTCTCTACTAGTGGAGTCTTTAGGTATATTGAGAGTTGTGGAGTCACCAGGTGGAAGAGTTAAACTTTGATATCCACCATCAGCAATACTAGGATTAACTAATGCATTCCTAGGGGAGTCTTCGAGAACCAATGGGGTCAATAGGGCTATTGAAGACTAGTGGAGTCACCAGGTGGATGAAGTTTACTATTTAAGGATGTATTTTTTTTCCACCATCAACAACTAAATTCCAATATAAGGAAGTTTGTGGTTTTCTGAGGTCTTAAGGATGTCTAAGATATCATTTATTCAGAAGGTCCCACCCTGATTACCATTATGTTAGGTGATGGGCTAGCGATAAATCAATAGATACTGTTTGACATGGGCTTCTGAATTTTTCTAAGGATGTATAAGCTTTTTACTTACTCAGAAAGTCCCACCGTGATTTCCATTATGTTAGGTGATGAGGTGGCGATAAATCAATAGATACTGTTTGATAGGAGTGTTTCTGAGGGTTCAAGGAGTGCTCAAGATGTTATTTTATCATAGTCCCACCATGATTACCATTATGTTAGGTCCCCATAATTTGTTATATTGGTGATAAAAAATTCATAGGGGTAACATCAGACCAGTCTTTGGAGTCCTACGACCTAGCCTTCCTAGACTCAGAGAGAGCTCTCTCTATTTTTTGCAAAGGATATGAACTTTTTTTTTTTAGGTTTGATTTTAGGATAGTTGTTTGTTTCGTTGTTTGGGAAAGTTGTTAAGTAGGTTAATAGAGTAGGGAATATCAATCCATTGGGCTATGGAGTCTGCAAAAGTCTTGAAATGTGTAAAAATGAGTCAAGGATAGTTCAAAGGGGAAGTTGGCAAGATCAAATGGGTCTAATTAGGTCAAGGGAGAGTGAAGTAACATGGATTTGCGAATATAGTGAGTTAAATGGGTAATCAAAGATCCTTTAACAAAACAATAACAATAAAAAACTTCTAAGATGGTAGCATAATGAAAACTTGAAGAGAAATGAAGGATTTTTCAATATCAACTAGGCTAAGAAAGTCTTAAAAACAACAGTTAAGCAAGCTAAGAGAGCAGTGAAGGATTATCTAAAGCTTAATTGCAAAAAAAAAGCATTCTAACATAACATATCAGTAACACTAAAGAGAATTTAAGGATTTATTTAGCAAAATTTTGAGGAAGAAAACATGGAAGTTAAGAAAGCAGGCAGAAGTAGGGTACCAAGAAGGTAAATCCTATTCTCTAATTCTGTCCTATAACGAAATGAACCATAAACACAATGAATAATTGAAGGAAAAAAAATAAATATGGAATAAATCACCATTTAAAAAAGCTTAATGAATCCTAAGAGTGGGCTTCATCCATGGAAGCACAATCCAACACCATCACAAGGCACCAAAACCAGTTTCACCAAAAAAATCCAAGTCTATTTCATAGCATGCTCAACAAATATCCAACATATACAATGAAACCTCCATGCTATATTTATCATGCATGGGAGGAATAAACCCTAATTAAGTCTCTAGCAACCTATTAGTTAATCATAAATGCCACTTTTGTCGTTTGAGACCTTGCAAGGCCCAAGGCACAAAAAATCTAATACAAAATATCTTTTCGAGCATTTTTGGCAAAAAAATTGACATTTGGGCTTTTTCAAGCCTCCAAAAACTTTCCAAGCCTGCATTGTTGACTTTCTGACTGTTAGGGCGCAGCACTGATTTTTAGGATGTATTTCCAGGCCAAGGGGGCAACACATGAGCAGGAAAATTGGGTCATCTCGCAGAAAATTTTTGAAGGCCTTCCCGATGTCGGAATGGGCTCCGTGATGGCTCGTTGGAAAGCGTGTTGAGTCTAATTTCCCAAAGAACCCTTGGATTTATGATTGTACCCCCGTAACTATTCAAAAATAAAAACTCCCAAGACTGGTAAAGGCGCAGCACATGTCCTAAAAACTAGGTAGAAAGGTGAAAATTAGGGTGTTTTTGAACCTTTTGGAGGACCAAATCAACTCCATATGCTCTAAAAGTTGGTAAGCATGTTTTACTTGGGCTGAGGATTCCAAAAATGTAAATTTTTCCTCTTGAAGATTCCCTGAGAAAAAGCGTAGCACCAAGGGTGCTACCCCCTTGGCCCTCCAAATTAGCAAAAGTCCAAAATTTCGAAAAAGTTCCCAAAATTTATATTTTCCTTACCTTTTATCTCTTGGATGGTTGTAGGGGATGTATCACCCATTTTTCTAAGGTTTTCTTTGTCTTTAGCCCTTGGTTCCATTTTTTCTTTATAGGTCTTATTCCTCTTGCTGATGTTTTCTTTGCTGCCTTTAGATTCATTGCCTTTAATGCTACAATGCTTTTTGCAATGCTCTCATCACTATTTCTAGGTGCTTCATCATGGCTTCCATTTTGACTGTCATTCTCATTGATATCCATGTTGTCCTTATGGATTTCATGGCTGCTTTCCTTATTGGCATCACCACTGTCATGGGCCTCACTGTGTTCAATACCATCTCTTCTATCCTTGTTGTTTTGATCAATGTCAACATCATCTTCATCATCATCATTATCTCCACTAATATCATGATCATCATGATTGATGCTCTCCTCGTCATTTGTACTTCTCTTTGCACCATCATTATTACCACTGTGGGCCTCATTGTCTTTACTAGATTTATCTCTATCATGAGCCCCAATGCTCCTTTGACCTACTGTCATTATTCTCTTCTTCTTCATTTACCTTTGTACTAGCATCTCTACTGTCTTCTTCATTGTTGTTTGACTCATCGCATTCTGTCTTATTGATATCTTCCTCTTCATCCCAATAATGTCGCTATTGATAGGAAAGAGGTCATGTGATGTCGCCCTATTTTGAACAAAAACCCTAGGACTTGCACAAAACCCCTTGATTTTTCTTAGAAGACCCTTAGCAGTGATTTTTTGGTGATTTGGAGAGTTTTTAATGCTTAGAAGGTTTTCGGATCAAAGGCGAAGCGCCTGCTTGTGTTGTAAGGTCAGCCTGCACGTGGAGTCGAGCAACTGAATGCGTAGTGCCGTGCAGGGCTGAATGCACAACACCACCAGGAAAGGCTGCATGGGATTACCAGGTGTCGGGTGAAGGCGCAGCATCGTCGGGCAAGGGTGCACGGAAAATTGAACGGACGTCGGACAAGGCTGCACGAGAAATTGAACGAGCACTGAGCAAGGCTACACGGGACTGTCGGGTGCTGGGTGAATGCAAAATTCCCACCTACAGGCATGCAGCGTAGTGTAAAAAAATAAACAGGAAAAAAATTCCAGACGTGCAATGCCTGTCTCCAAACACGCAGCGTCAAGCAGACTTGCCCAATTTCAGTCAAAAACCTGAAATTCCTTCCTTCCTTGATATTTTTAACTTATTGCAAGGCATCAATAACCCTTTTTAAGTGTTGAATGGGCCTTCATGGACTTTAGGGGTTTTATTTGAACTTTTGAAAATCCCCCCTCCCTAATGTTTAAGCCTTTTCATCATTTTCATTGATATTTCTTCAGACCTTTGTTTGCAAGCCAGCTGGAATTATGAAATTTTCTTCTCTTCTGATCATGGATACTTGAACCCTTTATTTAACATAGCAAAAACTTTGTATATGACTGAAATGATAAATTTTATATTCTTGTTGCTCCTTGAACATGAGTTTTGACAATCATAGGGAAGGCTTTTACCTTCTATGGCCATTTCTGATTTTGTAGGTTCCATAAGTGATAATTTAAACCTTTCTTACTAATAATATTTACCTCTGAAGGTTTTCTTCATGCTTGGCTTTGTATGCCATCTTCAAGTTTTTTGTTGCATTTGATCACTGCTTGGCACGCTACTGGACTACCAAGTGTAAGACCCTAGTTCCTCTTAAAGCCAAGTGCTTCATGTCTTCTTTGCTGCAAGATGTTCTTCGTTAGGGAAAAGCCACTTACCTCATAAATTTTCAAATATTTTTGGAGGACCCTCCGCAATATTTTTAAAGCTTTTGAGGTGATTTGAGTTGTTATAGGGCTTAGAAGCTTTTCTTGTCCAAACGTGTAGTGCTAGTTTCTGAAGGCGTTGTGCCTTGTTGCAGAGGGAATTTGGAGGCCTTTGGGTGTTGAAATTTGACCCATGATAGCTCGTTGGAAAGTGTATCCTGTATAATTTCCAAATATACCTTTGTATCTTCAAATTGGATTTTATTTAACCTGTCAAAAGTTGATTCTCCCAATATTTATCAAAACGTGTTGAATGATGGTACAAAAATGTAGAGTGTTGGTGCAGACAACTATTGGATGGCTTCCTCAACTGCACATTCATACCATGATAGATAATTGGAAATATTATCCTATATATGTTCCAAATATACCTTTTTGTCTCTGATTGGAATTGATTTGACCTATCAAAAGGTAATTATCCTAAGACTATTCAAAACATGCTAAATGATGCTGTAGAATTGCAGAGTGATCATGCAGACAATTTTTGGATGCCTTCCTCAGCTAAAAATTGAGATAATGATAGATAATTGGAAATATCTTCCAGTATAGTTATCTTTTGACCCATCAAACAAGTCATTTCGACACTCCAACTATGAGAAACCCTGATTTTCCCAAGGTCACTCCAGAAGTGCAGCAATTCTCCCCTGTCACTTGTATTTTTGACATTACTCCCAAACCATGATACCTATGTACAAAAGGAAGGAGGCTTTTCTTCTTCGACCTATTATTGAAAAAAACCTCTCTCGCGTTTGTCAAATTAATATTTTTTTGGTCAGAAACATAGTTTGAAGCAAAACTCGCCCTAGGTGTGGCAAATGATTTGTCCTTTGGAATGAATTCTTGGAAAATGATGGAGGCATGATGTTTATGAGTTGGTATGGCTTTATGATTTCGGATATTACCTATATTAAGGATCCTTTTCTCCTATGCCTCTTTTCCATAGCAAACCATAGCTTAGTTGGAAGGGGAAATTAGGGTTTGGTGTAGGAAAAATAAGGGATTTAGGACTGCCTTGTAGAGGGAAGGGAATGAAGGGGTTAAGGGCTGTGTAAATTCTTGGGGAAATTTTTCAGGGATAGGGATAGATGTTAGGGAGTAGGGGAAAGTTGAATTTCAAGGATTTAGTGAGGGGAAGGGGTCCAAAAGGGAAAAACACAGGCCTAGTCTCGAAAAGTGTCAAATTGTAGCAATAGGCTAGGTTTTGTAGAAAAATGATGAGTTTGAGGGATAGGAGTGATGGTAAGTGTTTATGAAGGTATATTAAGGATAGGAGAAGGTGTAAGAACATCAGGATACAAGCCTTGTTGATGATTTAACCATGAAAGTCATGAAACCAAGAAAAATGCCCTAAAAAACCCTAATCATCTACAAGAACAAAGGTAGGTAAAAGCACATAAGAAGTCTTTTAGGAGTAGCAGGGTGACCATGGAATGGAAAAATGGTAGAATAGTGGACAATTTTATCTAAGGATAACGAAGGGAGTGAGATTTCTAAAACTCACAATGTTCACGGAATTTTGTTTTTAGAAATTATGGATGACTAATAGGATATGGGACAAGGCTTGTTGGCAGTTAGATCTGGTCAATGATGATCTGACTAATGGGATGATGCCAGGGAGTATCGGTATTTGATGGCGTGAGGCCTGGGATATTTGATGTGATTAGCTATATGGTCGGGTTTATATGATATAACCAATGGGGTTTGGGTAAGTGTGACTTATGTATAGGCGGGGTAATCATTAGTGGGCTTTAATACATAGTGGGGTTTAATATATAGTGGGCCCCAGATATATCATATCTGGGGAAACGAAAATATGTGTTAAATTTAAAACATGGGTTGGGGATAATAAATATAAAGGAATTAATATAATGTGCATTTAAAAGGTGCATAATGGAGCTAATACGTAAAATTAAATGAAATATAAAATTAATGGGCGTGTTAAATACACTAAGTTTAATCTAAAACTTATATCAGGAATGAATTTTTACACAGTGGGTCTCGACATAAATATTTAATCATTTATACTTAGGATAAAAGTATTTTTATGGGTTTTTGGTGTATGTTTAAATTAAAAAGGAAAATTTGTAAAGGGGTTTTACTTTTCCCAAGAAAAATGTGTTTTAAACTTAGGAAAAGGGGTTTTGTAAGGAAAAATGAGTGACTAATGGGAAAGAGTAAAAATGAAGGGGATGGGGTATTTTTACAAGGGGGATGATTTTGAAGGGAAATTAGTAAATGAAATGACCATTTTTCGGCTATCTGTGCCTTGTGAAAATTACTTCTTCCTACCCCATATGCTACCCTAACATTTTTTCTTCATTTACATGGGTGCGTTTGAGCTTGCAGACCCTTATTCATTTTCCTTTTAAATTGAAAACTAGCTAATTCTATCCTTATTTCTTACAAGGGCTCAGATTGAAATGTTGAGCTCCTTATTATTCTCTACCTAACTATTGATCTGCCAATATTAAACAATTTGGCTAGATCGTTATTCTCTATCTATCAAAATAAAATTTAAATCATGAAAGGTAAACATTAAGCAGTTTGACCTTCATGGATTGTGGCATTTTAACAAGCTGTACACAATATTATTTTGTAATGTGAAGTAAGAAGTAGTGGCATTTGAATTTGCATCAGTTTCATGATCTAATTTTATCTCTTTTTTTGTTTGGGGTTCATTTTTTATTCTTTTTTTTTTATCTTTTTTCTTTAATGTCCTTTGATTTTTCTTTTAGGAATTTTACCATCTTTACATATTTTGATTTTCTAATATGGGAAAAAACTTCTGCAAAAATAAAAGTGTGTACATATTAGAAGACTAATCAAAGTCAATTCAAAATTTTGAATCCTATTATTATAGGACGCTAACAATGGCTCCACATAGGGATGGAATTTCCTGGTGAAATATCAAGAACTTTAAGATCAATGGCCTTGAATTTTGACTCTGCTTTTTCCTTGGAACTATTTTTTGAGCTCTACATTATTCATACTTATGACATTTTGTCTTTCAAAGCTTAGGGCCTTCTCTCCTAGCTTCAAATTTGCAAGAAAAACATCCAATCCATTCTAAAATTTGCAATGTTATGTACAATGAGTAAAGTAAAGAAACAAAACTATTGTTATTATGAGGAATAATAATGCTTTAGCATCCTACCATTTATAGGTCCACCTGGCAGATTTGATCCATCCAACTCCTTCAAAAAGAATTCATTTTTACCTTTGTAACCATAAATGACATAGGGACCTTTACATAGGAAATCAAATTTACCATTTTTACCTTTTTCTTCTCTCCTAGAATCCCACTTAAGAACTTTGTCAGCTATGTAAAAATCATCTTCCTTATTCTTCTTGTCAAATATATTTTTAATATTATCTTGAAAAAATTGATACTTTATATAGACTTCCTCCCTGGTTTGCTTCAAGTGTATGGTCTTATTTATCCTTCTTTGGATATCATTGGTTTCTAACTATAGTTCTTGGATCATCTTCATCACTGGTACTCCTAAAGAGGATAGAAAAACAAAATCCATCCCATATACAATCTGATGAGGGGATGTACCAATGGAATTATTTGTACTGATGATTATGACAGTATCAATGGCTTACCTGGAAGGAATGGCTTCTATCCACATAGTGAAATTTCTGTGGCTGTCAAAGTCCATTTGTGTTGGGCTAAGGATGGTGGGTGAATTTCACCAATGAAGTCTAAACCACATTGCTGAAAAGGCATTTCTATGGAGATGGGTTTAAGGAATAAGGGCAGTAGATTTTTCTTCCCTTCAAAGATTTGGCATTTGTGACAGGAGGTCACATACTTTTTTTCATCTGAAAAAAGTGTAGGCCAGTAAAAACAAGCTCTCAAGATTTTAGTTGCAGTTTAATTCTAGTAAAGGTGTCCTCCACAGTCACCTGCATGAAATTCTTCCATAACTTTATCAGCTTCATATTTAAGAAAAAAATTCAAAAAAATTCCACCATGATCTTTCCAAAACAGAGCATTATCTATGATACAAAATTTCATTTCTTTTAAATTTAAAAATATAGCTTTAGTTATTGAAAATCCAAGAGGAGCTTGTAAATTTAGTAATACAAATATGATATCTGCATACCATGGTGAAACTGAAAAGGATTCATTGATCTGTGGAGTCGCCATCTCTTCCTGATCATCTAATTGAGAAATAAAATTTATCTCTAAAGCATGAAAGTTTGATAAAGGCATGATTTTCGCTAAACCTTGACCTTTAATGAGTTTGGTGGGCTTCATTTCTGTCATATCCCAAAATGGTGGCAATCCACTTGCCTCTTTTACCATCAGGCCCATTCTGAGTTAGAATGTCCTTCCTACTGAATTTGGAACATAAGAAATGATGTGTGAATACAAGATGTACACTCTAAATTCCTTGATAGCCTTCACTAAAGATAGTGCCTACTTTTACATTATGTTATACTTTAAAATGGCATCTCTGAGTGATATTTTGAAGAAAACAATGGGTTGTTCATAGCCCTGATCATTTTTCTGCAAAAAAAACTGTAGTAATAGTATGTTCTGAAGATAAAGAAAAACTAATGAAATCTCTTTTGAAATCAGGACTTATTAGGACTGGTGTTCTTTTCAAGGCTTGTTTTATTGATTCAAATGATTATTTGGCCTCTACATTCCATTTAAGTGCTGAGTATTTTTTCAACATGTTATTGAGTTCTCTAATTATTTCTACTGAGTTTGAAATGAATCTTCTGAGAAAATTGATTTTACATAAGAAAGCCTGCAATTATTCAATATTCATAGGATGGCTTATGTTCAAAATGGCCTCCATTCTAGCTGGGTCTATCCTAATTCCTTCTTTTGATGTAATATGCCCTAATAGTTTACCTTCTTCAAGTCCAAAGAGAGTATTTTTGGGATTCAAATAAATACCAAATTTCTCACATTTGTTAAACGCTTTTCTTAGGTGATTTAGATGTACATTATCAGTTTTTGAAAATACAGTTATATCATCTATATAGATCACAAGAAAATCATGAATTTATTTAGCAAAAGTTATATCCATAGCTCTCTGAAAGGTGGCTCCTACATTCATTAATCCAAAAGGAATTTTCAAATACATGAAATTACCCCAAGGAGTAGTAAATGCAGTCTTTGGTTGGTCTTCTGACTAAACTAGAATGTGGTTATACCCAGAGAATCCATCAAGTAATGAAATCCTGGATGAACTAACCACCCTCTATAAAATATAATCCATATTTGGGAGAGGGTAGTTATATTTTAGGGATACTTTTCTTAAATTTTGGAAATAAACACAAAGTCTAATTTCCCATGTCTTCTTCCTAGTGGAAACTATGTTTGAAACCCAATCAGAATATCTGATAGATGCAATTATATGAGCTTCATACATTCTCTTAACCTCTTTTTAAATTAAAGGCATTAAAAATGGATTGATTCTTCTAAGTTTCTGTTTGAAATTTGTTTGATATTCTTTTATAGGTATTTTGTGTTGCATTATGCTAGTGTCATAAGATTTTAAGTCTTCATAACTCCATGAAAATACATCCTGAAATTCCTTAAAAAGAGTTATGTATTTCAATTTTTCTTCTTGAGATAAGGCTTTTGAAAATTTGATGAGTTTAGGCCTTTGTTTTGTTCCTATATTGCATTCTTCTATATCTGATGTTAATGGTTACATCTTTGGTTTTCTTGCAACATCATTTGAGTCGAAAAGATCTTCTAATGGGGCTAATCCCTTAGGTAAAAACTTATTCTTAAGGTTTAAAATGTCAGAATCATAATCTGTTAATTCTTCTATTTGTGCCTTTTCTAATTTATCTATTTCTACATGAGTGAATTTAGTGGGTTTAGTGAGATCTAAGTTATTTACATCAATCTCATTGTCTATTTTATTATCTACTATACAATCTCTGTCTATGTTATAATTCTAAAATTCTCCCTCAGCATTCATCAAATGATAGATTTGTTCATCCTGTGAAAATATCTTCCAATATTTTAGATTATTTGGTATAGTAGGCCTATGTTTTAATTCTGTTTTATATTGCTGATTTGGTTAAAAAGGAAGACTACAGGTACTAGCAAAAGTTGCTAAATTGTGTGCTTGTATGTTTTGTTTTCTAGTAATTACAACAAAGTCACACTCAATCAATTATTTTATTAGATCTAAAAATGTTTCTCTTTATTGGCTTAATCTAGGATTATACATAGAATATCCTCCTCTAATTTGTTTCACAATTAAATTAGAGTCTCCCATGATAGAAACTCTTTTTCCTCGTCAATTTCTAACAATCTGCAATCCTAAAATCAGAGCTTCATACTCTACCATGTTGTTTGTACATTTGAATTTTAATCTAAAGGAATGAATTTTTGCATGATTGTTTTCCATGTTATGAATCCAAACTCCTACTCCTGCTCATAATTGTTTCACTGATCCATCAAAATCTAAGTGCCACATTGATTCATGAAATATGTTCTCACTGTATGGGTATTTCTTTTTCTGTTTTAATTTTGTGTTGTTCTCTATGCCAATTTCTGAATTACATAAAATGAAGGAGTCCATATCAATAGGTGTAGAATAAATAGGATAATTTAGAGGTCTTTCTACACTACTAACCATGTACTTCATTAATGTCTCTATGTAAAGTTTCTTGGGTTGGCCAAATACTGAAATAGTTGCATAAGACATGTCTAATTGTAGAGATCCCTGCAGTTTTTCTCCCCATGAGTGAGATAACAACATTCCATACTTAGGAGGGATATCAAATACTACAATATCCATGGCTATGCTTTTTCTGGGGTATTGAACCAGAGTGACATATAAATCTTTGATTAAGCCTAAAATTTTCACTTTACTGGAATCAAATGAGAAGAGATCTTTATAAGGTCTACTGATGTCTAAATTCAAGGTTTCCATTATTTCTTTTGGAATTAAATTATGTGAAGCTCCTGAATCTAGCATAGCATTATGTAAAATCTGATCATGAACAGTCAAAGCAATGTAGAAAGGAGGAACTCCTCCTTCTTGGTGTTTTACATTTACCTGAAGACCAAAAATTAGTTATGGTTTGTCATCACTCAAATTGACAGAGTCTTCTCCTTCATTTATGTTTAATGTGTCAGTGATATGTGACTTGTATAAATCATGCTTAACCAGTTCTGCTAAAGGAATTGGTATCTTCAATTTAGCAATTTCAGTTTGGATATTGTATGGTTCTTATGTTTTTCCTAACTGAATTATTTCTTCTTTTATAACTGCAGTTTGGGTATGTTTCTCTTCTTTTTCTATAGCTGTTTTTCCATTTTTTGTTTGTGTTTCCACCGTTTTACTGCTTTTTATCTTCTTTCAGGGACAATCTGAGTTGTAGTGGTAACTTTGGCAATTTTGGAAGTTATAGCATTTGTTTTGCAATAGTTGTTTTAGGATCAACTGGTTTTGGATCAACATCAAATGTTTTTGGATCTAAAATTGTTGCTTTTGGAGAAGTTGTTGTCTTAGCAGTAGAAAATTTTTGAGGATCAGCTAAAGTTTGAACATCAATATCTGTAATGTCAACAATTTTAGGACTAGAAATTTTCTGATTTGAACTAGATTTTTGTTGGGTTTCCCTAGGAAGAATCTGCAGTACTTTGGTTGTAGGAGATTCTACTATTTTCTTTGTTTGAGCTTGGGTAGATTTCTTAGTATGTAATTCTACATTTTTCTTACTTCTAATGTTATATTGCTTATGAACTTCATTAATTGCAAACTCATAATGTTGCTTATAATCGAAAGACTCACCAGATTCTAATTGTAACTGTTGTAATTAATATAACTCTTGTTCTTCTTATGTAAGAAAAATGGTATTATCATCATTAATTCCCATTAGATTAAACTAAGTGTCTTCATCATATTTTTTTTGGTGAGAAATTTCTGCATAGTTCTCTTGGAAATGTGGTCTTATTGTTTGATCAGGAGTTGATTCTCTAGATTTACCATTGTTGGTGTTTTTCCTAAAATTGGGATTTATTATTTGAGGACCTTGTTGTTGATTATCCCACTATGGATTCCTTTCCATAATATCTAATATATCCATCATCTTTATAAGGTTTTTTCTAAGTTATCTATTTTCAGATCTGAGGTTGATGTTTCCTCTTTTATTGTCACTCTTCTTTCATTTCTTAATCTAGCTTTCTTAGTTAACAAGTTTGCCTCTACACTTACAACATTACTTTGCATCTACTATAAGGTTTCTAGGTTTCTCTCTCGCAGTTGGTAAGCCATATATGTATCAAATCCATTAGGGAATTTGATCAGGGTAAAGTCTGGAGGAGGTTTAAGATTAGCAGGGATTGCACTGTAAATACTATTATATCTTGTACAATAGTCCTGAACTGTTTCATTAGGTGCTCTTTTTATGTTTTTAAATTCAGAAAAAAATTGTAATGGATTCTTAGTTTTCTCCCATCTATTAAGAAACATCCTATGGAAAGTAGCTAAATGAAAAAAACTACCATCAGGAAAACCTTTAAACCACTTCTTTACATCACCAGCTAAATTTTGAGCAAAAAATCTCTTCTAAACATCGACTTCATCTATCTCATGTAGTTCAAAGTAGTCTGTCATTTTCTTAACATATTTCTGGGTAGTGTAATGAATAGTAATATCAAATTGAAAGATTTTTCTTTGGTAATCTTGGGGCATGGCATGTAGAGGGGCTTGTAGGAAAAATGGAGCATATCTGGTATCCATTGCTTGGATTCTACCTTGGCTAGGAGGTAAGTTTGAGGTACTTGGTGACGAGGTTGAGGTACTTGAAAATGAGGTAGGAACACTTGAAGATGTAGTTGGGATATTAGAAGAGGTGCTTGGAAATGTGGTTGAAGTTCTTGAATATGCAACAGTAGTGCTAGAGGATGAACTTGTAGTATTTTGGGTTGGAAATAAAACTCTAGGTTGAAGTGGAAGCTTAGGAATGAAGGATTATGTGGAATGAATTATGGTGGAAATAATAGATGAGGTGGTGATAAACAAGGATGAACCAACAGATTCTAAATGACTGGTATCTAAATGACTGGTCAAAGGTTTAGGGGTATAGATAGATAAAGCAGTCAATTCAACTAAATGTTGAAAATAAGCTTCATCAATTTCCTTAATCAAATTTGTAGTTATAGCATCAATTTTATCATAAAATTCTAGGGTTTTTTCATCTGAATCTAGTGAAATAGTTTCCTTCTTACTTTCAATGAATAAAATGAAATCAGGATCTATTACACTATTATGTATGTCACTTTCTGATTTAGTTCTAAAAAAATATTTCTCAAAAGTTAAATCAAATTAATGTCTTGTAAACTTGATAATTTATTGGGAAGAGAATTTTCTTTGATCAATGAATTTTTATTATCTAAACTTTCTATTTTTTTTTTCCTTAAAATTTTGTCAGGATTATCTACTATGATAGCAGATTCTGGATTTGGATTAGACCTAGTATAGTAAATTCTTTTGGAAGACAAAATTATAGTTTTTAATGAAAATTTTACTAACAACCCTTTAAAACAATCTTAAGGTGAAAATATAAATACAATTATTTCCTTTCAGATTAATTTTAAACACGGAGGATTGGTTAGTTCCCTAGTCAAGTCACCAATATGTTATCACTCCAATAATTCTCAAATGGTTGTTTATTTTTTATTTTTTGGTTTAAATAATATTAGAGGTAACCAAAAATCTACTTTTAAGCCTTAGGATATAGCCTTCTTAATGCTCAAAGAGGGCGCTCTCTATATGATTTATCTTTGTTGATTGTATTTGATTCTAGGCTAGTTATGTAGGATTACTTGGGATTTGATTTTGGATTTGGTTTTTTGGTGAAATCACTTACTTAGATAGATAGATGTAGGTATTTATTCCATTGGGCTAATGGAGTCAAAGTGTCAAGAAGTAGAATCAATATCAAGGTTCTAAAGCGAAGTATTCACCGGGAAAGATAGTTTAGTCACTTCAGATCCTTAGGCTAATGATAAAAATGGTTTCAATCGGGGTAAAAGAGAAATTATGGGTTCTCAAATTTGGATAATGAGTGAAAAGAAAGAGGTCAATCGAAATAAGGGAGAAATTAAGAATTCCCTAATCTGGATATCAGAAGAAAAACATATAAATGATAAATAGTTCAAGACAGAGTGTAATTAAACATATTCTGTAATAACGTTCAAGTTATATCATTTATATTTAGCAAACATATAAGCATGTGAAAACTTCAGAAAGAAAAAATTGAACAAGTAGAAAGTACTTCATTGTAGTGACCCAACACCTGAATCCTGTAATATAATCTCTTTATTTCTTTAATCCAGTCTGTTGACCAGAAATTTGTACAATCAGCCTCGGGTTCTAGAATTAGTACAACTATAGAAATGTTCATGAATTCATCCACACTCAATAATTCAAAATGAGAAGTATTTATACAAAAACTCTTACAAAATACCCTAAAACAACTTGCGAATTATTCAAGGAAAAATAAATATGTTCATGGAAGAAGATAGAGAAGGTTATCTAACTAATGAAATTTGTCCCTGCTTTTATTGATTTTCAGTTTAATTGTTGATATTTTGCTGCTAATTTGTCTCTGATTGTTGCTCAAAGAAGGCTGCAGTTGAGTATCTTTCACACTAGCAGCTTTCATCTCTGCTTTGTAATTTTTGTCTTGACTTTAACTGTGACTGTAAACTGATACTCTTTGACTCTGATACTCTTTTTTCACTGTTACTACTATTATTTACTGCAAACTATAACTTTAAAACATCATGCTCTGTTTTATCTTCTCCTAACTGATATTTTTCTCATTTGACCACCTTGTTTGACTATTTTGATCTTCATAGTAAATCTGCCAATTTCTCCAAAACAAATTCCTCTGGTAGCTCAATTTCTACCATCCTCCCAAATATCTCATCAGCCTCTGTGTAAAACGAGAATGTAGGCTTGTTGAGAAAAAATTGTTTCACCTCATGTTGCAAGTAAAACATATTCTCAAAAGTATTGTAAAGAACTTTCCCTGTTGGAATTCCCTGCATGGCTGAATTACTAGCTTGTTCCTTAGCCACTTCTCTCATTTTCTTATCATAATCATCCTGCTTAATTAGTTTTTCATGAATAACCAGATGATTGGGAAGGCCTTTCTGCCTTAGGACATCAAACTTCATCATGAACCTTGTGATGGAAACCTCCATATTCTGACTTTTTTCTTCTAATTTTATCATCAAATTCTTCTTAGAAATGAAATTCCTAACTTCTAGGATGGTTTCTATTCTATCACTGATTCCAATCTCTTCAAGTTCTTGCCTATTCTTAGAATTAAGAAATTTTATGATCTCATTTTCCTCTTCAGGCTTTTTTCCAAGTTCTTATTATATCTTCTGAATAGATTCTCTTGTTGCTTTGACTAATTATTTATGTTCGTAGATAACCTGTATGGACGGCCAAATATCATTGAAAAATTAAATGATATTGGCCTATAGTTGTTGCTTCGCTTGTGCCATGGGTTCGTTTAGTGTTAGATATTTCTCTAACTTTTTCAATTTCTTATTAAACATGTTTGCCTTCTATGCTTCATTCTTGTGCATTATCTTAGCAAGTTCCTTTTCATATTCTAGAATTTTCATCTATTCTTTAAGTCATTTAATTTCATTTGTATGAATAGACATGTCTTGCATAGCTTTTACTAGTTTACTTGCTTAATCTGTAGGCTGTGCTGCTGTTGTTGAAGAATTTGTTGTTGAAGTTGTTGATGAGGTGATAGGAAGTTCTATAGCTAGTGGGACTGTAGGAGCCAATGATTCTTCTAGTGTTGAAGGAAAAGTTGTTGTGACTATAGGTATTGATAGTGACATGAACTTCTTCTCTAGCCTTTTTCTCCTGGACCAACTTGTCCATTTCATTCTCCATTTATTGTATCTGGGAAGTCAACTAAAGTATGAGGCTCATCATCTCATATTTCTAATTTGTATTCTGTAACACTTCATTTTCTTGAGAATGTTCTGTAGGAGGTTTCTTATTTTTCTTCTTTAATGCAACAATGTTTGCATTATTCTTTTTTATTAATTCAGCTGTAACTTTGACATTACTAGGATCATATCCTACTTCAATAACCAAATATTCCAGTGATTTGATTCTGTTTTCCTTAGCTTGAGAGGATGTATTTTCCAATTTGAGGTAATCTTTGATGTTTCCAAGAGTGTTTTGAAGCTTCTGTACACTCATTGCTTTATTGTCCATTATGGAATAAATAATTTCACTAGCTTGTTTGTGAAATTCCATTTGATCAGTTCGATGAAGGTCATCTGATTGAACTTCATATGATGACCTTTTCTAATCAGCTGATGATTTGGGATGCTTTACTTTAGGATGCAGGAAGCTCATTTGCATCTTTCTAGTATTATAGTAAAAAGTAGAAAGAAATCTTCTTTGGTCAGTAGCTGACTGTTTCCAATATTGGGTATATGTATCAGTATTCAAGAATTCATTTCTCATCTTTATCTCTTAGTATTTTTGCATAATGTCCATCTCCTTCTCTACTGGTTTGCTAGATGAGGACATTTCAAAACTATGTTGCTTCTGAATAAGCTAATTGTTTGAAGTTGAAGGTTGATGTATTTCTTTAATCACTGTAGGAGGTGCATTGTCCTTTGTTGTTGTATCTGTGTCAATCACTTCTATTGTTTCCACTTCTTCATTAAAAACATTTGCTTTTGGCTTCTTCCTACAGATTAATTTAAATTTGGTTTCAGTAGTTGTCTCTACAGTGTATGATCCTTCTTCTCTTATTCTCTTTGAGCTTCTATCTTCTTGGGCTCTAGTCTGCAAGGTTTGACTAGTATCATCTTGCTTCTATGCCTCTATCAAGGTGTTCTCCAACCATTCAAACTGGTTGGATTATTTCTCAAGGTCTGGTTTCTTCTCATGTACATAAGGAATTAGTTTTCATTTAAATCTCAATTTAATTATTACTCCTAGAGGATCATAATACCATAGAAAACTCTTACTAAATTTAAACTCCTGCAAATACTTTTTAGCCTCTGGACTTGCATGTCTGCCATTACAAGCGAAAGGGCCAACCTGATTTTTTGTTTTGAATTGTGTCTTCTTCTTTGCTGCCAAGAAATTAATTTCATGAGAATTAATAATCTGTCTGATATACTCAAGGGAAAGTATCCTCATTGGGAGGTATTTGGGTAATTTATATGGAATAATTTTTTATCCGTATACCCTTATTTATGTTTGGTTTTGATACAAGTACCAATCTCTAGTCCTATTATGCTCTGAAAACTATAGGAACTTCTTAATTTCCTCACTAATTGTAGATTGCATCGTGCTGTTCAGCGGGTTGAAAACTGTGTAAGAGCCTCAATGGACAAAGGGGTTCCACCTGGTCTGGATTGGATCTAGAGCATTTAATTGATTGACTCAGCTGTAATAGTAAACATAATTTATTTTTCAGAGTTTATTATGGCTCTCTGGTGAGGGAAATAACAATATTGAAAAATTTTGATCACTTCTGGGCACTGGAAATTTTGTGGGAATACATACTTTAAAAAATTTGATTCCCAAATGAAAACCTCATCTGCTTGGTCTATGGATTTTTCATGGCTCCAGCAGTGGAACTCAAGAAGATTAAATTTAGTGATTGTGTCATTAATTTTGAAGTTCCTATCAGCCACTTAGGGAGTGTGTTCTACATCTACAACTGGGGTTTGTAGAGGATTGACAGATTCAATGCTTTTGGAAGCCATTGTTTTGTTAATTTCTTCAATTGATTAATATTTTACTTAGAAAGACTGATTTAGGCCTTTAGAAGCACTTCTGACAGATTATAATAGTTTGCAGACTGATTTAAGAAGCCAATTGGTCAATTATTACTCTTTATAATAAAAAATAGTCTTAGGTCTTGGGAATCCTGAAACAATAGGTCTAGGGTTTCCAGAAAAAAAGGATTTGGGAAGCTACAGGGAGTCATTTTAGGTTTGTAGAGGCTTTTACTTGATTCAATTAATCAAACTGTACTTTCTGGGACAAAAGGTAATCTCAAGACATCAGAATTTCTATGAAAGGGAAACTAGGGTCTGCAGAAAAGGATAGGAAAGGGAATAGGATATTTTGGTCTTCTAAAATTCCTAAATTAATTAAATTACTTGAATTACTTACTTTTATATTTAGGAACATACCTAATCACTAAAGAATACGTGGATAAACTGAGGATTCTGGTTTGCAGAAGGGTTCTAAGGTAGAAGAAGGCTTTTATGAGGTTCTTCTGGTCTTTATGAAGCTTTGGATGACTTCTACAATATTTGTAGTAGCAAATGGTTGAATTATGGCTAAATTTTGGTTTAAAATGAGGTCAACAGACTGATCTGTGCTTGAAAAATGGTCGAAAATGATTATTGAGTGCAAAACTGTAACATAAAGTGGTAAAAGGGCTAACAAAGTGCAGTTACATGCACTTTTAACCAACAATGTTTACATTGAATGCGCGGGCCTTTTCAAATGATAGGGTGGTTTTGATAATGGTTAGGAGAAACTTCTGTGCGCGTTTTGCACTGGCCAAAGGTGGTAGGCAGTAAATTTTGGATTGATGTGATCAAATATAATTAGGCCATGTAGGAGGGAGCGGAGCTCCAAAAACCACAGATATCGCAAGGTTGGGGTGTGGTTAAGGATCAGGCTATCGAATGTGTGATAAGGCTTGCTGGCCATTAGATCTAGTTAGTGATGATGTGACGAATGGGATGATGTGTTGGAGTATCGAGATTTGATAGCGTGGTGCCTAGGATATTTGAAGTGATTGGTTATATATTCATAGAAGTTATATGGTCGGGTTTATATGATATAACCAATAGGTTTTGGGTAAGTGAGACTTACGTATAGGTGGGGTAATAATCAGTGGGCTTTAATACATAATGGGGTTTAATAAATAGTGGGCCCAAGATATATCATATGCGGGGAAACGAAACTATGTATTAAATTTAAAATATGGGTTGGGGTTAATATATACAAAGGAATTAATATAATATAGGTTTAAAAGGTGTATAATGGAGCTAATATGTAAAGTTAAATGAAATATAAAATGAATGGGGTGGTTAAATACACTAAGTTTAACGTCAAACTTATATCGGGAATGAAGTTTTACATAGTGAGTCCCGACATAAAGATTTAGTCATTTAGAATTAGGCTAAAAGTATTTTTATGGGTTTTTGGTGTATTTTTAAATGAAAAGGGAAATTAGTAAAGGGGTTTTACTTTTCCCAAGTAAAATTGTTCTAAACTTACGAAAAGGGGTTTTGTAAGGAAAAATGAGTGACTAATGGGAAAGATTAAAAAGGAAAGGGATGGGGTATTTTTACAAGGGGAATGATTTTGAAGGGAAATTAGTAAATTAAATGACCATTTTTCTGCTATTCATGCCTTGTGGAAATTACTTCTGCCTACCCCATCTGCTACCCTAACATTTTTTGTTCATTTACATGGGTACATTTGAGCTTGCGGACCCTTATTCATTTTCCTTTTAAACAGAAAAATAACTAATTCTATCGTTATTTCTTCCAAGGGTTCAGATTGAATTGTTGACCTCCTTATTATTCTCTAGCTAACTACTGATATGCCAAGATAAAACAGTTTGACTAGATCTTTATTCTCTATCTATAAGCATAAAATTTAAAGCATGAAAGGTCAAGATTAAGCAGTTTGACCTTCATGGATTGTGGCATTTTAACAAGCTGCACACAATATTATTTTGTAAAGTGAAGTAAAAAGTAGTGGCATTTGAATTTGCATCACTTTCATGATCTATTTTTATCTCTTTTTTGTTTGGGGTTCATTTTTTTTTAATCTTTTTTCTTCGAAGTCCTTTGATTTTTCTTTTGGTACTTTTACCCTCTTTACATTTTTTGATTTTATAATATGGGAAAACAATTTTTCAAAAAGCAAATTATGTACATATTACAAGACTAATCAAATTCAATTCAAAATTATCAATCCTATTATTATAGGACCCTAACAAGAATTTCATAGCTTCTGAAATATGTTATTGGCCTTTTGAGGTTTGGTATGGAGAAAGGACTATATCCCAAATATTTATAAGTTTTAATTATTTTCTATTGCACCATTTTAGTTTTGGAAGATTTTTTCATATGATATCAGATGCTAGAAGTATAACTTTGGACCTAGTGGGAGGCTCCGATTTTGTCACATCTATGTTTGAATTTTTTGACAGAAATAACATTATAGATCTAGAGGACCATAATGAGGTTAACCCTGAAAAATACCATGGCCCTATAGCCTTTAAGAATGTGGAACTTAATTATCCATCTCATTTAAATACCATGATTATGAGAAATTTAAAACTTAGAATTAATGCAGGGATTAGTGCCACACTAATTGGAAAGAGCGAGTTTGATAACTCCACCATCGTAAAATTGATAGAGAGATTCTATAATATAGTGAAAGGTATATTACTCACAGATGGAAAAGATTTAAGGAGCTTCATTTTCTAGTCTCTAAGACAAAACATAACTCTTTTAGGGAAGGAGCGCACTCTTATTGTTAGGAGCATCTAGGAGAGCATTGTGTATGGTAAATATAATGAAACTGGCATGGAGATAATAGAGGCTGAAAACTCCCATGAATTTATTTTTTGATTTCACTAAAATAAATATTTAACTACAATTAGTTGATAAGCTTGTGAATTGAATGCTATTAATGAATGGTGTACATTGTGAATATATACTAAAAATGTTTAAAGGATGGATATCAATTGAACACATGGAAAATGAACTTGGTCAACTTCTGTTCCACGTGGATGGGACAAGTAATAGAGGAAATAATGTAAAATTAAGTGGAGACTCAAGCTCGTGAATCAAATATTTGTACAACATTTAAATTTGTAAAATAGAAGGAGGAAAATAAATAGTTTCTTCAATGCCAATGCCATGATAGAATTAAGGAACTTTGTGATGCCTCAGTTAGATTAGAGTGCACAAAAATGATAAAATGTAGTAGGTCGAATCTAAGAACGAATTTCTTAAGGAAGGATATAAAAGTAATATAAGATTGGTTAGCTTCACAAGGAGTAAAGGCTTCTCAAAATGGACTATAATGTGGGCTTAACGAGATGAAAGCTACCAATGACAAGATTCAAGAAGTAGGGAAACTTGAAACTCAAAATCTTGGTATATAATTAAAATGGAAATTGTAGCTAGTAGTTTTTCATGAGGATGGATCAGGAACTAGGAGTAGGCAGGAAAAAAAACTCCAAGCATCATGCTTCAGAGGCATATATATTAAAAACTCAATCAAAATGAAATCCCTAGCTCTGGACACACACCATAACATCATCTACCTCATGCTTTGACCAAGCTATTCAATGGTACATGCCTAGAAAAAGTTTATAATCACTAGAGGTTCATTAGTCCTCTAGAAATATTAAACTCAACCACCATTCATGTGTGGTCACTTGATGAATCTAATGAGAACATTCATTGGAATTACAACAACAACCACTATATATATAGGCTTTGAGATTTACTAGCAACAACAACAAAATACATTATTCATAGGGGGTAGGCAGGGTAGGAGGTATACATTATTTTACTAGTTTGACAGTGGAAACATCTATCCAAAATACATGATAATGATGTCAAACAAGGAGAAGAAATGAGTTTTTGAAAGTTAAATGTTGATGCATTTCAAATTTTCATTAGTGCTAGAAAGATCATTTGAACAACTTAAGTAGCACCACAAAGCTTGTCCCAGTTTCATATTCATAAGTCACAATTAACAATTATTCATGAGAATGAATATACAACATGAATAAGCAAAAATAATATTCCCTTCACAAGAGAAGCCAGATTTAAGTTTCTTTGCAAGAATGAATGAGCAAAGAGAGAGAATTCCCCCACCATAAGTGATAAAATACTAAAGAGAAAAGAGAATGATCATATGCTTATGGACCTACGTGGAATAGTCTATGGACATGTGGAAGCATTAAATAGCATGAACTATAGTTTTACATACCTCATTTTGACATATAATTTTTCAATACATAGCCTAATACTAGCAGACTGAAGGCGAAACATAACATAGTATGCATTGAAAAAATCAAGGAATCCAACATGTGTTACATAGTTATGTAATTTAGTATGTGTTGGTGTGCTAGATAGAAGTTACATAGTTAGGGAGCCCACTATTAGTTACATAATCTCATCATCAAAAGTGGAAGGCAGAGAAACTAATGTTAGAGATGTCAAAGAGACCAAAGATGAAGTGGCAAGGGCAGACTTGAGTTATACGCTATATCTAGTCAAAGTATTTACAAAATGGTAATAGAAATAGATATTTTATGTATGTGGATGCTAGATCAAAGAAATTTTCTCTACCTGTTAGCTTAAGTGTTGGACCTGTAAGGCACAATAGATGTCAGGGAACCTAGCCTACGGGCTAGAGCAGTTACAAGTTACAAGTGTAGATGCCTGAGAGTCTTAAGTAATGAATGTGAATACTTTTCAACCCATTTCCATTGGTGTAAAAGGGCGAGGTAATAAATATTCCATGATAAATAAGAAGAAATACCAAAGGGGGAGGTCCAAATCAACAAGACTAATAAATGTTTATGTTTCCATCAATGTAAATGGGGTGGGGATGATTTGGAGGGGGGTATTGTTAGCGATGTTGATATTTATGTCAAAAGAGTTTTGATTTTCTGATGTACTCGGATTGATGAGGAAGTATCTATTATTTTTAATGTGTATGATATATGTCAATTATTTTCATATTTATTGATATTTTCAAGGTAGCAGAGAGTTTATAAGCATTAATATCTTTCACAACTTGGGATACTCGATTTGCAATGTAAAGGAAATATTTGGTAGATATTACTTGTTTGGGTTTCTACTCATCCCAACAATTCCTCCTCCAAATATTGATGGGTTGCGAGTATATATCCAAATTGATTCAACCAGCATTTTAATTAGATCACTCACTCTTAACAAGGAAAATGGAGAACCTAAACCAAGGGACAACAAAAGGAACAATGCAAATGAAAATGAAAAAGAAAAAGGCTTGAAAAAAGACTAATAGATGATAAGTTTCCAATAAAGATATCCAATAATGCCACAGTTAGTTCACATAAATATGGAAGTTCAAATTGTTTGCTAAAAAGTTAACTTGAATGCATATCAAGCTCGTGTAGACCATTTAACTTCTCTGTGTGCAATCAGTTTTGTTTTATTACCTATAAGCACATCACAACTAATATCACTATATTAAACTTATTATTCTATAACTTCTTAAAGGATATCCTACTGAACTTGTATCAAATAGGTTATGATTTTGTCACTACATAACACAACAAAAAGATTAGCCAAATTTAATTATAGACTTTCCCTCCTAATCTAAAAAAGTTAAGAAAAATCATTCCTTACAATATTAAAGCCTAGCCAATTAATTTCTGGAGGAAGTGTTTCTAAAATATAAATTACATTAATGTTTCCCTAAAAACTACGTCCTTCATAGACAATAGAAGACAAAACTGTACACTTAAACAATTACATTCTTACCTTGGATTTGGAGATCCACTAATATTTATAAAATGTAATTTACATTTACAAATTAGTCCCATATTCTTTCAAAACGACACAACAATTAGGACAACAATTTAAAAGTACCAAGTAATTAGTGTATTTCTAGTGTAGCTGTGTAAGACTATATATATTCAAGAGCATTTTTTACATGCATGTGTATCGAAATTTAGTTCTTATATAAGTATTATAGGATTTCGTCTTTCATAATTTGAACTTCTCCTAATATATGAAAGGGCTAGTTTACAATCTTTACATTCTGATGACTAATATATCAATGTTATGCAAGTTTCAACACCACATGCATATCATACATGGAATATAATGTGGGATCTTATACTCAAACTTTATTTCAGGAAAGACATAAGAAAAAATTAATTGAATAATGCAATACATCAATGCTTACCTGAATTCCAAATCCAAAGGCATCTAGTTGTGTTACGATCATGTTGTCTTAATAAATTAATCTTACATCTGATAAAGGAAGTTTTGAAAGCTCATGGAATCTCACAATTCTTTAGAAGGCACTAGGTAAGATATTAACATAACCAACATGCTCTAATATGTGTTCTTCCAAATTATCATATGAAGTTGAAGGGCATAAAATAGGATGGGAAACAACGAAAAATGATTCTCTATCTTAATTCCACCAATATTTGAGCAAAAAATATAATTCCAAAATGGTTTATAAGGGCTTAGATTCATGAGATACATTACAACTATCAACGGGCTGTTGGGACTCATGTTGAATACACTATTGGAATTCACTATGGCCAAAAAATGCTAGATGACAATGCCGACAAACTCAATAATTCCATCTATCTTTAGAGAGAGGGATTCTTCCATTGTTGTTTTAGTGGAATCCATGAAATACCTTCCACTCTATGTGGATTTCTAATAGGGAAACAATCTCTCTAAGTTCTTACAAAAATATATAGAAGGGGCCATTAAGGTTTAAGAGAGGACGTCACATCCTAAAATAGCATGGAAAAACTGATTCGACCACCTCCTATAATGAACTTGTTGTGCCGGAATTTTGTCACCAATGAATGTGAGGCAAAATGTGATGCATAAAATGTATTTAGGATTTCATGGATGCATATGTCTATACAACATGCATATCATGGCCAAAGAAGCAATACCCCCTAAAATTGAATGACCCATAAGCACCACAGTTTTCCAGGTTTCATATTCTAGGCGGGCCTACAATAATAATGAAAATATGAAATGAGGAGTATGACAGATCATGAGTAATGATTTATGTGTATTTGTGTGCAATGAGGTTTATGTGTGCAACTACATAGTCTACACTAATTCCACGATGTAGTGAGTGCGTAGAAAATTAGCACAACTTAATGAAAATAAGGATTTTATATGCACCTAAGTCTTAAGATCGAACATACTCTCAACTTAAAACTTCACGCGCTTCATAAAATGGCCAAGATAGAAATGCAACCTTGCATATCAAATCCTTTTAATGGTTTTGAATAAAACTAAAGTTTGTCTTTGTATTTTGATCTTCATTGCATATTTTGGAATATTTCAGAAATTTGATGGACAATTCCTGTCCACCAGATGTCTTGACTATGCAATCTAGTTTATCTCACGGTGCATGGGAAGCTTTACATATCAAAACTTTTTGAAGGCTTTGAGAACTAAAATTTTTGTTTGTGTGCATCGGAATTTTTTTGTGGAAAACCAAAACCAAAGTTTGTGTGCCACTTCTTATTTTGTTTGTGTGTATTTGTTATTGGTCTCTACAAGGTTGAGCTCATTATATATCTTCACAAGACTACTCTGGTACAAGGACATGTTGTCTAACATTTTCACTCGTGTTATTTAGTCTCCACTTATTGTACCACAAAGTATGGTTTGACTCTCTAGCTTAAAGCATTCACAAATCCACAACACCAAATCCATTCAAAACCACATTGGCATCATAACTAGTCTACTCCTTCTCTTGGAAGACATAAAGTATTCCATCAGGAGAAACTCCTCTAGATGAGCATCATCAATATCTGAATCTCCCAGGTTCAAAACTACCTTTTCAGTTATTCACTTCCATCTTTTATATCTTCGACGGTGCTTCCCACAATATCAACAACTCCCATTTTGTTAGCTAGAGACTGAACTCAACCCTAAAACATAAGAAATTAATCACAACCCAAACCTAAAAAGTAGATAGGAGTTTGACTTTCTTATTTTTCAAGTCTCAGACAAGGAACACACCACTTGTGCTAATACTGTCAACAAAGGAAATTCAGGCCTAGTGTAAATATCAATTCAATAAAGAGAAAGAAAAAGTTACACGAGACAAAATCAAATTTACATAACCTGTTAATCTAGTATTATTTATGATAAGAGATAAAAGGTAGCATTTATTTTTCCATACTTGAATCCTACCATCTATGGAGACCAAGGACTGTTAGGATATCACACCATGTCCATGTCCATTAGTATTGATGGAAAATATAGAAAGATTTAGGAACCCCTATTCATGGAGACCCAAAATGTGGCATATCCCTCTATGACTAACTATTAAATTTCATATCTATGTTTCCATGTTTAACCAGTGTAAAGACAACATGATTATTTTAGAGCGTGTGAAAAACAACTTGCCAATGATTTGTTGGTGAGGGAAAAATTATTTTCAATTAAGTGTCTGAAGAATATTCTTAGTTAGAGGCTATATCCAAAAATTCAATAAGGGAACACAATGTAAATCGAGAAGAGTGAAAAATAGTTGTTGTAATTTAAGGAACATAACTTTAAAGTTGGAGCTTAGCCTCAAATTTTCCATACTAACCAAACTTGTGTCAAATTCCCTATCTCTTATTTAGAGTAAGAAAATATTATGTAGCTTTTGTACATGATGATATAATACAACATGCAGAGTGTGACAGGTGTTGGGGCAAATGAATGTCTTGAAAAAACCTATAGTCATATTTTATTTGTGACAGCAAACAAGATGTTGAGATAGATTTAGCTAACCTTCAAATTTTTCAAACTAAAAAAACTCGTATCAACTTACCAATTTCCTATTAGAGGAAGCATATATACTATAGATTTTGTACATGATAATATCATACATCGTGTAGAGTCACAGTTGCTATGGAAAATGAATGTCTTGAACAATCCCATAGACATATTTTTTCACAACAAATAAGATGATTAGATAGAATTTAAAAACTAAGGTTATGATATTTTTAGCTAGAAATCAGTTGTTTAGAGGAACTGGCTATGGGTCAATGATATACAAGTTGTTTCTAATTGTATCAACAGAGATCGAAGGGACATAAGAGGAATTGACGTCTGAGAAATCTTTCTAGGAAAAGTTGTCACGTACTGCAGAGTTGGCTACCCCACCAAAATGAAGAGCCCAACAAATCGTTGTTTTTTTATAATATAATGTGAATGGTAAGTGAAATAGCAGCCTCATTATAGGCATGAGACAATAGTAGCGTGCAAGTTGACAGACTTAGGGCACACTATCAGAGTCAATTTTGTAGGTGTTAGATAATATTATCTTAAATTGATATGGTTTTTTCTTAATTGTTAATTGTCTTAAACGAGTCTCGTCTTAATTTTCATTGTATTAAGTGGCCATTCTCTTAAATATAAATTTTTTTCTCAAATTTTTTTTGTCTTAATTATAAAGTTTTGTCTTAAAATATTTTTGTGTTAAATTGATTATGTCTTAAAATATTTTTGTTTCAAATTGTTTCTGTCTTAAATATAATGTTTTGTCTTAAAATATTTTTGTCTCGAATTGTTTTTTCCTTAAATATAAATTTTTTTCTTAAAATATTTTTGTCTCAAGCTATTTTTGTCTTAAATTTTATTTTTAAGAAAATTCAATTAATATTAAATTTTAATGTAAAATAAATAAAAAAAAAGTCACTTTTTAAGACAAAAGATTTCTTTTGTCTTAAATAAATGTCTTAAAAGTTCCCTTCATGTAGTAGTTCCAGCATGGTCCTTTAAATTTGAGGCAGATCAATGGTGGTGGGTGTAAGCCCTAAGATCAATGCTCCAGATGTGTCAACGTTGGTCAGGTTAACCAAAAACCCTTTCGGTGGCGTCGCTGGGGTTCATTATGTCTCAGTAGGTTTAGGTGTCTTATCTGCAATTTTAGCTTCAATGTCCAGGTAATTTCATGTTTTTTCTTCTATATTTCTTGTACACCCTGCATAAAGTTCAATTCTCGCACTTATTTTTCAAAATTCCTAATCTCTCCACCGTTTTCACGTCCCGGTATTTCCTTTGGATTCGAAAGATTATTTTATGCTTCGGTCATGCTTTAGTGTGGCTTCTATTTTTGGTTCAGTTTGGAGCTTCTGCAGTTCAGCTTATGCTTTTGGTGCTTTAAAAATTATATATGTTAAGGGTTTACCACCTCAACGCTCAAGTAACCACACAACCTCATTTGTTTACAATAGTTATCTCTCTATTGATTCTCTTGTAAATTAATTAAGTTCGTTGTCTTTATTTTTCTTGGCAGAGACCTCCCATGTCTAAGGCGTCATTTCTCCATTCTCCAGCTTCCGTGCATCTTGGTTTTTGGGGTTTCTAGGTTAGCCTTGTGCCTTCTTTGGCTCGGAATCCTATTTCTATTGTGATGGATATTCAATATTAGATAGCTAGGGAATACATTATAATTTAATTCTTTATTTTTTTGACATTCTCCGAGGGACAGAAAAAATATGGTTTGATAATTTCTATCAGTCTGTAAATTATGGTTTTTCAGTATAATACCATTCTGGTTTTATTTATACATTATCTAATTATATTTCTAATTCCATTTTATCAGTTGTATATTATGAACATGACTACGTTTTTATGAACTCTTGCTTGAGTTTCATCTCAGCCAATTGTGTAAATCTCTCTTTTTCTAATATTTGGTTACTATTTCCTTTAATATTATAAGCTTCAAGGGTTTATGTGAATTTTATAGAGGGTTTTACACGAGTTGTTTTCTTTTCTCTTGTATGATTGAATACTCCATCATGCGTATCCGGTTAATTTTTTACTCTATCATTTGTTAATTCAGTCTAAATAAATTTGGCTTTCCATTGCTTTCCACTATTGCAAATTAAGAGGTTCTAGGGTTTACTATGTTGAGGTTCCTCAACCCTAATGGTTACAGAAGCTCAAGGGACTGTTTCATCTAGGGATTCGAGAACATGACAATGCCTAGAAGAAATAACCCTAGGCTGCGGCGTTCTATAGAGTGGATTGGCTTATTTGACTTCATTAAGAAAATAAACCCTACCGGTTTTCCTTGTAAATTTCTTGTATGGTTCAAGACCCTCATATTTCTTAATAACACGTCCACCATCGTCAATACCTGCAGTATTTTTAATCTACCCTTCCCATTAACACGGGTGAAAATATACAAGAGAAAACATTACATACCTCTTTTACTTTTAATAAAATGTGTTCAGATAGAGATATACAGACCCTCCCTTCTTCTCCTAGAGTGGTATTACGGGTGTTTACATAAAATTATATCTCTTGTATTTTAACTCTTATAAAAGAAAAACTACCACCATTTTCCTTAGCTTCCTTATACTCAATAATAACCACAGTAAATATATTAATATCACCAACACATGCATCAATTATTTTAAACAATTTACTACTAAAATAATCCTATCATTATCTATTTTCATTCATTCACATACCATTACAAAATCGTCTAGTATAATGAATGATGAACCAATGAGTCGCTACAACCACAATATCAAGAGTTTTACACCCATCGAATGAGATCAGTTGGCACACTTTGTTTGCCCCCGTACAACCTTGCACCTCACTCTAGGGTAGTTCTCAAGACATTCACACATAGAGCTTCTACATGTAACTACCTCGTTCCAACTAGACTTAGTTAAGGAATTCACAATTTGGAAGGAAATTTCCTTTGGCTAACTAGAAGAAGATTCAAGTCTTTATTTTTTTGCACAAATTTTTGTAGCTTATTCGTCACCTTAGGTTCATTAACCCTTTTGGTTTCTTTTTATTTTCCTTATCAACCTTTCCTTAAGGAAAATTTTTGGCAGGTAACCTCCTCGCCCATAACTATCCAAATACATTGACAGGTGGTTTCATTCAATCTTTCTCTTCGTGTGGTTCTCGATCACATACATTCTATTTGTAACTTTAAAAAATATTTCCTATTTAAATTAGCATTTTATGTAGTAAGAAAAATAACATAATGTATTTTAATCATAGTAAAGACAAGTTCACAAGTTACCAAGGTGTATGGTATCTGCCCCTCATTGAGAAAAATATTATCTCGGTGTTTCAACAACCTTAGAATAGGTTTGGGTAAGCTTTTCTCATAAATTTTTCATCATTCGAGAAGGCCTATTTCACGTTAAAGTGCATTCACTCCACCTTAAACTGGGTGGTTTCTTGCCTCTGCAACGTTACCTCTCTCTAATCAAGTATATGCAAGGGTTCAACCAGGAAGTCTCCATCTCATTCTACCTGTTCAACCACCATTAACAATTGTTATGAACCAATATTCTTCTAGTTAATGACATTCATAGGATAATATATGTATTTTTTTAAACTAGACATGAAATACATAATAAACACGTATATGGCTAGGAAAATCTAACTAATATGCTACAGGACCAACCCAAGCTAATATTTATAATGATATGTAGAATCAGGGGCTAACTCGGCACAACCTGCCCAACATAGGGTGTTATTTTTAGGCTTAACCCATACATAAAGATGATCCCCTACATGAAATAATTGATAGCATCATTTCCTATTTGCACACATTTTATGTTTATCTTGGGTAGCTTTTAGATTTCCCCTTACTTTCTTTACTGCTTCTTCCATTTCCTACAATAAATCAGGTCCCATCAATAGCTTATTTCTAGATCACTCCAATTCAGAAGTTTCTTACACATACGCCCTTATAATACTTCAAAACAGACTCATTTTCATATATGTATGATAATTTTTATTGTAAGAAAATTCCACCAAATGAATATAATCCTCCCACTCAAACAATTTTTGCATTACGTACATTCTTAACATATCTTCAATTACTTGATTCACCCTTTCATTCTGTTTGTCAGTTTGGGGGTGGTATGTGGTACTAAATTGTACCTTCTTACCTAACCTATTGAATAAATATTTCCAAAATGCATATGTAAATTTTACATTTCTATCTGATATTACTACTTTTCGGAGGCCATGCAGTCTCAAAATCACCTTTATGAATATATTAGCAATTTGAACTGTTTTTTAAGTAGATGGAACTGTGAAGAAATGAGTAGAAATACTCAGTTTGTCGACAACTACCATGATAGAGTCCTTCTGTTTTTTGGTTTTGGTAGGCCTGTAATAAAATATAAAGTGATAGTTTCCCATTTCCTCTCAGGAATGGGTAATAGATTGAGCAACCTAGCTGAATTTTGATGCTCTATCTTCACATGTTAGCATTCCAAACACTTAGATAACTATACAACTATCTCTTTCTTCATTCTTGGACAAAAATATTCTTTTTGTAGGAAAATATTAACTTTTGGTATCCTGGATGAGAAACATAAGGTCTTTTATGATATTCATAAAGAATTAATTATTTAATACTCATTTGATTATGAACATATATCTTTTTTTGATAACTTAAAAAATTATGCTTACTTATCCCATACCCCATCTATCATTCATTTCCACTTGGGCTATGTACTTGCTCCCATAGAAGCTAGTATTCTTGATATTTTTGAGCTAGCTCTCTAATTGTCTCCTTGAAAATGCTCATATATTCACTAAATGAAATTATATATATATAATTCAACTTTCTACTCAATGTGTGTGCCACTCGGTTCACCTTTCCTTTCAAATGTTTTATTTCAAACTCAAATTCACTCAAGAAGGAAATCCAATGAGCTTGTTTGGAATTCAGAGTAGGTTTCTCAAAGTAGTTTCTCAAGCTACTATGATATGTCATTATTATGAATCTCCTCTCAAGAAGATGTGTGGCCACATTTTTAAGCGTGGCTTATTTTTGTTAACTCCAAATCATAGGCTAAGTACTTTTTTTCATGGTCTGTGATCTTATAAGATTTATACTCCACAACCTGTACTTCTTGCATCATCACTCCCCCTGCACCTTCCTTCTCGATGTCTATACACAATAACTTATTTATTGAGATCTGTGATTCTCAAAATTGGAGTTGTACTGAACAGTGTTTTCGGTTGGTCAAAATTGTTTTTGAACTTGGTAGTCCATTTAAAAATTCTTCATTTTTTATGTAGGTATGTAATGGGATAGGCTACCCTTGAAAATCCTTCAATGAATCTTCTATCATACCCTGCCAACCCCATGAAGGACCGTACATCAGCTACGTTTTTAGGAAAAGCCATTCCATTATGGTCCTTATCATGTCTAGGTCTACAAAAATTTCATATTTAGTAATAATATGCCCTAAATATTGAATTTGGTCTTTATAAAACTCACAATTACTGTATTTTGGATATAGGTGATTGTCCCTCAAGGTGTGAAAAACAATTTGTAAATGTCTTTTATGTTCCTCCATGTTTCTCGATTCAACTAGTATATCACCAATAAAAATTAGTACAAATTTATCCCGGTACTCATGAAATATAATATTCATGAGACACATAAAATTTGTTAGAGCATTGGTTAATATGAAATTTAAAACCACAAATTCATAGTGTATGTAGCAAGTTCTAAAGGTTGTATTATATATGTCCTCCTCTTTAATTTTGATCTAATGGTATTGTGAACACACGTCAATTTTTTAAAATATCGCAGCCCCTTTCACCTAATAAAATAAATCATCAATGTGGGCCAAAGGATATTGATTCTTAATTGTTAACTTGTTTAATTGTCCCTATTCAATACATAATCGTAGGGTACCATATTTTTTTCTAACGAAAAGTACTAGAGCCCCCAAGGGTGAAACACTTATTCAGATATATTTTGTGTGTAACAATTCTTGCAGCTGCATTTTAAGTTCAATCAATTATGGGATGCTCATTAGATATCATGTTCTAGACTCTAGGGTAGCACCCATAATAAGCTCAATAGTAAATTATATATCTCTTTTAGGGTGTAATTCAGGTATGTCTTCTCAAAAAATTTTAATAAAATGTTGTATTATAGGAAGGTTTTCCGACGTGGAAGTATTTTATTTCGAATTTGAAAATTGCACTTACACTACGTAAGTATGAAATCATTTTCTTAGGAATTTTTTCAACAGAGAAGCCATAATCAGTCTTAATTTTAGAGGTCTTATTACTCCCTAAATCTATTGTCTCATTTCCTCCACATTTAATAAACTAATTTTCTTGTCCTTACAATTTATTAGGGACATGTGCTTCTCTAGCCAATCCATACTGATTAAGATATTGTATGATCCTAAGGGAAGAAAATTTAAGTTCATTTTTATCATATAATTTACCAATTTTATTGGAAAACTTTCCATTTTATTTAACACTCTTCATTTAGTTCTCATGGCTTACTCTACCAACCATGGGTTCTTAAATTTAATAATTTGTAAATGACACTTCTCTACCAAATTAGGACTTATATAGCTTAAAATATCCTGAGGATCAATTAATATGGAAATAGCTTGGTTAAAGATTGTACCTTAAAATTATACCATAGTAGATTGGTACTCTTCCTAATAATCCTCCAATGCCTCATTAATTATGGGCACGATTCTTGCCACTTCTCCTATAGTAGAAGCTTCTTGAATTTGTGCTACTAGTTTTGTCCCTTTTCGGAGAGGAAATTTTTTGACATAATGTGCTCCCCCACATCCCCAACACTATATTGGGGGCATATTTGTTGAGTCTAATTTAAGTTTGTTTTATTGTTCATTAGTTTTTATTTCATTTTGTGAATTCGAATTTTGATGGGTCTTTTATGCATTCCGGTTTGGCTAATTTTTATAAGAACTCCTGAATTTTATTGTCTTTTACCCCTTAATATTCTACGAATATTTATGTCCCTTCCTTTCTCTCCATTTTCCTTTTTCCATGTCCTTTATGTTTTATTTTCCAATAACATATACGAGCCTTCCTGATATCCTCATCCATGGTATTTGGGCTATCAAATTCAAGTCGTTGTTTCATAAATGTAGGAAGAATACTAACAAACCATTGGAATTTCTCCTTTTCTTCATGTATGTACGAGAGATATCTTAATAGTGAAGTAAAGTTTGTTATAAATTATTCCATAGAAAATTTCCATGATCATAAATCAGGGAATTTATTCTATTTTTCTTCAGAAAATTACTTTGTCATGTATTTATCTTTAAACTGCTTTTAAAACTCTTCCCAAGTTACTTATTTCTCATCAATATTTATGATCATTTTCACCTTGTCCCACCATAAGGTGGCCTTTTCGGGCAACAGATAAATCACCAACCGTGGTTTCAAATTATGATAATATTCATAAATATGGAAGTATTTACTCATATTAATGGGCCATGATTCAGTAGATTTCTCTTGCTCACCACCAAATATTTGAGGTTTATTTTTTTTAAACTCCCCCTATAACTCTGTCCTTTGCATTTTTGGTCCTTTATGGTCTGAAAAATTGTCCAATTCTTCCTACTTTTTTTCCGGGTCACCCTCCATATATAAATGATCATCCCTCTGATTATGCATTCTTATTATATCACCATGTTCTATACTTGGGTGAGGGGCCGATGGTTTTGTCGATCTGATAAAATCTTTATAATTTTATCCTAGTCTTGCATCATTTGTTCATTATCTTATCTTAATCTTATCATTTCATTCTTTAGTTCATGCATGGTCTCAAATAGACTAGTGTTGGAATTTCGAGACTCCTCACCCAACTACACCCACATTTCAAGATTACTTTTTGCATAGTGTACTTATCCTACTCCTACAGTCAGTCTTAGTGGTATAGATACAACTCTCCTCATCATGTATATTTTAGTACCGTGGTCACAAAAAATACTCTTATTTCCACATATTCAAGTAGGCCACAGTGCTGAGCCTGAGTTCTGATACCAATTGTCACATCTCCTTACTTGCAACTATAACCTTTAATTTTATTTTTACCACATCATACATTAATGCTATCAGAACATAAAATAATGTCATCACACAATACATAATTGGTACATGCATGAATTACTTTAGTCATGCATATACAAATTAAAATTATAGCTATATTTATAATGTTTTTTGTTTGAAGTTATGCTTTCCAAATCACTTGGATGTACATTGAAACTATGATATATGTAGAATGATATAAAGGTGTGTACATTAATTGACCCATATTGCTACTCCTCATGTCTAAACACTAGTATCGCAAAGAGTAGGTCACTCTGGGTTAACACAATCAGTTATGGAACTCTATGGAAGTGCTTTCCTCCATCGCGTTGTCAACACAGTCCTCGAAATTTGAAACAGATCAAACATGGTGGGTGTAAGCCGTAGCTTCAACACTCCAGATGTGTCGAGGTTGGTTAGGTTAACCAAAAACCCTTCCGCTGACACCCTTGAGGTTCATTCTATCTCAACAGGGTTATGCATCTACTCTACAATTTCAGCTTGAATGTTTAGGTAATTTCATGTTTATTTCTTCTATATTTCCTACACATCACGGTTAAAGTTGAATTCTCGCACTTATTTTCTAGAATTCCTAATGTCTCCATCATTTTTTAGTCTAGGTATTTCCTTTGGCTTCGACATATTACTCTATGATTTGGTCCTACTTCAATGTGGATTTTATTTTCGATTTGGAGCTTCTAAAGTTCAGCTTATGCTCCCAGTGCTTTAAAAATGGTAGATATTAAGTATTTACCACCTCAACGCTCAGGCAACCATGGAACCTTGTTTGATTACAATATTTCTCTCTTTATCAATTCTCTCGTAAACCAATTAACTTTATTTTCTTGATTTTTCTTGGAAGGTACCTCCCATTTCCAAGGCAACATTTTGTCTTTCTTCAGCTTCTGCGCATATTGGTTTTTGGGGTTTCTAGGTTAGCCCCATGCCTTCTTTGGCCGATAATACTATTGCTACTATTATGCATATTTAATATTCGATAGCTAGGGAATTATTTCATGTTTTGATATTTTTCGAGGGATAGAAAAAATATTTTTTCATAATTTATCCGACTCTGTAAATTATGGGTTTTTGGTATAATACCATTTTCGTTGTGTTTATACATTTTCGATTATGAATGTGATTACATTTCTGAGTATATATTATCAATTATAGATTATGAAAATGACTACATTTTTTCTGAACTCTTGCTTGAGCTTTTTATAAGGGAGCTGTGTAAGTCTCTCTTTTTCTGATATCTGGTTACTGTTTCCTTTAAAATTAGAAGCTTCAAGGGTTTATCTGAATTGCACTATGGGTTTTACCTAAGTTTTTTTCTTTTCTCTTGTATGATTCAATACTCCATCACGTGTATGCAGTTCTTATGTAGCACAAAAACTGCATTTTAACATATTACACGTGGACATATGGGTTATGGGCCCACATATATTTGGAAGCATTCAACAGCAGGTATCTTTATCTAATAGCTTCAGTAGTTTTTAGACAAATTGTGGTCGGAAATCCTCTACTCATAAACCCCCAGCTCCTAAACGATATCATATTTTGGAACTTTTATGACATCGCATGTCGCAACATATAACAAATATTGTTGACGCTAAACAATAAAATATCGATGCAAATTTTCAATGACAATGTCGCATCGCAACATCCATGACTTATCGCATTTCGGTATTGTGCACATTTATAACTTAACATAATTGTTTCACCCTGTCCTATGTAATCTGCGATCGCATCGCATTAAAAAAAACTTACGCCATGATTTCTTAAAGTTAAACATCAAACTTTCCTACGTGCGAAATCGCACTGTTTATGATTTAATCTCCATCATTTATCTGTGCCCAGATCTAATAGTCTTCATTGCTCTCTTGTTCAATCGCCCTTCTCCAAATCTCCCACTCTGGTGGTCAAATCCACTCTAAAACCTTAAAGAAATTTATTCAAAGGATATCACACACCAGAGTTCTTTCGAGCTTCTTGTTAGCTCATAAAATGATTGTGATTCTCATACAAATACACACATAATATTGGAATCAAAACATTGATGAAACACACAAATTATACAAAATTGAGATTAAATATTGGGTATATAAAAACACACAAATTTCATTATTTCTCGAGCTCGAATACAGGCTAAGGCCACTACGTCCTGAATCATACTTTCTCCCTGTGGTTACATTGCATTCTCTGCCTTCTTTTAAACATAAAATACAAAATTCCTTTATAAAGAAATTACAAAGGAGTGGATCATCTAATATCCGCGAGTTTTTCTCCCACAATCACTCAACAAACCCCTGAACTCTCTCTATTTGATTACATGGTAGATAACTACAATAAATCAAATCTTATAGAGACATATTGATTCCATAATTTTAGCTCTCAGTTACAAATGGTTTTCCACGTTTCACCTCCTGTAGCGTTGAATTTCAATTATTATTAAGGATGGTTCGATGCTCTTATATCAGACTCCCAAGGTACAAAAATTTTATGACCTCCTAGTCATATGCCTTCTTCATCTCTGTAACAAATTTGTTACTTTCTATCAATACCAAGTCCTCTTCTTCAGCAATTCTACCCACATCCTCTATGTAATTGCCTTTGTGATATTTCTGTAATAGCATTCGTGAGCTGCAACAAAAACCTCTGCAGTAGCAACTCCCCCCTGCTACACAATGCCTAACTAATCTTCTCTCCTCTGAGCGCAGTCTTTCGACATCTCTATGGTTCTCTCTTCTAGAACCGTATGAGCACTCCTGGCTCTAGGCTGCTGCAAATATTCTCACATTTTTCGGCTGCTACCTGCACAAAAATATAAAGACTAATTGATGCCGCACAAAAACTGCATTTTAACATATTAAATGTGGACTTGTGGGTTATGGGCCCAAATCTATTCGAAAGCATTCAACAGCGGGTCCTTTTATATAATAACTTTAGAAGTTTTTAATCAAATCGTAGTCGTAAATCCTCAACTCATCAACCCCCAGCTCCCAAACCATATCGCAGTTTGAAACTTTTACGACATAGCATGTCACAAGATATAACAAATATCGTTGATGCTAAACAATAAAATACCGACTCAAAGTTGCGATGATGATGTCGCATCGAAACATCCACGACTTATCTCATTTTCGTATTTCACACATTTTATAACTTAACATAACGTTTTCACCCTATCCTATGTGATATTTGATTGCATCACATCGCATTAAAAACAACTTACCCCATGATGTCTTAACAATAAACATCAAACATGCTGATGTGAGAAATCACACTATTCGTGATTTAATCTCCACCGTTGATTTGTGCCCATATCTAATGGTCTCCGCTACTTACTCGTTCAATCGCCCTTCTCCAAATCGCCCACTTTGCTGGTCAAATCTGCTCTGAAACCTTAACAAAAATTTTTATTCAAATGATATGGCACAACATAGTTTTTTCGAGCTTCTCATCAGCTCATAAAATGATTGTGATTCTCAAAAAAATGCACACAAAATATAGGAATCAAAAAATTCACAAAACATACAGATTATACAAAATTCAGATTAAATCCTGGGTATATAAAAACACAAAAATTTCATTATTTATTGAGCTCAAATACACACTAAGGCCACAATGGCATGAATCACACTTTCGCCCTGCGGCTACATTGCATTCTCCGCCTTCTTTTAAACATACAATACACACTTCCTTTATAAATAAATTACAAAGGAGTGGATCATCTAATATCCATGAGTTTTTCTCCTACAATCGCTCAACTAACCCCTGAAATCTCTCTGTTTGATTACATGGTATATACTTACAATAAAGCAAATCTTCTAGAGACTTATCGATTCCATAATTTTAGCTATCATTTACAAACGATTGTCCACGTTTCACCTCCCGCAACGTTGAATTTCAATTATGATTAAGGATGTTCTGAGGCTCCTACATCAGGTTCTGAGTAATATTTCTCTTACTTGTATGGCTATTATTGTGTTACTTTATCATTTGTTGATTCTACCTAAATAACTTTAGGTTTCCATTACTTTTAAGTATTTTCAATTAATAGGTGCTAGGGTTTACTTTGTTTAGGCTCCTCAACCCCAATGACCCCACAAGCTTAAGGGACTATTTCCTCATCGACTGCCAGAACATGGCACTGTCAAGAACAACTAACCCTATGTTGCGACCTTCTACACAATGTGTTGGTTTATTTGACTCTAATAAGAACAACAACCCTACCAGTTTTCCTTAGAGATTTCTTGTATGGTTCAAGGCCCTAATATTTCTTACTAGCAAGTCCACCATCATCAATACCTACAATATTTCTAATCTACCCTTGCCATTAACACAGGTTTAAATCTAGAGGCAGACACATTACATAGCTCTTTTAATTTTAATAAACTGTGCTTAGTGAGAGATATACAAACCCTCCCTTATTATGACATAGTGATATTACCGGTATATTAACTCTTATAAGAGAAACAATGCCACATTTTTCCTTATTTTTCATTTATTCAACAATAACCACAGTAAATTTATTAATATCACCAACACATGCAACAATTATTTTAAAAAACTTACTACTAAAATAATCCTATCATTATCCATTTTTATTCATTCACATACTAGTATAGTATCGTCTAGTCTAATGAATGATGAACCTCTGAGTGGCTACGACCACAATATTAAGAGATTACCACCCGACCAATGAGATCAGTCAAAATACTGTGTCTCACCCTGTGTAACCTTGCCTGTAGGGTATTTCTCAGGAAATATCCTCACAAAGCTGATACATGTAACTATCTCGTCCCAACGAGACTTAGTTAAGGCATTCCAAGTTCATAAGGAACTTCCCTTTGCCTAACCAGAAGGAAGATTCAAGTCTTTGTTTCTTTGCACCATTTTCTACAGCTTATTCATCACCTCGGGTTCATTAACCCTTTTGGTTTCTTTTTATTTTCCTTATCAAACTTTCCTTCTAAGAAAGTTTTGGAAGGTAGCCACCTGACCCATAACTATACAACTATCATGAAAGGTGGTTTCATTCAATATTCATCTTCATGTGGTTCTCAATCACATACATTATATTTGTAACTTTAACAAATATTTCCTATTTAAATTATCCTTTTACATAATAAACAAAATAACATAGATTCTTTTAACCATAATAAATAAAATTTCACAAGTTACCATGGGGTATGATAATGAGTATATATATGTTTTATATATTATGTATATTAAAACTTCATGATGGTGTTTTCCCATAGCGTCTACTCAAATTTTCTGCAATATGAGTGGGTGGGAATTTTTTTTAGGAACATGCACACATTCTGAGAAACATGAGTGCATTCATTTTTCTTTATATTTAGCCTTATAGAATCTATGCGCCATTTTTATTTCATGTTATAAAACCATGTATGCATTATTTTAACATGCACATACTTTGAAAAATAACATGTGAATTCTTCCATGTTCATTAAAAAAGAAATTGGTCTGGCTACAAGATCTCGGTATTGCTACAAAAAGTCCTAAAGTGGTAGAAGAAGCAGGTCGAGAAGGATCTGAGGGTGAAAAGTATGGAAGGAATGTGTGGAAAGGTGGGAGAAGTTGTAATTAAGTGAGTGAGGGGTGACCAACACCTCCAACAAAGATTAGAAATCTTGGAGGGCCTGTTTTTCACTTGGAGGGATGCTCGTGGTGGTGATGAAGATGATCTCACAAATCATGGTTCTCGTGACAAAATTGGAGGTTGGAGGGAAGAAGGATGAATTCTAGGATGACAGTGATGAAATGGGTCCTTTTTCTGTAGATGTAGATAGTTGTGCAACCACTACATACATCCATGCATTGATTATTGTCAAACTAACATGTTTAAAAGTGGAAAATATGAGTTGAATAAAAACTCTACTTAACTTATGCTAAAATATTATCTAAGCAACAAATCCAAGTTCTAACTTATAGTGAGCATAAGATGAACATCAAAATCACACTATTTAAATTTTCAAGAAATCATAAAAAAACTATTTTTTGACTGTATTTGGAGATCCTTCTTGTCATGCTCCTATGAGAGAGGTGAGAAAGAGAGGCTAGAAGCACAATTTTGATATATTTTGCTACTATTGAAATGCAAGAAAACTAAACAAAGTGTTGGAACATAAAAAGAGAATATAAATAAAAAAGAGGGACTTGTCCAATGGATTGGGCCCTAACTCAAAAACATCATCCCTCTAATACTAAACAATAACGGATAAAAAAATTCTCATTATTATTTCATTAAAAAGTCTAATACATCATATGACAGTAAAAAATAACACTAATTTAGAGCTCAAGAGCTACCTAGCTTCCTACAAAGTTTCAATGCTAATTAGCTCTTGTAAATTCTTTTTTATAAAAATGGGTAGCTACCAACAACTCTCTAAGAAGTAGGAATATGGTCTCCTTTATCTCAAGAATAGTGAATTTTGGCTCCTCATAACTGCTACTTTCTTGGTTTCCTTTTCCTTTGAGATGTTAGAAGACATATTGATGTGATATTTAGTTGATTGAGGGGGTTAAGGAGATCAAAACCCCTCCTACAACCTCTCCTTGTTGTATACTATGATCCCTTAGATGGAAAATGTATAAAAAAGGGCTTCATTTCCTGTAATTAAATCATATTAGGCCACATGGTATGAAACAAATCTTTCACCCTTCTCACTAATCATAACATGAAAAAAATGTAAATAAATGTGTGTGAGAGAGAGCTTAACAAGATAAAGAATGTAATTATAACCCGCTAAAATGTACCTATTGATGAGCCCCATCATCACCCCCTATTGAAATGGTTTCTCATCCTCTAGGAAACTCATTTGTCCTTACTGATCTCTTTCAATTCCCTTATGGCCTTTCTGACATCCCAAGATAGATCAAAGGGAGTGTCTTATGGTGAGTTGACCTTCAATCCTATCCATTGGATTTGTATTCTTTTCGTAGATATTTTATAGAATGGTAACTTCTCCAATGCATTTTTCATTCTTTTAGGAGAGTGGTATTCCCTCTGTTGCAGGCTATGTGGTAAGGCATTCCATCTCTTTTGGCATGAGTGGAAACTCTCTTCTCTTACAAACCTGGAGGTATCATTAAAGTTTGAAATGGTGTGACCTTCTGTTTCAATTTATTTAGGTGATAGTATAACATCATTTGAGATAAATTGATGGTTGGTAATGACCCCCATGGGGCTCATTAGTTATGCCCTGATTTGTACTAGTTTTGTCTCATCTCTTTCCATTACTCTTTTAACGTCTTCTTCTATTACTTCTTCATGTGTTAGCCATGATGCTAAAGCCATTAATTTCATAACACCCAGTCCAAAATTAGGGTCCCAATTTTTCATATGAGTCAAAATATGTTTATGCATATATAATTTATCCATTCTAGCCTTCTCTACTACACTATATTGTTTGTATGATTCAATGAATTGTTTATAATTTTGAAAGGCTAGGGAGCCATGTTGAGCTAAGGTCCTTATTTTAAATTGCAACCATTTCTCCCTAAGATAAATTTCATAGGACTTTGAGGGATGTCTATATTACATGGCCTCCACACAAAGGATTTCCATAGTGGACAATTGGTTGTGCTTTTCCTGTAGCTTCCCCTCTAGCCTCATAGTCTTTGTTTGCAATGCTTGCAATTTCTCTTTCATCATAGATTCTTTGAGCCTTACATCACCTAGCTCATTCCCCATTTCAATCATCCTTTCTTCCATCAACACCACTTCTCCAGCATTATTTTACTTGGTGATCTACATCCATCTTTGGGTGGACCCTATTTCTATCTCTAGCTCATATAAGAGGAGGATTGTAAATTTCTCAGGCATCAATCTCCCTCCCTCAATGAACTTGTAATAAGATCCCAAACATGGTTGTCAGGAAGGTTCTTGAAACTTTGTGACATATTTTTCAAAGGTGTTTGTGGAGACTATTATTTCTTCTAATTGTTGTTGTTCAGCTTGTACCCCCTCCTATAGATTTTTACCTTCTATTTGTGCACTCTACCCCTCAATTTGTGCATTCTGCTCCTCTTTCTATGCATCCTGCTCTTCCTATAGTATTTATTGTCCTTCCTATAACATGCTATGATTTTCCTATAGCATGCTATGTTATTCCAGTAGCACTCCATTTTCTTATTTTTGGAGTTTTGTGGGTGATTCTCGTTTCTTTAAGGATTATTATTTATTTGTGGGCCTCCTCACATGACCTACAGGAGTCTTAGTTTTTGGCTTTGGAGAGGTGAATTCATAATTTTTTCCTTCATCTGTCCCCACCTCCTCTTTCTTGGGTGGGGACTTGTAAATGGAAATTGGTACTTTTGTTGGAGTCCAGGGTCTTCCTTGTTTCACCCTAGTGCTCATCCTTATCTTAAATTAAATAGGGGCTTGTATTGGTATTTTATTCTTCAATTTAACAAAAGTTCCAAATGTAGCTAAAGTAGCATATACCTCATTATGAGTGTTCCCTAGTGAAGAAATAGTTTGATGAGGGGATATCTCAATGTTCTTTGGTTCAGTAGTCCCCTCAGGACTTAAGGCCTCCCCCTCTAGTTTTTCTCCCTTTCCTTCCTCATCATCTCCTCCTTCTCCCTCTTCCTCCTCTCCTTTTTCTTCCTCTATTTCCATTTGTACTTATTATATTGTCCTCTCTATCTCTTCTTCCATTTTTTTGGTATCCTTACCACCAAGGCGAAATGTAGGGGTTACCTTGGGAGTAATGCTTTGGGTTACTATCAGTGTCTCTCTGTCCATGTCTATGAAATTGGACCATGGGACATGAATTTTTTACTTGTGTAGGGCTTCCTCCAATATTAGCTTGATAAGGACATGATGGGCTATGTTATTATGCTTTCCCTCTCTAACTTTCTGGCTCATTTCCTTGATGGAATGGAGGAGGAAGTATGGTACATTTATTCTCTAGTCAAGAGGAAAATTTGCATTAAATGTGAGCTAATTCAATACTCTAAAGTGGTATCCATACACTACAGTCAATCCACCCCCACAGGGGATGTATTTCAAGATGTGATAAGCTACCTCATCCCATGAATAGGGCAAGTTTTCTATCCTAACCACATTCTTATCTTCCATATGTTTCTCCTTGTCTCTAAATAAATTCTTCTTTGTAGTTGAACTAGTGGCCTTGTCTTCCCTATTCCATTTTATTCCTAGAGGAAGTGTGGTTACTCTGATGATCACTGTAGGAATTATTTTTATCGCTAAACCTCTTATCACAGTGGTGGCACTAACATTTGATTGTGAGTTTAAGGCCATGGAAAACTCAGAATTTTTTTCATCATCATATCCTTTTAGAAATCTTAAGAATCCTAACCATTGATGTCTCCTAATGATATCTACTACAAGAGGGTGAAAATAATTCTTTTAGTGTCTAAAGGTTCTCTTCTGTTAGACCCACTCCCCATTTCTTCTTGTTGTTCTTGACTTGGTTAAGGAAATGTGCATCGTTTATGGCCTAAGAATTCAATTCAGTGGTATAAGGGGGATCATAAAGCTATTATAACTCAAATTATGATGTTTTAATGCCCTTACTTTCTTCACACGGTCGCTCTTAATTTCATAATTTGATTACTACAAAGTGGAGACATTTTAGAGGAAAATTTGTGAAATTTTTATTGGGATATGAAGGTTGTGGAGACATACTTAATATGACTAGTTCTCTGAGATGAAAAATGCCAATTTTCTTACCCAATTCAACCCTTTTTTTCTTGCATATACCTCCTCGATCTCCTTGTAGCAACTACAGTGCTTCCTGTAACCTTATCTTATGAGATTTAATGTTAAGCCCTATTAAGGACACTCGAGATACCAGAATAATTTAAAATCTATTAATAAGTTCTATCATTTGTTGAACATGAAGAAAGAGGTGGTTGCATTTTTTGTAAGGTGTTTGGACTATCAATAGGTGAAAGTAGAATGTAAGCATCTAGTTTGTCTATTGCAGCCTATTTTGATTCGAGAATGGAAATGGGAGGTAATTCCAATGGACTTCGTTACAATATTTTCGAGGGCATTGAAGTAGCATGATTCCATCATGGTTGTGGTTGATAGGTTGAGGAAGATAGCTCATCTCATTGCAGTAACGTCTAATAATTCATCTATTGAGGTAGCTCAGATATTCATCAGTGAGATAGTGAGGTTGAATGGTGGTCCTATAAATATTATATCAGACAGAGATGCCAAGTTAACTTCTAGGTTTTGGAAGGAATTTTTTTGCAGGTTTGGGAACGAAGTTAGCTTTCAGTACAAATTATAATCCACAGATAGATGGAACATGATTCTCGAGGATATGTTGAGGATGTATTTCACACATAAAAAATAAAATTATAGGAGTATCTTCCATTGGTGGAGTTTCCTTATTATAACAATGGGTATAGGCAATACTTGAAGACAAGTGTATTTTAGGCTCTTTATGTGCAGAGTTCTAATACACCTATAAACTAGAGTGATCTAGTGAACATGGTGTTGACTGGACCGGATATGTTGAATGAGATGGAGAAGGAGATGTAGGTTAGTAGAAGTAATTTTAAGGAAGAAAAGGGTAAACAGAATATTTATACAGATCAACATAGAGTACTCAAAGAGTTTCAAGATAGGGAGCTTCTTTACTTACGCATCAATCCCAAGAGGATATCCTTAAGGATTGGTTCATGTGCCAAGATTGTGCCTTGATATTGTGGGCATTTTGAAATCATTTAGAGGATTGGATCAATGTATTATAGACTTTCACTATGACCAATAGTGAAACTCCATGATTTTTTCCATGTTTCATTGCTTAAAGTATATGTACAGGATGTGGATCATGCGATTGATTGGTATGTATTTTAGGTGGAACCAAAGGGAGAGTTCCATCTAGAGCCACAATGCATATTATAGAATAAACATCTCATGCTCTGAAACTAAACAATATAGTAGGTTAAGGTGTAGTGGAAGCACTTTGGGCCTAATGAAGCTACATGGGAGATGTATGATTAGATGAAAACCTTGAATCATTTATTTTTGTTGATTTAGGAGATGTGTTTGGTATATGTATTTTGCTTATATATGTGTGTGTGTGTGTATTTTAAATACTATAATGAGCTATGTTATAAATCTTGAATAAGAAATATGTTGTAAATATTGAATCAATTTCTATTAGAAAGCTCTAATAAATAGTATGGCATCAAGTTTCCAATAGTTTGGTATGTTGTAAATACTCCGTCGAGTTGTTTTATAAAGCTCCATGGGTAGTATTTTTTTTTGGTGATACGCGCCAATAACTCTAAGGATGATGTTCCCCCATGGAGTAGGGGTTTGTAACAACCCTTGTTTTTCTACATAATAAAGTAAAACCAAGGTGATGGGACATGTATTCCAAGCTCAATGGTGGGAAAAAATTATAGTGGGAATCCCTTGTGGTTTATTAATGGATATGTAAATTGGAAAAGGCATTGGCGAAGGAAAAGAGGAAGTAAATGGAGTTTCTTTATCAGAAATAAAATCAAATATGAGAAATGGAATATAAATAGGAACACATATGAATGCAGGGGAAATTTGAGAGAAAATGAAGGAAAATGAAAGGAAAAGGAGACATCAATGATAAAAATGAATAAGAGAAATAGTTCACAACTCTTTTTGGTTATGGCTTTGGATGATTTTTAGAGAGAAAGAGAGTTCCAAGAGGAGAAAGAAAGAAATTAATCAAAGGAAGGAAAATGGGAAACAAAGGAAATCGAGGGAGAAAAAGGATAAATTTGAATCAAGAGCTATGAAATGATTACATTGCAGGTAACATGTATATGTATAGTTTCCTTGGTTCCTTATCTAGATTTCCCATTGGTTCTCAAGTTTCGTTAGAATCTCTAGAGCCTTGGAACAACTTGGGTTCCGTGGAGGATCTAGGTTGTGATGGGAGATCTTTGGAGCCTTGTAACAGATTGGGTTCCCTGGAGGTTGTGGCTTCAGATAGAATCCCTGGGGCCTTGGAAAACTTGGGAAGATACCAATCTGGTTGGTATTAGTGATTTTTGGGTTGGTTGGTTGAAATCATTATGGTCGAGGTTTGAGGTGGTATTTCCTAACGAAGCCGAAGTTGATTCTATTTTGGTTTAACCCATGTGATCCCACATTCTTCATTGTAATATGGCACAGGTTTTATTGGCTCAAAGAGAGCTTTGGTTAAACAAAATCTATGGTCGCATGGTACGTGGAAGTCCATGACTTGGCAAGCATTTACATATGTTAATATGAGATATTTTCCTATTGTGATCTATGAACACTTATACTGGTTAATGTGTTAATTTTATGGCTAGTGTGTCATTGATTCTATTAGGGTTATATGTTGGTTATATGTTTTGTTACATGATGTGATATTTCTATGGATCTTGTTCATGATTCAATAATTTGTGGAATGATTGATGAATGCATGGGAGATCAATTGTTGTTGCATCGACCTTTAGAGGGAATTAATCCTTCTTGGTGACCCTTTGATGAAGTTAACATGATCATGATCATATATGCATTCATGACATGTAACTACTATGCTTACCATCTGCTTGAAGAAATGCATAATATTTGAATAGCATGTTTTGAGTAAAACCTAGCTTTCTTATTGACTGCAAAAACATTTTATAATCATTGATTTCATTTTGGAAATCTTATGGCACTTTTGAGTAGTGGCCTGAAGGTTATCCCTAAAAAATTAGCAGAGATCTTACCACCACATGCATATAACTGGAGAAATCCAATTATAACAGCATGCAGGAGGCTTATGGGTGGGATTGGAGCAGCGTAACCACATGTGTGGTGTGCTATGGTTGATTTTTGAGTGTCAATCTTGTGAAAATGAATTCCAACGTAGGGATTGATCACCAGAGGTTTTTTTCAAACTGCTAAGTGATTTAGTGTCCTTGAGAGGTGGTAGTATGTTATGAAACCAACTCCAAAAATAGAAGGAAAAGAGAAATAAATGCCTTATAAATAAGCCACTTCTAAGGGGCAACCTCTAATATATTACATAAATGAAAAATTCTTGGATGATACAAATGACCAAAACCTGTCTTCCTGCAAAGTCCATGCAAGTGACACAATAACAAAATCCTAGTAGAGACTGGATGTAGTGACCTAACTTCAATGACAATGGGGCACAATAATAACAATATTGGGGTTACAGGGGTACAAAAATAACAATAAGGGGGGCTACACTAACATAATAAGGGACTACACTATTAATATATGGATTTAACATGCCCCTCTCCTTCAAAAAAGTGTTGTCCTCAACGCTTGATTATTTCTTGATGCTTAGGTATAAAATTCTCATGCTCCCATCTGAAATCTTCTACAGGAAAGTTCTTCCAATTGCTGAGATACTCTGAAATTGATTGTACTTGTCAAGTTCTTGTTTCTATGACTGCTTCATAAATTCATTCGATGTGATGTTGATCTTCTTGCTGTTTTAATAGATTCTGCACCAAATTTAGGTTATCCTTTGATAGTTAGAGAACTTGTTGTTGATGCTCGATGTGATCTTCCCCTAATTTATCATTCATATTAGCTATTATTTTATCCTTCAAACCGTCCAACTTAGCCTTCATTTATGCTTTTACACCATCTATGTCATCTTCAGTTGCTCTTCGTAAGATCGAAATTTCTTGCACTTGGTACCATAATTTTGATATCTCATACTGCAATTCTTCCTCTTCATGAGTCATAGTACAGATTTTTGAGGGCATTATAGAACCAAATACTGATAAAAATTCTAAAATATGCCCTTGGAATCACTTCAAACTGCTTTTTAAAACAAACGTTATGCAATTTTAAAAACCAAATACACACCTTTTTTTTTTTTTTTTGAGGAGCTCGATATTGAAACTGATTACCTTTGTGATTTCAAATACTCAATATCTAAAATTTGGCACTAAGGTATCCCTCTAAATTCTCTTTAGAATGCCACAGGTCTGACCTAATTTGGATTCTTTAAGACAAAGTTGTGCCCAATCTCCTACGATGACCTAATTATGTACTAGTTCAGTAGAGCGAACTTGTATGACTTGCCATGTGTCAATTTTTGATCCTTTGACTCTAAAATTTAGAGATAGGAAACTACAGTCTGTGTACTTCCAGAATTGTTTTACAGAATTCCAATCTGATGCTCAGAGAGAGAGTTATGAATATTTTCCCACGATCACCTCTTTGAGATGAAATTCGGCAGCCTGCAAAAGACCTAACTTCCATAGCTCATATCTCCGAAACTATTGTGAACCAAGCTTTGAAATTTTGCGACGATTGTCCTCAGGATGTCGGCTTCACTCCCTAAAAATTTCATCTTCTGAACCTTCGCAGAAAAAAATTTATAGCGCAAATTCTACGCTGACCTGTTTAGGTTAAATTTAGGAGCTTGCAAACATACCTAACCTCCACAGATAATATCTCTGAAAATATTACGAACCAAGCTCTGAACTTTTGTGACGATGTTCCTCCAGATTTTAGCTTATGAACCTTCGTAGACAAAAATTTATAGCAAAAATTCCATGATGACCTGTTTGGAGCAGCGAAACCCTAGAATCCAAACCTCTAATACCAAATTTTGTGAAACCAGCTCCAAAAATAGAAGAAAAGAGATATCAACGCCTTATAAATAATCCACATCGAGGGGGAAACCTCTAATACATTACATGAACAAAAAATTCTTGGATGATACAAATGACAAAACCTCCTTTCTATATATAGGAGTCCATGGGGCCACAATGTAATCCTAGTGGGGCCACAATGTAATCCTAGCCGACCTAACAATAATAATGTAAGGGCACAATAATAACAATATGGGGGTTACAGGGGTACAACAATAACAATAAGGGGGCTACACTAACATAATAAGGGATTACATTATTAATATAGGGACTTAACACCATTGAACCCGTTTGTTTGAGATTTATCAATTGGCTAAAGAAGGTGTTGCTCTTTGTATCCTCATAATTTTCTATCATTTACTCTGTAAAAAATGACCAAGTGAAAAAATTTTACGAGAGAAAAGCCATCAATACCATACAAATTTATTTTTTTCTAAATGTAAAGTTTCAATGCGTACCTTTTGTATGTTTTTCACATTATCGAGATCAAAATATTCCTCCATCCGTAGTATCTATGTTACAGGATCCTTGCCATCAAACATCCTGTTATCCATCTTTGGAATATGGTGGTTCTTCCATCCAACATTAGAGTTTATGAAATCATGATTAACATTAATTTTGTTCTCATCATGAGTTTCCTCTACTATATTTTCTCCATTAGGAAACATTTCTTGTATCAACCTTTTCAAACCTTCCATGTCTTCTTTTAGATCATTCTTAATGTTTCCCATGTTGTTTTTCAGATTTTCTTCCATGTCATCCATCTTATATTTCATGCCGACTTCCATGCCATCCATCTTAGCTTCCATGCCTTTCTTCAAACCATCCATATTATTATTAAAACCCTCCAGCTTCACTTCCATGCCTTTCTTCAAAACTTCCATTTGATTTTTTGTTTCTCTTTGCGACAACAAAATTTGGTGCACTTTCTCTTGTAATTTTGATAGATCATGTTGTAATTATTCATTTTCATGAGTCATAGTAGAGTACTATGAGGGCTTAATGGGTGTTGAATTCTTTTTAAGAGGCATTTAGAACCCAATACTGATATCTATGCTCAATAGGCATTTGAAATCACTTAAAACTTATTTTTCAAACAAGAATTATGCAATTTGAAAAAAAATAGACACATTTTTCTTGACATTGAGGAGCTCGATATTGAAACTGAATTATCTCTGTGATTTTGGATCTTCAATATCTGAAATTTGGCCCTGTGTTATCCATCTGAATCTTCTTTCAAATTTCACAGGTCTGACATCATTTGGATTCTTCAAGACAAAGTTATGCACAATCTCCCATAATGACCTAATTATGGATTAGTTCAGTAGAGCGAACTTGTACGGTGTGCCATGTGTCATTGTTTCCTACCTCGTCTCTGAAATTGATACACAAGAAACTACAGTCCTTGTACTTGTAGCCACGTTTTGTGTAATTCCAATCCAATGCTCAGAGAGAGAGTTATGATGATTTTCCCAAAGCCACCTCTTTGAGATGAAATTCGGGAGCGTCAAAAATCCCTAACTTCGACAGACCCTACCTCCGAAAATGTTGCGAATCAAGCTCTAAAATTTTTCCACGATGGTCCTCAGTATTTCTTCTTCACTCTGTAAAAATTTCAAGTTATTAAACCTCTTAGATAAAAATTTATAGTGAAAATTCCATGATGACCTATTTAGGTCAAATTCAGGAGCCTGCAAAAAGCCTAAATTCCATAAATCATATCTCTGAAAATATTAAGAACCAAGATATGAAATCTTTCCACGACATTCCACAGGATTTTTTCTTTGTGTTGTAAAAATGTCACCTTCTGAACCTTCATAGAAAAAACGTTATAGTGAAAATCCCAAGGTGACCCTTTTGGAGCAGCGCAACCCTAGAATCCAAAGCTCTGAAATCAAATGTTATGAAACCAGCTCCAAAAATAGAAGAAAAGAGAGATCAATGCCTTAGAGATCAGCCACTTCGAGGGGGAAACCTCTAATACAGTACATAAATGAACAATTCTTGGATGATACAAATGACAAAACCTCCTTCTATATATAGGGGTCCATGGGATCACAATATAATCCTAGCCTACCTAACAATAATAATGTAAGTAAACAATAATAAAAATATGGGGGTTACAACGGTACAACAATAAAAATAAGGGGGCTACACTAATAACAATAAGGGACTACACTAGTAATATGAGGACCTAAAAAACACCCATTTCTTTTGAAAACCATCCAATCAAAGGAAAGTATTTATAGAAATGTATTTATGAGAAGGAAATGTTGGCAATACTACATGCACTAAAGAAATGGTGACCTTATCTAATGGGAAGACACTTCAAGGTAAAAAATAATCATGATAGTCTTAAATAATTTTTCTAACAAAGACTATGTTAAGAAGAGTATTAAAAATGGGTCACAAAGATGTAGGGTTATGACTTTAAAATCATCTACAAAAAAGGGAAGCTAAATGTTGTTGAAAATGCACTCTCAAAAAAATATGAGGAGGTGGAAGCATTTCTTTATGCAATTTTTATTATCCAACCATAATGGATAACCAAATCAAGGGAGGAATGGAAGAATGTCCAAGAAGACTGGACACTCATTCAAAATTTGCAGCAAAATCCCAATACATTTGATACATTTCGTTGGAAAAATGATTCCTTATGGTACAAGTATCACTTATATCTTTCTAAGAATTCCCAACTAAAACAAAATATTCTTTTGGAATTGCACACTTGTCCCTTAGGAGGACACACAGGATTTTTAGAAACTTACCACAAGGTGAATAAAGAATGTTTTTGGGATGACCTTAAATCTCATATTCAAAATTTTGTGGCAAAATGTTTTCTTTGCAAGAAAAATAAAGTTGATACAATTAAGACCCCAGGTCTATTACAACCTTTGTCCATTCCAATTCAACGTTGAGAGGATTTTTCAATGGATTTTATCACAGGTTTATCGAAGTCCGAAGGAAAGAGTGTCATCATGGTGGTAGTTAATAGAATTAACAATTATGAACACTTTTGTAGATTATCTCATCCATCACACCATCTTTAAGAAAAAATTTAAGTTTCAAGAAGTGGAATATAACATCGAGCATCAACAACAAGTTCTCCAACTCGTAAAAGATAACCTAAATTTGGCACAAAATCGAATGAAACAACAAAAAGATCAAAATCGTAGTGATAGAAGTTTTGATGTAGGAGATTGGGTATTTTTACGACTACAACCATACAAACAAATGTCCCTCAAGAAAGTTAAGAATGATAATAAATTATTGCCAAAGTACTATGCTCCTTACAAGGTGTTGCAAAATATTGGTACTATGGAATACAAATTGGAGCTTCCTACTTCTTACCGAGTGCACTGACTTTTCCATGTTTCATGCTTAAATAAGGTTATAGGTCACAAACTTCTAGTTCAAACAATATTTCCGGAAGTTGATGAGGAAGGAAAAATAATATTGGAACCTAAAGTAGCAATGGAAACAAGAACTCGACCGCTAGGAGATCGATCAATTTTAGAGTATCTCATCAACTAGAAGAACTTACCCACTGAATATTACACATGAGAGGATGATAATTTTATACAAGATCATTCAGAACTACTCAAGTGTTGAGGACAACACATTTTTGAAGAAGAGAGGCATGCTAGGTCGATATATTACTAGTGCAGTCCCTTATTATTGTTAGTGTAGCCCCCTTATTATTATTGTTGTACCCTTGTAGTCCCCATATTGTTATTATTGTGCCCCATAAGATCCCACTATTACTATTGTTGTGCCCTTACATTATTATTGTTAGGTTGGCTAGGATTATATTGTGACCCCATGGAATCCTATTTATAGAAAGGAGGTTTTGTCATTTGTATCATCAAAGAATAGTTCATTTATGTAATGTAAAGGAGGTTTCCCCCTCAAAGTGGCTGATTTCTAAGTCGTTGACCTCTCTTTTGTTCTATTTTGGGAGCTAGTTTCATAACACACCGACTGAAATATGGTCGTTTATATGAAAATTTTAGTTGTTCTTTTAGTAACTAATTAGCCATTTTATACTAGTGAATGTCACATTCATTATATCATGGTTATTATGTTTTCTATTTTCTTATAGAGTTGCAAGTGATCATAAGTGACCACAGTCAATTTTTATGCAATTGAGGTAGATATTTGCATCAACTACCCATGCTCTCAACGTATGAACTACTCTTAAAGTAGGCAACAATTGTTATCACCAATGGAGAATGGAACTTGGAGGCGGTAAAAGGAAGTCAGTTGGGATTCGAAATGTTGACAAATGTTTCATAAGACTGTGGATAATCCGGAAAACTCTTCAAGGAAGTCAGTTTTCAAGCCACTAAAAATTATTGCAAGAAGAAGAGTTTGACTATCCCAACCCACAACTCAGGAGGGGACCAGTCAGGTGGTCGAGCCAAATCCAAATAGGCAAAAACTGTGAATAAAAAAGGGAAGTTGGTGCCAACCTCCAGTGGGACATATGAGGTTAGGCTTGGCACTAGTCAAAAACTGCAGAAGAAAGAAGGAATGTTGGGGAGCGTGGTAGGTGAACTGCCCCCTTAATCATGGGGGAGACCCCTACCTACAATGCCATAGTAGGAAACAAAGCATGAATGTTTTTTTCAAGGTTTCGCTAGAGTACCCATCACTTTTGGGATTGAATAGAAAAATGAACACCATTGCTACATGTCAAAATTCAAGAAATCGGGGGCACATAACTCACGGGCTCCCTGATTGGAGCCACTAGGGTTAAAATGAGGAACCCTTGGAATCACTATTCATCACCATTGCTTGTTCGAACAAAATCTGATGTGGAATTAACCCCATTCTCAATTATTTTGGGTGTGTGTGTGTGTGTGTGTGTGTGTGTGTGTATGATAAAATGGACAATACTATAAAAAATAATTTTTTTTTTCGAATAAGAACTCCATTGCTCCATAAGGAAATAGGGAAATCACCGAGTTTCAAAATCATGTGTCATAAGGGAGAAATATGAAGAGGTTCTTAGAAAATATAGCAGGCCATCAAAGGGGTCTCCTATGAGTAATCAAAAGTCTTTAGCTCTTAATATTTTATTTATAATCGAAACTAACATTTTTTTTTGTTATCAATATTTTTAAATATTACATATCAACTCCATATTAAATATAAAATAAATTACATATTTCCATATCAGTGAAAATTGAAAATAAAGTTTGTTTTTTTAACTTAAATTTACTTTTATTATTTAAATTAAAAATTTATTAATATATTTTTGTTTCAAATATTATATTTTAAGTAAACATATAATGAATTGCACATCATGTAAGATCTATAATATTATAGAAATGTATTATCTCTCAACTCAATATTAAATAGTCATATATATATATATATATATATATATATATATCAATTTTTTTCTACTTCCGTGTTATTAATATATTTTATTTAAAATCCATATTAATTTTTTTTATCATTACTATTTTTAATTTATTATTATAAATATTATTTTACTATAACATTATTCCTATCATACCCTTTCGAGTACCTATCCAGTGACAACAAAAAAATTATAAAATTTAGTATTAGTTAATTAAAATTATATTTAAAAAATTATAATGATAATTTGGGTTTTTGCTGACTTGTGAAATGTCGAATAAAATTTTGGTGGATTGTTGAAATTTTGATTTAATTATTATAAATTTATTTTTGTTGAAAGTTAATATATAGATTTTTTTTTTTTAATAATTATTTGATTGGTACAATACTTTTGTAAGAATAATTAGTTGCTTTAAATACAATTACACACAAGTGTCTAACCTTAAATCATAACAAATTTAGACATTAAAATCAATGCTTAACCAACACTGATCTAAATGGTTGTTGACCGGCTATTTTTAAGATTATGTAGATCTCATAACTGTGGTTATATAGCTAAAATTACTTTTTTCATAACAATTAATCAAACTGAAAAAGATTATTATTATATAGAATTAATTATTATTTAAATTTATGAGTATGTACATTCAATATGGAAGCACTTTAAACATCTAAATGTTTATCTCGTATGTTTGGAAGCGATCCCTATCCCCATATTCCATCATAACGGGTAGACTAATAAATTTATATGTGGTTAGTTTGCAGAAAGTTGAAATCTGAGATATGTGATATGTTAAGAATAAGAACTAATTGTCAAATTTAAAAATTATAGAGCATCCAAAGGCAACCAACATGGAAACAATACCACTAAATCTTAATAATATTATTTTATAATTGGAAATCATTTATTTATGAAAAATATTGATAATTAAAATATATATATATATATAATAAAAACATTTTTAAAATATATTAGTATTACTTTTATTATCAATATCTTTTACATTATTAAAATAATAAAAAATATGATAATTTCAACCCATTCAGGCTACGCATTTTTCTCTCCGTCTTTCTTTGTTGCTTTTCACGCCATATTCAGACTATGCATTTTTCTCTCCGTCTTTCTTTGTTGTTTTTCACGCCATATTGTCTCCTAGAAGATTAGATATCCTCACTCAAATTTCCTATTTGTTTTCCACGGTACAGAAATATGGCTATGCTGTCAGGTGCCAATACTATGCCTTCGGAAGTAGAGATCGTGATCGCGGAGCCTTCTCCAGCTTTAGAAGAAACGGTTGGAGAAGCACTTACAACACTGCTGAGAACAGAGGAGAACATATGCAGGAAAGACCGAGACAACGATCTTGTAAGGTCGGATGTGGGACTCATTTCTGATGGAATCGACTGTCTTGAAGTTATTCCGCACTGTTACATCAGACCTCCCAGTGAAAGGCCAAGGCTAAACGAGGTGGCTTTTGCGGACTTTATTCCCGTGGTGGATCTTGACAATTTCAGCGTCCCTAGTAAGCAGAGGGTGATTGGCAATATCAACCATGCTTGCCAACAGTACGGATTTTTTCAGGTGCTTTGCCTTCCATTTCCATTATTATCTTGCATAATTAATTAACATAAATTTATTAATTTTAATTTAAGAGTTTTATTTTAATAATATATAGTGTGAAAAATTGAATAAATATATTTTGATTCAATTTTATAGAAAACTTTATTTTAATAATAATCAAAGTTAACAATTTATAAATTTATTTTAATTCTCAATTTATTATATATATTATTTATTACATATTAAAAGAAATGAAAAAAAAATTATATATTAGAAAGGATGAAATAAAATTGAATAGTTATTTTATTTTTTCAATTCAAGAAATCACTTTTAGAGATGTACATAGTCTTCTTAGGGATTCAACCATTAGTCTTGTAACCATTAAACCATGTTTTCCACCAAACTAATTGTTTTAAATTTTATACTTAAATAATCATTTATATCTAAAAAAAATTAATCGCTTTTAACAAAAATAGACATATACTTAGCCAAATATACCTATCATATACCCAATAATAATCTAGAAAAATTTAATCACTTTTAATAAAAATAGACATATACTTTACCCATGATGGTTGATGTAGTTGAGCTCAAGCAGTATAGGATAATATTGTGTTTCTAGCTAGTTCAAATATCCAAAGACATGCTCTATTTGGTGAAAATTGTGAAAAAAAAACCTATAAACTAGAATGGCCTAGTCAGCAAGGCAACGCTTAACCCAGCATATAATTTTAAATAAAATTGTGATGATGCTTCTTTTAAAAGTTTTATTTTTAAGATATTTTTCTCATTATTATATTTATAAGTTTACTAAAATATTATTGTGTTGATGTTTTAATTATAAATTTACTAAAATATGGGACATTATACAATCTACTCTAGTAACAAAGATTGTGACTTACATTTAAAAATAATAATTTTAAAATATTAGTTAAGTGAAGAGAAATTAATAATAATAATATTAAATTATTGATTTTTATCTTAATTTTAGTCAAATTTAATGTAAAGATAAAACAATTGAAAGTAAAAAATGATTGATTTACTTTATATATCAGAGAAATATGCACTATAAAATTGATGGCATGTAAAGATATTACTATTGATATTTTATAATGTGGAATTTATTGTATGTTAATATAAAATATTTAAAACAAAAAATATTGAGAGAAAAAAGATGTTTTACTAGCCACAATTAAAATATTCCAATTTCCGTATTAAATAATAGAATTTTATATATAAAAAAAAAAAATTAATTTTATGTTCTCAATGATTTTTGGAAGAAAAATTGTAATAAATTTAAACTTTCACATGCACACACTACTAGGACCAAAAATGTTGGTTAAAACAATTTTTTTGTTTTTTCACTTTTTATTGATTTATTACATTCTTAACATAACATCCAAAAAAATGTTTATAATGAAAAAATGTCTATATATATAGAAGATATTATGAATATATATATATGAAACTTCATGTACTGACATTTTAATGTGTAGAATGTTAATAATAAATAAAATATTTCAATTTGAACTATGTATATAATTATATAAAATCAGTGAAAACAGAAAAAAAAAATTATAGTTAAAATAATTTATTAGTATATTTCTCAACACCAATATATATGCACATTAATTCCCAACCTTCTAAGTTCGAAGAGGAATCAAATCATCTGAAATTCCTTAGGTGTTGAAATGAAAAAAATGTTTGAGTATTGAGAGATTTAAGCGCTATTAAAACTTGGTAGATTAGAATTCAAATGAATCTTAAATCATATATATATTTTAATATGAAAATTTTTTTATAACAATTAATTAAATAAAATATTGTAATAAAAGACTATATTAAAAATTAATAATAAAATATAATATAAATTTTTATATATAAAAATTAAAACAATAATAATCTATATTTGTCATGAAAATTAATGAAAAATTTATATTTAAATTTATTTAACACATTTAGAAACTTTTTTTTAGAAGTTCAAATGCACTAAGCATATTACATTCAACATTTAAAATTTAGTATGAAACATATATAAAAAAAATCCCAATCATATATATTATCGATAATATTAGTATTTTCAAAATTTCAATAACATTAAAATTAAATATATAAATATATAAAATTTATATTTAATAGAAATAGTATTATCAAAAATAGCATTTGTTCATCACATTTTAAATACGGATACGGAATTTTTAATATGGAATAAAAAAAACATCATATTTTCTAGTGTCATATATATATAATTGATTTTAAATTATATTTTTTAAATTAAGGTTTTTAATCTTTTATATATATTAATTTAAAAATATATATATATTAATCGAAAAAACAAAAATATTCCACTACTATGAATATTGAATATCATATAAATATGTATATCCATAAGACTTCATAAATTAAAATATTCAATTAATATGAATATTAAATATTAAATATCATATAACTATGTATATCCATAGGACTTCATATAAGTTTCTCACAGCCTCACTTACTTATCCATCAATGTAATATGATACAGACATATGTGTCCATGGGACTCCATATAAGCTTGTGACACTGTCATTTACTTATCCATCAATGTAAAAGAATGTGCTCAAAACATGTCCAGTACCAGAGTATCAGATCATGTTCGGTTTCTCCTGCAAATGAAAAAAAAAGGGACATCAGAGATTAAAAGAAATGATATTTTTTGAATCTCTTAGTCACCCACTAATTCAACAACTAAGGGAAAAAGCTATCGTTTCACTCTAGCCTCCTTTGATAACTTATAATTCACGTCCTGTTAGGTTTTGCAAGAGCGAACATACTCTGATAATTTTGAGAAATTTAATAGAGAAAACATAAGTAAGTCCTCTGTTTGCATAGATTTTATACCACTGGCATTACTTTCCAATGTGTTCTCAGATCGTAAATCATGGAGTGCACGAGACGGTGATCCAGAGAATGCTGGAAGTTGCCAGAGAATTCTTCGCAATGCCTGCGGAGTATAGAGCAGATTTGCGTTCCGAAGACCCTTCACGCGTTGTACGCTTATCGAGTAGCTTTAACATTCGGGAAGAGAATGTTTTTAATTGGAGGAACTACCTGAGACTCCATTGTTATCCTTTGGAAGATTACATTGACTATTGGCCTACAAAACCTTCTGCTTACAGGTGGATATAAGAAAACTTCCATTTTCGGAATCCTTGAAAATTTATATTCAGTTCGTTACATCTGGTATATAGTTAACTATAGTAATCCTCTGTTTGGCGTGAATGCAGAGAAGTTACTAGTAAATATTGCATTGATGTTAGGGCAATGACTTTACGTTTGCTAGATGTCATATCAGAGAGCCTGGGACTGGAACCCGACTTTCTGAATAAAGCTCTTGGAAAACACGGCCAACATATGGCAATAAATTACTACCCTCGCTGCCCGAACCCAGAGCTCACCTATGGCTTACCGAGTCATACAGATCCCAACGCTCTCACAGTTCTTCTCCAGGATCAAGTATCCGGCTTGCAAGTGCTTAACAACGGAAATTGGATTGCTGTTCAGCCCATTGCAAATTCCTTCGTAATCAACATTGGAGACCAATTACAGGTTAAATCCATGATCAGTCTAGCCCTAAAGAACAATAACAGTATATTATACTCATATAGCAAGCTGTTTAAACATGTAATGATGGAGTTCTTCTCTTTGTTTCAGGTTTTGAGCAATGGATTATACAAAAGCACAATCCACCGCGCTGTAGTGAATTCCTCGGTGTCGCGTATATCTATTGCTTCGTTCTACTGCCCTTCTAATGATGCAATGATAGAACCCGCGTCTTCATTAATCAACCATCATAATCCTGGTCGTTACGGGAAATTCACTTACGAAGAATACTATCGCAAATTCTGGAGCAAAAACCTGGACGGTAGGACCTGCTTGGATTTGTTCAGTGTTAATGACGCCAACAGGCTTATAAAAGATGAAATTATAGGTCAAGATCTCAACCCCTGAATTTAAGTTTAGTGGGGATTTCTGGAATATTTCAGATTAAATATATAGGGGTGAAGTCAGTTATTTCTTTTGGCTCATGTTTTTGGGGTCTTAAAATATTCCAAGTGACAATCAACATAAAAATGCTCAATTTCAACCACGAGGATGTTATCATCTTATTTCTCTTCCTCCACTGAAGTTCGTAGGCATTAATTAAGCACTCTGCTATAAAGCAACACATGCTTTATAAGCTGGATACGTATGCATTCATATTTTGAATTTATATTGGCTGGAAATATCTATACACACATCAGAATATGTGGGAATGTTGCTCTGCTTTGGTACCAGTTGTTAGTGTATAACTGTCATATATATTCTAATGAGCTTAATAGCTAAAATAATGTATTTTTAAAAACATATATTCGTTCTTAAGCATTTGTTTCTTTCAAATTATATATATATAACTAATATGAAAGTATAAATAAGTTTCAGATATTTACTTTTTTTTTTAATTTTATAAATATATAATTTTGAAAAGAGGTTGTGATTAAGTGTTTTAAATAAAAATTCCCAAAACAAAATATAACTATTTCCATATATTAATTATACTGCTACTTATAAAATCGTTGAATTTAAAATAGGTTTAAATTCAGTAATATCTCCATACTCTGTTTCTTTTCTGTGTTTCTTTCTTAATTTCACAAAGGGGAATTCGAACCCAACTCTGCAGCGAGGTGGTGAGCCGATGGCGAGCTCGAAGTACCTCGCAACATAAAATAAATACGAACTATTGGATATACAATACTCGTAAATCCAATAGCATCTATACATTATACGTGAACATTCATTACTTACTACGAAATACTTGGAACCCGTCGACCATACCTGAACTTTCATAAGTCCTTAGTCTACTGTGAAGTACTTGGTACTCGTCCACCTAGTGGGGAAATGGTTAAATTCACTGGCTATGTCCGTTTGTATTTCTTTAATGCATATGAAATAAAAAGGGTGAGGGGTCAGGCCATTGGTAGATTTAGTTTTATATATTAACGAGGTTAATATACTAATTGTAGTTGATATATATAGATTAAATTCTGTAAAGGACGATTCGAACCCAACTCTGCAGCGAGGTGGTGAGCCGAGGACGAGCTCGAAGTACCTCGCAACAGAAAATAAATAAAGCTATTGGATATACAATACTCGTAAATTCAATAGCATCTATACACTATACCTAAACATTCATGACTTACTACAAAATACTTGGAACACGTCGACTATACATGAACTTTCATAAGTGTACTGTGAAGTACTTAGTGCTCGTCCACCTAGTGGGGAAATGGTTAAATTCGCTGGCTATGTCCGTTTGTATTTCTTTCATGCATATGAAATAAAAAGGGTGGGGGTGATGACATTGGAAGATTTAGCTATATAGATTAATATCATTTTCATATGTTTATTAGCATATGAAAGGTGGAAAATGTCACATTTCAACATATATCAACCATATTTACTAATGTGGTTGTGCTAGTTGATAGTTGGTATATATGGGAAATATTAGTATATAATGGTTTTCTTAGCTAAATTTGTTTAACTTTTGGTCAAGGAGGGTTTATTATGGTTGTCATATAGTTGACTATGGATGACCATGTTCATCCACATCAAAGTATACATTACTATGGTACATTATGATCAAAAATTATTTCCCATACTTAACCATGTTTGTCGACGTTCTACAATGGTTGACGATGGTTGACCATGGCTCACTACCATTGAGCATGATCACCATGATTTGATCATATTGACCATAAGTGAACATGGTTTCATAATTTGTACTACTATTTGACCACAGATTAACATGGTTGGACATAATTGGCCTTGGTTGACTATACTTTTATATGATAGATTATAACAACCCATGTTGAAAACTTATGGATAATGTTGACCATGTTCAACCAAAGAGAAATTTTTTGACCATGTTTAACCATTGTAACCATGGTTGAGCATGGTTGGGCATTAAGAGTGGGTGGAGCATGGGTTGTTCTAGGATGTCTATGGTTAATCAAGGTTGACTAAGCTTGATCGTGGTTTACTATGGTTGACAATGGTTGACTCTGGCTAACTAAGGTTTTGTATGGTTGAAAATTGGTGATAATGAGTAACAATGTTTGATAGTGTTTGACTATGTTTATATTGTCTGATCTTGTATGACCTGGATGAGTTTGTTTGACCTTGTTTGACCATAGTTGAGCTATTGAAACATGGTTAAATATGGTCGATATATGGTTGACTATGGGTATACATGGTTAACTAATGATTGGAGTGTTTACTATGGATGACTATGGTCTACTATGTTCCACTATGATGCCTATGTTGACTATGATTAACCATGGTAAACCATGTTTCCCATGGGTGACCATTATTAACACGTTGACCATCGAGAGCATTATTGAAAATGGTTTGACCATACTTGATCTTGATTAACCATGATTTCCCAAGTTTTCTATGGTGTATGATGGTTGAATATTGCTAACTAAGGATGATGGTAGTTAGAATATGGTTGATTGTGGTTGAATAGGATTGAATATGATTAACTATAGTTACTATGATTGACTATGGTTGAGATATGTTTAAGACTAATTAAATTTGACTGTTACTAACTATGGTTTACAATTGATGAGGATAAATCATGGTTAATGATAGTTGATGATGGTTGATGACGATTGAGCATGGTTGATGAAGGGCTGATGAGAATGACCATAGTTGACCATGGTAGGCGATTGCTAAAAACGATTGACAATGATAAATTATGGTTAACTATAGTTTACCTCTAATGATCAAGCTAACCATGGTTGACAATTATTGAATTAGTTGAATATGGTTCAACTTGTTATCTGTGTTTGACGACGATAGCTTGATTGACCATATTTAAGCTTGTAAAAGCATGGTTGGCTATGGTCAAGTAAAGTTGACTATGTAGATGAATATGGCTGACCATGTTGACTATGTTTGATAAAGTGGTTCACCATGGATGGTAACGATGGCCATGGTTATTTATCGTGATCATGGTTGACCAATTTTTAGTTGTTTCGGGCATGCTTGAACATGGTTGACTATGTTTGAGTAGGTTGACTATGGTCAGTTATGGTTTATCATGTTTTTTTGTGTTAGATATGTTTAGTGTAGTTGATTATGTTGAATGTGATAACTATGGTTGATTATGTTGACTATGCTCAACCATGTTTTCATGGTTGACCATTGTGACCATGACAAGAAATTGTGACATTAAGAAATTGTGTCTATATTTGACCATCTTGACTACGGTTGGCCATGTTTGAAAATGAGGAATATATTATTATATAATAAACATGGAAAATCCCTAATATGATGTATATACCATTAGGGAATGCCATATATTTTTTGGGACATTGCAATAATATTTATTGTTGGTCTCATTGCAATGTCATTTCTTATTCTAGACATTGCGACAATGTCGATTATTCATAAAAATATGGCATTGTTCATATCATTGTGACATTGCTTGTTATTGATCACATTTGGATGACATTTAATATTCTTCACATTGCAATGGCATTTATTATTCATTACATTACAATATCATTTTTTGTTCATCACATTGAAAACAATTTAAAAGTTATTGAGGTCACATTGTGATAATGTTTATTATTTATCACATGCAACATGATTTATTATGCTGCACATTGCAACCATATTGACTATTGACCACATTGTGACATTGTTTGTCGCATTGTGACGTTTTTTGTTTTATCAACACATTCCAATGGCGTTTATTTTTTGTCATATTACGATGATAGATATTATTCATCACAGTGCAATGGTGTTTTTTATTTGACACATTGTAATAATGCTTAATATTCATCACCTTATGATGATGTTTATTATTCCTCACATTGCAACATCATTTATTGCTTGTCACATTGCGATGCCATTTATTGTTTAATACATTGTGACATTTTTTGTTCAAGTTGTTACATGGAGAACTACCTTAAAGGTTTTAAATTTATATTGTTGGTTACATTGTGATGATGTTTATTATTCACCACATTGTGACCTCATTTTTTAATCTGCATTTTGTGATAATGTGGATTGTTCATAATATTGTGACGTTATGTATTATTCATCATATTGCAATGTTATTTCTTATTTTTAACATTATAATGATAGATAATTTGGAATAATGATTACATTAGTAAATAGGTGGGATTTCGTTGTTAGATGTTAAGAGATTTCCTCAACCTTGTCTAGAATCTCTTGGACCTCATGAAGGAATATTTGAGTGCGTTGTAATTTGGTGTTGATATGTAGAATACGAATTGGTTTATGACTAATCTGTGCACTATATCTATTCCTCCATTTTTTTTATTGATATGAGAGCCTGTATGGGCTTCACTCCCTCCCGGGAAAGGCGAGGGAAATGGAAAAGATTTGAGATTTTGATTTCCATACATATATTATGTGTGAGTTTATATCTACTATCAAAATTTTTTCCCTCCATATATTTAATACGTACCATTTCTGTTCAATAGGATATTGTAAAACTGTAGGTGTCGTTTTGTTCTGAGACAACCTCTTGGAAAAGGGTTCTCGCTCTGCATAGATCATCGCCAGAGAGGATTTGATATAGATGGATAAGGAGGAATGGGGAGCCAATAGCTACGGTTCCATGAATGGGTTAAGACGTCGCAGGGACAATGTTTTCGAGGTCGATGTAAAGGGTGATGAGTACTGCTCCAATGAGAGTGACGTGGATGAGCATGTGGGGGTACCCGTGGAGATTGGGCAAAGGCTAGACCACGATTTGAATCATTTCGCGATGATTTACCCCTACATGTTTTCGCCAATTTTTTATGGTCTTTTGTCCTTCCACATATTTTTACGATGATTCCTACGATCAGATTAGTCTCTGCATATAGTTTTTTACAAGACCTTCTGATTTCTCCAAGTATTTATATGGCTTCCTGCGCGAGACATAGGTTCTAGCATCCAACCTATCAGTTCAACGGGGATATGTTTTGTGTATTTTTTTCTTGACTCAAACCTAGTGTCCATAACGAATTGTGAGGCCAAGACTAATTGCAAAACTATGAAGCTGCAAATTTGCAGCTCTCATTCACCTGAATTTGGCCTTCATAAAGATATAGGATGGCCATTTAATTCCTTATAAAACATCATATGATACTTTAATATTTTGTTAACACTACCCACAGAGAGTTCTTCATTTCCTTAGAGAATTATTCAGCGTTGTTGCTTACAGGTGGACTTGTCAGCTCATTGATGCATCCCCTAAGTGATCTTGCAAAGTTAATTAAAGACGGTCAGAGATGATTATGTCTTAAGTGAGTTGAATGGGAAGCTCAAAAATTGTGGTGGTGAAAAGAGCATTTTTCATATTGGGCGTAAGTGTCGAGGAAAACAAGTGTGACAAATGTGACATGTCAATTGTAATTTGTGATTTTTGTATTAATCTTTGTACTAATGTATTGAAAGCATTGAAGGGAGCACTTGGAATAATTCTTACATTAGTAAATAGGTAGGATTGGTTGTTGGTCCTTGAGAGATTTTCTCAACAAGAAAATATTTGTTTGGAATTTGTTGGATCTCATGAAACACTATTTATGTGCTTTGTAATTTGGCTTTGATATGTAGAATACGAATTGGTTTGTGAGTAATATGTGCACTATGTCTACTCCTCCATTTTTCTTGTAAATATTCTTTTTTCATTGCAATAAGGTGTGTTGTTCATCACATCACAACGGTTTTTCTTGCTCGTCAAATGAAGATGTTGTTTAATATTTATCATAACGAAATGCCATTTATTATTCATTACATTGAAACATCATTTATTGTTCATCATATTACGACATCATTTGTTGCTCAACACATTGTGAATTCTTTTTCTATTCATAGCATTACAAACAACCTTAAAGTTGTTAAAATTATATTGCAAACAAAAAAATAAAATAAATATTAAATATTAACCCTAATTAAATTAAATATTAGTATTAAAAACCTTTATAAAAATCTATTATTGTTAACCACAATAGTAACAACAAGAACAACATTGAAAATTAATAACATAAACATTAATAATATTAAAAATTTAAAATAGATATTATAAATACAAATAATGAATCATGCACGAGTAAACTATGTTATTTTTATGCCGTAATGCGTCTTATTTGAAAACAACTTACCTCCCTGCCCTTCTGTCATCGTTCTTAGCCTTCGGATTATTTGTTAGACGATAGAAAGTTGATCAGCCGTTGGATGATCATAACAAGTGAAGGTGTTCAGTTTTATAACGATTACCGGGTTGCTTGACAAACAGATGATCGGTTTTATAACTGTAAGAGCATTTTCTTTCTACACTTGTCCATTATAGTTGGAATGCATTTAAACAAGCTGCGGCATCCTTATAGTAACGCTCTGTTGAGTCAATGACCTTTGGTTGCGTTGTGCAAATACAAACTAGAGCCTATTCACAGGCAAAGAAATTGTTCATTTAAGCCAGAAAATGTCATGTTTTCATGATCGTTAACCAGGATTTTATTACACATTTGCTCATTTGTTCTTTAAAGTAGACACTGTTATGTTTTATATGTTGCTTCTTTTCCAAACCTAGATCTTGGTTCTTTTGCTTTTTTCTATTCTTGGTTCTTCACACTTCTTAGCATTAAAAAGTGTTAAAGAATTTTTTATTTGATTGTTTTTTTCATAAAATTTAAAAAAAAAGTGCTGACAAATGCCTTCTTGCAACAACTTGAATAAGGATGGATGCTTACCCCTACGTACATTTGTAGATATCAATGGAGGTTTTTGCCATTTTCTATGCCAAAATAATATCTGTCCATAGCACTATCCTCTTCAATCATATCATACTCGGAGAAGAACCGTATCAGAGGATGAACAAGTGCTTCCTCAGCTAATCAACGACTCGTCCAAGCTTTGTTTGGGGACTTCACTGGAATGGATTAAAATGTGCATTTCGTTTGGAAAATTAGTTTAAACCGCTCTGTCACTAGCCTTCACTGAAATGTGCAAATATGTTTGGGAAATTACTTAAAACTGTCAAAATGGATTTCAATTTCCAACCCATAATCATTTTCATTGACACTAATAGAAGCAACCGTGCATCATTTTCAGTCACACTATCTTTTACTTAACAAGGAGGGATGGTGTGTATAGCAGTTAATGTTTTTTTTTATTTCTTTGTTTATGGTTAAGAGGAATTTTTAACGCGTTGGTATCATTACGATGAGATTTAAATATAAAATAAGTTATTATGTTACTATCACAATTACAACACTTACAATGCCCAAAAAAATTTTAAATTTCATTATTTCTTTTTTTTTTTTCCGAAAGTACTATTTATTTTTATTTTTTAACGATATCCCTTACCTGCATAGCCTCATTCTTCCAAAACTCACAGGCTCACTAATGTAGCCTCTCTGTTACAAGTAAGTCTAAAAATTCCATAACTCAATGAAAGTCTATATATGCAATAAAGAAATGGGTAAACCTACCATTGAATTTTTATTTATTGAAATTATTGTAGTAATATATTAATAATATTTTGAAAAAAGTAATTTGATTGGATTAGTAATATCAGTTTAAATTTTTACTAAATTTTTATTTGTAAATTTAAATATTGGAAAAAAAATGAAAAAAAATAATAGAAGTTTTAGATACATTTTCTACATAAATTTACAATATTTCAATTGAAAATAGTTTTATATAGATTTAATAGCTTACATAAATTTAGAATATTTCAATTGAAAAATTACAGTTTTCTATGGGTAATAAATATACTAATTTACAAAATAATGGAAAAAATGAGAAAAAATAATAGAGGTGGTAAATACTTTTTTTTTCTTACATCAATTTACATTATTTTGATTAAAAATTAATGGTCTTTTAATGAGTGGTTTATACTAACTAATTCCTCATATACAGCTAAAAACTCCAAAAATTTGGGATCCAATTAATTTTATTAGGTAAAAATATAAGAAAACCTATTATATGTTGGTGGAAAATCTTTATATATGTAAATATAAGAATATGCATAACTTTAATCATAAATTAGGTTGCAAGTTTTTCTTTAATAAAATTATGAAAATATTTAGCCTAAATTTACTTAAAAATTTTAGTTTTACTCAAAAGCATGAAATTTCTATGAGTAGTAAATATAATAATTTACAAAATAATGGAAAAAGTGAGAAAAAATAATAGAGGTAGTAAATATTTTTTTCTTTTCTTACATAAATTTACATTATTTTAATTAAAAATAAATGGTCTTTTAATGAGTGGTTTATACTAACTAATTCCTCATATATAGCTAACAACTCCAAAAATTTGGGACCCAATTAATTTTATTAGGTAAAACTATAAGAGAACCTATTATATGTTGGTGGAAATTTAGTTTTACTCAAAAGAATGAAATTTCACTTGGAAAAAAATCATTAAATGCATTGGCTCAAAACTAAAGCAAAAGATTGTAACCAGTGAATTAGAGAAATTTTGGTGCCACATCTACATTGCACAACATCAAAATCTCATTGGATTAACTTTGAACCTTATTCTCTATTTTATTGATCTTTATCTTTGCTTGCTCCATTTTTGGCTCGGCACAATCAAAGTCTCGCCTTGGAAAAAAAAAAAAGGGTTTCCAAGAGCTTCAGGGTTTCAAAATTGCAGATCCACTAAAAACCTAACCTTTATTAAAGCCAATACTTCTATTAACTTCTTGATTCCATTCAAGAATTCCCTATAGCAGAGAACTTGAAGAAGAACCCTTTGGCCCCTAGGTAATATTCCCTTAGGTAATATTCTTGTAAAGGAGAAAGAAGATTTGTTGGAGAGTGGGTCAATCACACTCAATTAGAGCTTTCATGCCATAGTTGGTTATTGAGCTTTCATGCTATAGTTTATTTTTGTATCTTTTTTCAGCCATCAATGTTTGTTGTCCTATTAGTGTAACTGTATACCTATTAAGGTCTCTTTCAAAAAAAATTGCAACCACTTTGTATTTGTCCCTCTTCAAACCCTTTCCATTAGATTGAATCTTGGAATGATGCTTTATTATTTGTTGTCTACATTTTCTTATTTCGGCCCATTACGCACAGAATTTCATTAGGCTTGTTCCTTCACTTTTGACCATGTCTACCTTCTCATCTCTTGAAGAAATTGTCTCTTGGTAACTTCTATTATCATTCAATTAGGAAAACCACTCATTCTTTTCATGTCATGAATCTTTACTCTTTCTTTTCGTGTCATGAATCTCTCTTCTCTTCACCCTTTACATGAGAAAATTCATACTTCATTTCTACAATCCTTTTCATAAGGACTAAGTTTTTCACAATAATAACACTTGCATTTGATACCTCTCCTGAAGTTTCCTCTCCTTTATGCTTTGAAATTGGATTAATATCAGTTTAGAATATTTCAATTGAATAATAGAGGTAGTAAATACCTTTTTTTTCTTACATCAATTTACATTATTTTGATTAAAAATTAATGGTCTTTTAATGAGTGGTTTATACTAACTAATTCCTCATATATAGCTAACAACTCCAAAAATTTGGGACCCAATTAATTTTATTAGGTAAAAATATAAGAAAACCTATTATATGTTGGTGGAAAATCTTTATATATGTAAATATAAGAATATGCATAACTCTAATCATAGTTTCGAAGGTAGAAAATCATGATCTATTTCTTTATTTACAAAGCATTCATGTTGGAATAATTAGACAATGTATTTAACTTGAACATAGGAATCATGATTTGTAAGGCTCAAGAAAGTAGGATTGTAATATTTCATCGTTTGTTGATAAGTTTATGTCTTTCAATAGTTGTCAAAAACCATAAGTTAGTGTTATATGCTATCAAGGTAGAAAATCATGATCTATTTCTTTATTTACTAGGCATTCATGTTGGAATAATTAGACAATGTATTTAACTTGAACATAGGAATCATGATTGTAAGGCTCAAGAAAACAATATTGTGAGATTTCACCGTTTGTTGATAAGTTTATGTCTTTCAATAGTTGTCAAAAACCATAACTTAGTGTTATATGCTATCACCTTACGGCGTTTCTTTTGCAACATCTGGTGCAATTGCTAGTTTATGGTTCATCGTTGTTGAGAATATTTAATCTAGTGTACCATTATTAACTATGGGTGACCAAAGTTAACTACAATTTCTCTAGTGAAAGTTGATGTTGAGAGTTCATCCCATTGATAAGTAAGATTTGTTTGTGAAATTACAATATAAAGCGTTGATATTATTAAAAATATTGTTGTTAATATTAATGTTAATGTAAATAACAACATTATATTAAAATTAAAATGAATTGTTACTCGATAGATATTATTATATTAAAAATATATTAATATCCAAATTAATGTATTATTAGAATATTTTTAAAATAATTAATTATCTTATTAATAATATTTTTATAATATTAATATTAATGCTATCAATGTTAATGTTAATGTTAATATTAATATTAATGTTATTATTATTATTTAAATGTGATTAATAAAAAAAATTCAATATAATGGCACTATTATATTATAATAAAATAAATTATTATATCAAACAATGTTATTCCAGAATGATACTTAAATATTAATATTATTTATATAGTTAACAATATTATTGCTAATATCGCTCCAAGGGTTAGCTCAATTGGTTGAGTCTCAAGATTGAAAGGTCACAGGATCAAATCTTCTAGACGCTTGCAGGGTTGGGCATTAATGTTAAGTTGACAGTAGATCCCTTCGGGAGCATTTTCTATGATTTCTTAAGACCGCGTATGTAGCTCGTACATGTGTGCAAGCACATAAGAACATGAACCACCAAGGAAAAAATATTTAATAAAAAAATTATTATTACTAATATTTTAATTATTAGTATCGTATTTGTAGTACTATTTATATTAATAATAATTATATTTTTATTGTTAATGGTTAGAATATAAATATTCTTATTGTTGTTTAACAATATTAATATCATTACTATTTTTATTAACATTAGTAATGTTAATAATGTTAATATTATTAATTGAATGTTATTAGTATTAATGTATTGATAATATTATTGCTGTGAATATGATTAATATTGTATTAATAATATTGTTTTTAATATTATTGTAAATGTAGTTTATCAATTTTAATAATATTATTATTATTTAAATATTACTAATAATCAATAAGAATGCCATTAATATTAATAATGTTAATAAAATTTGATTTTAAAACATAAAATATTATCAGTAAGGTACATACTATTAAAATTATAAACACTAGCATTTTATTTTTGAAAATTTCAAAAAAAATGTATTAATGTTGAAGATAATCACATCTTAGTGCTCTAGAACGATGAAATATTAGACATATTAATTGAGAAAGTATATCCAAGAAGATCCATGCGGGCTTTGATTCAACAACCATACAAAAAAATCAACTTCCAAACATAATACAATATGAAAGAAACAAAGACATCGAACATATGAAACATAAACCACATGAGCCATCTAGCGTACGATGACCACAAAAGACACATAAGATTACAAACACATGCCACAAAACTTTCCTTGAGCATGTAATTTGAGGAAACCTACAATCGATCCAAAAAATATGCACGTCTTGAATGATACTTCATCTATCCAAAACAAATTGATTACACCAAGCCACTTCTCCAAATAAAGCCTAGACGAAGTAGAGCTTACACCGCAAATTGTCAATTGTCACCATGTGCACATACCCACAAAATATTGTTTGTAGGACCATGATAATAACATAATGGAGGACATGCAACCTGAGAAATGTGTGTTCAAGTAGATAGGTCTACTAAAAATGATATTGGGCCGAGGCGCAAGCTGTAGAAGACCTTGAATTGATACAAGGAGGTCAAGCCACAAAATAACCACAAGGAAATGCTCCTAAGACATTGCACTCTTTAGTTGATGCTATTCAACTACTATTAGAGGAATCAATTCTTCCATCATGACTAGAATTGTCAATTGGAAGAGTCAAATCCACTAGAAGATTCGTTAAATCACTAGAGTCTGAATATGCAATCAAGCAACCGTCCACACGACCCAACCACACACATATGTTATTATAATTGAAACAGTTATTGTGAAAGATGTGTTTGATTTCTTCAATATTAAAGAACATGTTATAATTTTTGGCTTTCTAATCCTTAAAGAGCAGGTCAAGAAATGTATTCAATTCTTGATCCAAAGAGAGGGAAAAAAGAAAACAAAATCTCTGTTTCTGAGAGCGGCCCAAATTGGGTATAAACTTGAACCCACTCCTAGCAATATTTGAATGAAAAAAATACCATTAGTCCATAGCATCATGAGCTTCCAATTGTAACATTTCATGACGATATTCCAAAGGGAATGAGCCAAAAGGAGTGGCCACAGATCCATAGGCAAGAAGTTGATCCCTTGGCACTGCAACATGACCGGAACCAACACGAACATGAATTATATGTTGCCTAGGAGCCATAACATACAAAACTAATGGAAACATTGAACAATATTATGCTAGTCCACGAACAAATTCACTGCCAAAAGGGCAAACAACCACCCCCTCTAAACTAGACTGCAATACCACCAGATCATTTCCTACCCTCTAACTCAAGGCCCAAATTTGAGTAGAGAATCAAACTTGAGACAACCAAGAGACACTCAAGGCCATACAAAGAAACACCCTTCCAACACATAGAATCGTGATAGATTCCAATTTAATAAAATTGAATTAGAAACCCCACACCCAATGAATGTCCCATATAAATATGAACCACTTAAAACACTAGCATAAAGTGCAGCTATGAAAAAAATATGACATTGAAAAGCAAACAAAATAAACAACAAAATCCAAATATCCAAATATAAAAGCCAATTCAATAGATAGAAAACCGGCTGCGATCTGAAGGGGCCGACTACAGGTATGGGCTCAACCTACCTATTGATGGGAGAGGCAAAGCTGGTACTATTGGACCTAACTCTTGTTCAAAAAGGAAGCAACTTGTTTGAGGTATTTACACCGCTATGTTGTTGTGAGTAAGAAGGTGTGACTTTACTTGATTCCTTCACTCACCAAACTAGAACCAAATCGAAAAATGCCCTAGATATCATCAACAAAAAACTAGGACTTGACAAGGGTAAAAAATGCCTTGGAATTAAGTCGCCAGCAGAAGAAACTCAAAGAAAACAACCACCAATTCAAACTCTTGCCTGAACTGAGCAAATCCATTCCAATCGGGTGATATTTAATATTGGGAAATGATAGATTGGCATGCCAACATTCCTCCCTTAGACATCACCACACCATCCTTTTTCTTGAAACAAATGTGATTATGGAACAACATCCAATACGAGTACTTCCTAATTATTGTACACACCACTAAAATTATTATAAAACTTAATTTTTAAAATGTAATTTTAATTATCAAAACTTAATTTTTAAAGTCTAATCCAAATTACATAAAAAGTATGTGAATGCTAAGGTTTTCTTAATATCTATTTATATATGAAAGTTATTTGTAGAAACTTTTATAAAGAATATTAAGATTAAATAGAGAGAATAACTAACCTTACTTTAAACGTTTCTCCTTAATGTGTGGAAATAAAACTAGCCTAGATTCATCTTAACTCCGGATCTATCAAGCACCAAGAGGGATCAAATCTGTCGAGGTGAAAACCTCTTTTTTGAGTGCAAAACTTGAGGAAAGGTTTTTACCTCAAGAGATTTGATCCCTCTCGGCGCTTGATAGATCCGGAGTTAAGATGGATCTAGGCTGGTTTCAGTCGTGTGCGACCAAGGAAAATCTATCGATAATATGAGGAACATATGCTTAATTTTATCAATAATATGTAAATACATCTAATATTAACATAACCATTTTAAATATGTTAAATATGTCTGAGATTTATTGAGTCATTTTAATTTTAAATTTGATTAGTTACCTAAGTTTGTTGAGATGATAAATATTGTAAAAAAAATTTAATGATGAAAAAAAATTTTGAATGCAAAGTGACAATGTAATAATATTGAATGATAGAAACTATAAATAATAAGAATGTAGTCAATTACGAATAGTCTTCATTGTGATCGATTTCAAACTATTTTCTTCTACTATTCTTATTTTCACCCATGTTAGTTTTGTCATATTTTCATATTGATTATTTGAAAAGGACAGTTGGGATGGTAAAGCATTTAAATATTCAGCTCGATCTGTTGTAGTAAACATCTACCTTGTCTCTCTTGCTCTCCAATATTAATAGGTTGAATTACTATAACACAAAAATCAATGTACATTGTCAATAATATTTTGTTCTTACACTGAAATCATTGCACACACACTATTAATCCAATGACTTTAAAATTAATGTACCGTCATATATCCAATTACATCAAATTAGAAATCAACATATAAACTGAAATCAATGCAAGTAATGCAAGAAATCAAATAATAATAGAAACAAACATCTACACTAAAATTAATGCATATAATGCAAGTAATAAAAAATGATTAGAAATCAACATTTACACTCAAATAAATGAGTCTAGTGCAGGTAGGAAAATAGGATTTAAAACCAACATCTACACTGAAATCAATGCATCTAGTGCAAGCAATCAAATAGGATTAGAAATCACCATCTACACTGAAATAAATGCATTTAGTGCAAGAAATCAAATAGGATTATAAATCATCTACATTTAAATCAATGCATTTAGTTAAATCATCTACATTTAAATCAATTTATTTAGTGCAAGCAATCAAATATGATTAGAGATCAACATCTACATTGAAATTAATGCATCTAGTGCAAGAAATCAAATAAGAATAGAAATCACCATCTACACTGAAATCAAGGCATTTAGTGAAAGAAATCAAATAGGATTAGAAATCACCATCTACACTGAAATCAATGCATTCATTGCAAGCAATCAAATAGGATTAAAAATAATCTACATTGAAATCATTTCATCTAGTGCAAGAAATCAAATATAACCAAAAATCAAAATCTACATTAAAATTAATGCATCTAGTGAAATCAATCAAATAGGATTAGAAATCGTCATCTACACTGAAATTAATGCATTTAGTGCAAGCAATCAAATAGTATTAGAAATCATCTACATTAAAATCAATCCATCTAGTGTAAGTAATCAAATATCAATAGAAATCAGCATCTACACCAAAATCAATTCATCTAGTGCAAGAAATAAAACAGGATTAGAGATCACCATCTACACTAAAATAAATGCATCTACTGCAAGAAATCTTCTTCCCTCTCTCCCCCATATATATCTATATATCCCTCCATCTCTCCTTTTTCTCTTTATCTCACCCCACCAAAGACACACTCTCTCTCACTCCATTTCTATCAATTTCCTTGTCCCTACCTCCTCTCCATCTATCTTTTTTTCTCTTCACCTTACTTCTATATCTATATCTCACTCTATCTCTCTATATCAACTCCAAAACATAAAATCTCTTTCTCCAATCTATCTATCTATCGATCTATCACTCCCTCCTCCTCCTCCTCTCTCTCTCTCTCTCTTTTCCCCTTCCCTTCCTCTCTCGCTTCTATCTCTCTTCCTTCTTGCTACCCTTTCGCCCTCTCTCTCCATTTTCTTTATCACTCCCTATCTCTCTCTCTCCATCTTCACCCTCTATGTCTTTATTCTTACCTCCCCCTCTCTCCCTCTCCATCTTCATATCTCTTTCCCTACCTCTCTTCACTCTCTCTCTTCCTTTCTCTCTTCCTTTCTCTCTTCCTTTCTCTCTTCCCCTCTCTCTCTCTATCTTCACCTTCCAACTTTGTTACCATATGCCTCTCTCTCTCCTTCTCTCCCCCCTTCTCTCCATATCTCCTTATTTTTCTCTTTATCTCACCCCAAAACATACACACTCCCTCTTCATCTCTCCCTTGTCACTCCCCCTCTCTCTCCACTACTCACTTTGTATGTATTTCTTCTTCTCTCCCTCTCTCCTCATCCAGCTCCATCTCTCAATACCTCCCTCTCTTCCCCTCCAAATCCATATTTCTATCCCTCCCTCTCTCCTCCCCTCTCTCCTCCTCTCTTTCAAGTCCCCTCTCTTTTCCTTCCACTCTCACCGTTTCTCTCCTACCTCCCTTTCTCTTCCCCCATCTCTCTCTCTCTCTCTCTCTCTCTCTCTCTCTCTCTCTCTCTCTATATATATATATAGATTCATCCCTCTCTCTCCCTCCAAATCCATATTTCTATCCCTACCTCTCTCCTCCCCTCTCTCCTCCTCTCTTTCAAGTCCCCTTTCTTTTCCTTCCCCTCTCTCCCTTTATCTCCTACCTCCCTTTCTCTTCCCCCATCTTTCTATCTGTCTCTCTCTCCCCTACAATCCTCTCTTTCCCCATCACTCTCTTCCTCTCTCTCATCATTCCTCTCTCGCCTCCTTCTATTTGACCCCCCAACTCTCTTTCTTTCTCTCTCTCTCTCTGTGTCCTCTCTCTTCCCCCATCACTCTATCTCACTCTCCAACTATCTTACTGTTACTCTCCCTTTATCCTTATCTCCCCCCTTGTCTCCATCACTCCCCCTTTCTTCTTCTCTCCCCCCTTGTCTCCATCACTCCTATGCATCTTTATCTCACCCATAAGCATACACACACTCTCTCCATCTCTCCCTTTTCACACCCTCTCTATGTATTTCTTCTTCATTTCCTCGCTCCGCCTCCAACTCCATATCTCTATCCCTCCTTCTCCCCTCCTCCTCTCATCCTTTCTCTCTCTCCCTTCCTCTCCTACCTCCCTCTCTCTTCCCCCTTCTTTCTCTCTCTCTCACTCTCTACCCTCCTATCCTCTCTCCTTCTCCCTCCTTCTCTCCTTATCTCTCTCCCACCTCCATCTTTATGTCTCCCTCTCCCTCTCTTACCCTTCTCTAGTTCTCTCTCTCTTCATTCCTCTTCTCCCCTCTCCTTCAATTTATCTCCATATCTCCCTTGTCACTCCCCCTATTTCTCCACCTCTATCATATATCATGATATATTAATATATATTACAATATAATAAATATAATGTTGTATTAATCTAAACATATTAAATTTAATAATATTAATATTTTAATATTAATGTTAGGGTTAATAATGTTTTTTTTTATTTGCATGGTATTAATAATAATTTGGTCCATGGTATATGGCCCTTATACTTCATATATAATTAGATGTTTATTTACCTTACCTCTTTATACCTCTTTTATATTTATTTATTTACCATACCTCTTTTATAAATATGTTATTTGGCCAATGGTATTATTAATAATTTGTTCCATAGGCTTCATTTAAATAAACCCTTTTTTTCAGTTTTTAGAATATAAATTGGTTTATTAAGTAAATATAAAAATCAATTTTATTTATTTACCATACATGTAGTTTATTTGTATTTTTATTTATTTACCATACCTCCTAAGTAATATAAAAAGAGGTTTTATCTATTTACCATATCTATGGTTTATTTATATTTTTACTTATTTACCATATTTTATTCATTTACCATTATCTCTTTTTTGAGTGTTAGTAAACCTCTTCATATTTTAAAGTTTATATCTTTTAAATTTATTTTTAATGAATTTTTAATTGTTCATTTATATGTTTATGTAAGTTATTGTTCAAGCCGACATTTTTTTTTGGCTTCCGACATACTTACACATCAGGGTCATACTGGGCTGTAGAATGCGCCTCTCAGCGCAAAAAAAAATTATAGTAAAAATGAAAATAATATCGATTTAAAAATGCAAAAAAAACTATTTGAGAGATCTTCATTTATTTATTTATAAAACATGATAAGAATATACCAATCATTTTAATTTTAAACCATATTATTCTAAACCATCTAATCAAAATTTACAATTAACGAAAAGATTAACGGAAACATTTAATAAGAGGAACGCATATGCACGTAAAAATAACCTACGAAAACATTTTCCATCAAAATTGAAAATCCTCGGTGAGCTTGTATTTAGTAAATTATTACAAATTTTCTTACCTAGAAATGGGTATTATTTTTAATAGATACATTCGCTATTACAAAGCGCGAATATAAAATTGCCGTTTCTCAAGTTCTTTATCGAACAAAATTTTACGAAGACTCGCTTCACTGAGCCACGGAGGAACCAACAAAATTCCTTCCCCCCGGCCTTTGGATTTCCTTCCAATCCGCCTGTAAATATGGAGCTTAAAACGCAATATTCGTTGACATCAAGGAACATGCATTTTCTGACGACATTGTTCACGCTTCGTTGCCACGTTCATGATGCCCGTCTAATTTACATTTTCCTATGAAGCATGCGCAAAGCGCATAAACCTTGATAGATATCACGTTCCACACATATATATATAATGATTAGAAAAACCTGTAATGCATGAAGCATAATAAACAAAATTAAAAACTGTTAAGTGGTGTATATATATAGAGAATTCTCTTAAAATGTATAAATAGTTTAGATGCTTAAAGTTTACAGTTCGCTTTTCTATCTCTTTCTCCCCATTACAGTGAATTTTGAAATGCATGAATTATTTATTTTATTAATAATTTTTTAAATATAAAATTTATAAAATAATTTTTAATTAAATAAATATAATATATATAAATACAAAATAATAATAAAAACTATTATAAGATTTAAAAACCATTATTATATAAAACATTTACCAAATTCAGTTCCTTTTACATTTAACTTTGCCAATTCTACACTTCGTATTTTGTACAGCCTAGAAATATTATAAAATTGGAATCATCAATCTCTAATTAGTCATATCGTGAAACAAGGAAAGCTGCATCGCAGCAAGTCCCTGCCTCGAGCGGGAGATTGAAAAAAATGCTAAAAAAGTTTTGAAGAAAATTAGTGGGAAGTTGGATCACTTCCAGAAGGTTAAGTTTGGTAGATCGGGATTAGTTTAGAAAAAAGCTTAGAATTATAGTCTTTCTATATAATATTTATTATTTATTGATCAAGAACTACTACAGCATTAATTGGATCTATTGTTGTTATGACTTGGTCAAAGAAGCTTTCTATATAATATTTATTGATCAAGAACTACCACAGCATCAATTGGATATATTGTTGTTTTGACTTGGTCAACGAAGGGAAGGAATGCTTTAAAATACATTTTAGTCTTACTTTTTATTGTGAAACTTGTGCAATAAAAACTTGGTTTTCTACACCAAATGATTATTTGTCTTGTAATGATCTTGCTTCTTGGGTTCTTTCCTTTATGTAATTGAAGTTTTATTGGCCTAAGAATCCTGGAAAATCTAGTGAACACCTAACTCTAGTAACCAAATGATGATTTGTGATGATTTGTCTAGTAATGGTTTGGCTTCATGGGTTCTTTCTTTTATGTAATTGAAGTTTTACTGGCCCACAAATAGTGGAAAATCTCGTGAACACCTAACTCGAGTAAGCTAATTCGCCATTAGCCTTAGTGATCTTTCCAAGTGGGGCACATTTGTTTCTACTATTAGCGTTTTCAACATATTTAGTTTATTTAGTTTGAAAGAGAATATGTGATTGAATCAAGGATAAGTGTGGAAAATCTAGTGAACACGTAACTCCAGTTATCTAGTTCAGCATTACCCTCAGTGATCTATCCGAGTGGGGCACATTTGCTTCTAGGATTAGCGTTTTCAACATATTCAATTCCAAAGAGAATCTGCAGTGGAATAAAGGATAAATGATATGCAATTTTCCTTTTACCTTTTTACGTCTCTTAAAGAGTTGATCCCAAAAAATAAAAAGTTAAAAGTTATGAGGTAAATAGTGGTGAAAATAAAATACAAATTTTTAGTGGGGAGAGCAAGCACGTGGCTTGCATGCAATATTATTTAAAATATTTTATTTTTAATAAAAATTTCTCTTAAATATTAAAATAAAATATGTAAAATAATGTTGCATGCCGCACAAGTGTGTCCATCGATAATCTTATATTGTGTAGCAGACAGTTTTAAATATTTGTGTGCTTGTCATGAGACGTTGTTCTCTGTTGAAAACCAGGGTATTGTGTAGAACATAGTTTTAAATATTTGTTTTCTTATAGTGAAACGTTGTATTATGTTGAAAACTAGGAAAGAAAAAATAAAGCATTGTAGGTAGTTTATTCACTTCTTATTGATCTAGTTGAGGTTTATTCACTTCCTATTGATCCAGTAGTTTAGAAGGATATTATCGTAGGTTGAAACAACTACTAGTAAGGCCATTGTGGGCTTTGGGATGAATCAAAATAAGCTTAGGGCGGAGAAGGCCAAAATTATTGACCTCGAGAGACCTTCCCACAAACTGAAGCTATCAGTAAATTCTCTCCTGCTAGTTGATGCCTCCTGAATAAAAGGTCTCTCTAGTCAGCCACCCAGGTTGTGTTGCAATTGCAATCACCTTTCTCACATAACATCATTATTTCAAGCTGCGTGAACGAGGGATGAATCACCTTTCCATCATAGCATCATTATTTCAAGCGGTGTGAATGAGGGCCGATTCTCAATCCCGATCGAATAGAGGCAGTAGTCGTGTTGTGTTACCTCCAATTTTGATTCCTATTATTTATATTTCTAGTCCCTAACCCGGTTAATCATTTAGAGGTTTGAAAGGCTCTGTCACGTTTTGAACTTAAAAAATAATATTTCTGGTCCCCAACTTGGTAAAGCATTTAGAGGCTTAAAAGGCTCTGTCAAGTTTTGAACTTAAAGACATCGAATTGTAAGATCACCTTAAATGAAAAGATGCATGTTATCCACCAGGGCTAGATTTATACTGTGTTATGTTGCTTCAGAAATCATAACTTCTCATTTTATGAATGCAACTGTCAGGATTTAAATGAAAAGTTGTTTGTTAGCCACCAACCTTTAAATGAAAAGATGTTACTTCAAAAATGTAGGGTTCGCCTTTATCCTAGATCTAAAATAGGATTTTATTTTCTTTCCTTGTAGCTCAAGCAGATTTGACATTTTTCTAAGTTATGTTTCTTAGTCTTTCTCAGGGTGGCTAAGAGCGGCACTCATCCTCATAGGATCAATGGCTTGAAATAGATTTGACATTTTTCTAAGTTATGTTTCTTATTCTTTCTCAGGGTAGCTGAGAGCGGCACTCATCCTCGTAGCATCAATGGCTTGAAAAAAAAAGACTCGTTTAGAACATATTCAAAAGTAGCTCAATGACTCTTATAGTATCCCATCATTATGTTATTTGTTTTTGGGGCTTTGGTTATTTTTTGGGGAAGTGTTTTTGGGAATGGACCAGTCCACAACCATCACAAACAAGAAAGACAGAAGCAATGTCAAGGAGGCAGTGGTGTGATAAATGATAAATGTCAAAATCAAGACAAATGCAAGGTTAAGGAGGCAGCAGAGTGAGAAATGGTCTGGACATGTCGATACATGCCAAGGTTTGTGAGGGAAGACCTTTGTATCTGCAAGTGGACACGCCAGGGAAGGAAGCCATCAAAGCTTCAGGTATTACAGAAGAAGTCTTTTTTTCTGTATTTATTTTTATTGTGTGACAAATTTTTTAGATAGAAATAATGTTGCAAGCTTAACATACTATAAGCAAATTCTTTAATATGAAATGTTATAAAAACGCTGACCAAATTCATGAATAAACATAACCATAATTAGAATTGATATGTGGTGCATAAAAATTAGAATTGATAGGTGGTGTATGTAGAGTTAGCATAGAAATAGACAAATTTATATACATTCCAGATAATTACCCTAAAACATTCAAATTGTTCCAGCTAATACCTAAGCAATTCAGATTGTTCCAGCTAATACTAGGCGCCTTCCTTTTCTTACCCAAGAAATTCAGACTATTCCAGCTTATACAAGGCCCCTTCCTCAGCTAAATTCTTCAGCTAATACTAGGTGCCTTCCTCTGCTTACATAAGAAATTCAGACTATTCCAGCTAATACCAGGTGCCACTATGTATCTCTTTTGAAGCGAGTGTATAGGTAAGTATTGTTTTTTGATATAATTTTTCCTACCAAGATAATTTACCAGCTCGCCCAGCAATAAAAGCGGAAAAAACTGTTGGTTCCCAGCAATAAAAGTGGAAAAAATTGTTGCTGGTAAACTATTGTCCAAAAAAATTGTTGATATTAAATAAAAAATTGTTGTTGTTGGTAAACTATTGTCCAAAAAAATTATTGTTGCTAAACTAAAATCTGTTGTTGCTAAACCATTGTTCCTCCAGACTCCTATTTTCTGGTGGCTACCAGACAACATTAAAGCATTTTCGATGGTTTTGGCAAGCAAATCTGACACTTACAGCCAAAAGAGAAAATGTTTCTTTCAAGATGCTTACTTACCTGAATACAGAAATTGTAAACAAAAACAAAAATACAGAAATTGTAAACAGAAACAAAAATACAGAAACATAAATTGTAGTAGTGTTTCTCTGTCCATTCTAATTCTCATACACTACAACTTACCTGAATACATAAATTGCAAACAGAAAAAAAAAATACAAAAACATAAATTGTAGTAGTGTTTCCCTGTCAGTCCCAGTTCTCATACATAGTTCAGTGCAGATATGAAATAATTTGAGATTTGTATTTGTATTTGCGCACCAACAACAGTTTTTGTTTTGTTATCTCTGGCTTCTCACCAAGAAAATAAATTGGTACTCACATGGCCTTCAAATAGTCACAATACATGCACATATCTGGCTATAGTATTCACATATACGTGTTTGGCTGCATGTGCCTAGTTCATGTGTTATGCCATGGTCCTACCTACTAACCAGATGTTGAGGAGGTAAATCCCCTCTGCGGACAGAGGCGATCCCTACTAGCCCAGATCGGGTCTAGCAACAATCAAACACGCTACAGTGCAGGTTCCTAATTGTAAATAAACCGACTTGCGAGGAAGGCTTACCTGGAATCCGACGTTGTCGTTTGTAGAAGAGGTGGTGCTCCCGTTCCTTCGCCCTGGCAGATCACAGCCCTCACGATCTCCATGATCGGACACCTGCACATGCAATAAACGACACAAACACAAGCATAAAATCCAGTGCATACAACTATATATCAGTCGAAGAGGATATAACTTATGAACATGATCAAGAACAAGAGTGGAACCATAACTGATAGTCACTTATCATTAAAGAGTCAAAAGAAGAATACAACCATAACTTCGACGCGGCACTCTCCTTCGGCGGGTCGTCAGCACAACATGTCTCGAAAAAGCCTGTCAGGGATGGGACAAGCCTCTCTCTCCAGATACTTGGCAATAGTCTCCTTGCTTGGATTTAGACTTAGGGAATCAAGAAGGCTTTTGGAGCATGAAAGCTCTTGGGAACTTAGAAATTCTGCCACTCTTTGGAACCTGCTTGCAATGGAAATGGGCAAGCTTTCATAGAAGGAGGAAGGGGAGTTGGGATCCCTATAATTATGGGATTGGCCCTATCATCAAGGAAGCTTCCATGAGAGGTGGCAAACCACTTCCTCTCCATGGAAATCCGTAGCCAAACCTCCCAACTCAAGATAGAAATCAGCCCAGTAATTTGTTAGGATGAAACTTCTGCGTTTTATTTTTAAAAAACACCTCTTAATATGGTTGGCACGGGTACGGCTCTATGACAGAGTGCCAATTGGCGCGCCCTCTTTGGAGGATTTCCCTCTTGGCGCGAGGGCTGAACTATGGAACCGCACCAATGGAAAAAGAGCTATTTCTGGGGTTTTCCGCAAGGAGATGTCTTTAGGGCAATTAAAGCTCATCTTCAGAGGGATGCAATGAAAGTATTTTCAAGTCTTAACTCTGCCCACAGGTCACGGAATGATCCCTCAAATGTGTGGGATGGGGATTGTAGGGACAGTGACAAATTGCTGTGTAACAGATGCCCCCTAAAGCATGAGGCCCAAAAGAGAGAGAGACGGGTGAAATGCTTTACGAGAACATGCCGACCGAAAACACCGCCATCAGAAAACCTGCGGAGCGAAGTACAACTGATATCTCAGATACATGATATATATGCGTGGTATGGGCGCAGCCATCCATAACAGAGTATACAATAATCTAGATCCAAGGCATGGACGCAGCGATCCAATGAAGATCGATAAATAGACTCAGGTATGGTCGCAGCCAGCCAATTACTGAGTCATGTAAATAATCATAATAATCCACAATATCGCAGCCTGGATTACAGCAGACACAATCCAGGGTCTTGTGCTCCATCTCGACCCGAACAAAGTACAAGTTCAAGCATGCAAATAAGTGAGCTGAAGTCGAGCATGCAAGAACATCATCTGATTACCAGCCAATGATGGAATCTGTTAACAAACACGAGAGGAACCACCAATAATGACAATGGCCCTCAAGGTACTATAGGTACAATCTACGGCATGCGAATCAATGAGCTGGTGTCGAACACCCGTAGAATCACTTGATCGAAGGCCAATGATGAAAACCTCACGTCGAATGTGACGAACCTGCCATTGAGGCATGCAGGCTCCAAGGTACCATGCAAGAGTCTCTAGACCATCTTCCTGGATAATGAGCTGAAGTCGACAGGAAGAGACCTTAATCGAAGGTGGGCCCTAATGTTTCCCACATCATCGACACGAGACAGAGGAACATGATGTTTTTTTTGAATCAGGATCATATGAGAATCAGAGGAAGGTTGATACTCGCAGAGGTCAACTTCTCTTGAACATGTAAACGGCACAACAGTGGACTTGGTAGTATTTGACATCAACAGATCAGAGGTCATGGTGACAAGGCAATGAGCAGATGAGAGGTCAAAAGGGATTATCCAAACCCACGGAGGCAAAGTGAAGAACGAGATGAGATGTCCCTAACCCGACACGAATGCAGACAAGTGCCATGTTCAAGAGCGACATACTGTCGACACGACAACGATGCTGGTTCCATTTTCCCCCACCATTTCTGGCGAGTACCCTTATTATTTTTTATAACAAGCTTGAAGGGGATAGCATATGCTTGTAATATAATTCTGCCCTTCGGGCGAATCCATCCTAGTACATTTAACGATCCCTAGGACGGAGTGACTCGAATAACGTCATTTCGACTGAATCCGATGTCGTCAGGGTTTAACGAGTCTGACAAAGGAAGAACTCAGCGTCTTTTCATATTTAGAGAGTTTGAAAAGATGGAAAAAAGTAAACTCCAGTGGTCCCTTTTCGTAGATAGTTCCCTGGAACCGAAAAGGTAGAAAACAATATCTGAGAAAACCTCCTAGTCGCGATAGGCTAGGGTATTCCTTTCTCGTAAATAATCCATCCCAGCCCGAAAAAGGAGTAAACGTATACTGGGTAGATGTCGATTCGTGTCCACTTTAACGAGATCGAAATGACAAGGGCCTCGGCAATCTTTTCATGTTTAGAGAGTCAGAAAAGAGCTGAAAGATGACTCCAGAGTGACTTTTTCGTGTATTTATCGAGTCCAAAAAAGTATAAAATACAACTCGTTTCACTGTTTCAGTTGCGTAAAAGACCTGTTGCTGCACAAAAAGGAAAGTGTAAAACCCATTTTCGACACAAATACATTAAAATATTCGGAAAAATAACTTTCAAAACCTATTTTGAGTTAAAAAAGTTATAAATATGTCAAATGGTAAAAATAGAACTACTTTTGACTATTTACCTCACCGGAGAGCAGCAGTGGTCCAGTTTGGTGTGCAAACTTCTGACAGTGATTACGACCGATACGGGCTACCATTCCGAGTTTCGTCAGTTCCAGGTAAGAGGCGCTTCTTCGCACTCCATTTCAATCCATTTTTTAACAGTTTTCCATCATGCATTAGATTTATGAGGCCACTTTTTTAATTTTTAGGGCTCCGCTCATTGGCGCGGGTATCGGGCACGGACCCGCGCCAATGAGATTTTACATGCAAAGGGCTCGCGCTAGCTGGCATGATTGTTCAGGAAACAGCCGCGCCAGCAGCGAAACCTCAATTTTCGCCTAAAAATTTGAGATTTTTAATCAAATTGAATGAAATTTGAAGCTCATCAGAGATCTAATTAAAGGTTTTGACCATGTTGATGCAGTGAACTGAGCAAAATGGTGATTGAGTGGAAAGAAAGGGAGCACGGTGAAGAAGATGAAAAAGCCATGGAAAATGAAGTTTGCATGAATGCCCTCAGGAACTGTGGGCTAAAAAATTTCTTCTTAACACCTTGTTTATGAGCTTAGCCCGAGCTTCTACAGTACTTGATCAATATGTGGGACGTAGATGAACAAGTATTCAAACTGCGGGACCAAGTGTTAGAACTGGAATTTGCTGACGTATACTTCATAACCGGATTATCGCGTAGAGGTCCAGTGCCCATACTGACAGGGCGCAGACCCTCTGGTGAGAGAATGGAGCAAGTGATGGCACGAGTGTGGCGAGGGGCACAAATAGGATCTGGAAGTGGAAAGGTGGACATCCATACCATTCCTGATCTGGCACTAAGAGTAGTGCTACATACCATCACGCGGGGTGCAGGGTCGTAGGCACCGCATGAGGCCATAAAGGCCCAAATTTTGTTGTCCTCAGAGTGTATGACTCCTCTATTGTTCGACTGGGCCATAGCAGTGACGATAAACATAAAGAGACAACTGACCAAATGAAAAAAAGCCAAGCTGAAACAGTTTGGCTATGGTTCTATCTTGGTATCGTTCATTCTGGAACTAATACCAATCTTCCAGGGCCAAGGTGCCATAGTAGCTGAGCCTATTCCACGAGAGCCAAGAATGGCTCATTGGGCAGAGCTAATTCCCAAAGCTGGAGGGGGCCAACAGATGTCCTGGAGGCCGGAGTTTTTTGGGTGGTTGCGGCGTCAGCTGATCGTAGTGGAAGACTGGCCATATGCCGGTACCGATTTCACTGGTGATCCAGATCTCCCACTGCCGTAGGGAGATGATTGGGACGAAGAGTTGGGTATGACCCCTTCTCTTTTGATTTTATATTTTATGATTTTTTTTTGTTAATACATGTTCCTCCTGAGACATTTTTATATGCATGCAGACGTGGGTCCAGAGAGATTAGCCAGTATGTCTCCTATCGCACGGAGGACTCTTCCCGCACCTGATCCTCAGGCAGAGGGTTCAGAGGGGGGGGAGTTAATCCAGAATCTCGAGGGCATCGCCCGAGGGATCCCAGACTACGCCCGACTAGCAGATGTACCGATGGCGTACCAGACACACACGGTGGGAGTGCCCAGTCGCCTCCACCGAATTCTGAGACGTTTAGTGCGTGCAGTTACCTGTTATCATGAGCACCATGCGGATTAGACTCCTAGGAATTTTATCATGCATATTTTTTGAGAGACGTGTTGTCTCCGGATGTATTAAGACAAACATATATATTTTTTGATTTACTGTGATGCACACTATCTAAACATTTTGATATATATATACATATCTATTTCTGGACGGATCTTTCTTTTTCATGTGATGATGATTTACAAATTGCGCAAATGTCTATCTAAAACCAAATTAGCTACTGCATCAGTTAACGCATTCATATGCCTAGGAATATGTTGGTATGTAATATAGTCAAAATTTATTTCCAGTAAACGAATACGCAGATACAGACTTAAGATGGATGGGTTTCTGACTGAATAATGACCGTTCAGTTGTAATACTACAAGTTGCGAGTCTAGATACACAAGTAATTCACGGATACCAAGGTTCACAGCCTCGGTTAATAATTCTAATACAACACTATATTCTGCGATGTTATTTGTAGTACGTCCCAGACACACACCTTGCAAGTTGACCAACTCACCAGCAGGATCGTAGATTACCCAGGCTACTGAAGACAGATTCCTGGTATTGTGGGAGGCACCATCCGCGAAACCAACAAACGGATGAATGGACATCTGCACAATCAGGAAGACCCGATCAGCAGAAAGATGCTTACATTGCAAACCACACCACACATGCACACAAATGAAAAACACACACTTATGTACACACACCACACCAAAAATCACTTCAGGCATAGTATTTTTTGAGGTACAGCCCATTTCTGGGTTGCACCAGTGGAATTCCTTCATAATCTATAAGCTCATAAGCCCCATTCTTCAAAACGCATTTTACTATGTAGGGCCCATGCCACATAGGTTGGAACTTGCCAGCCCTAGCTTATCATGTGCTTGATCGTAAAGGAGGACGAGGTCTCCTTCAACAAAGGAATGAGGAGAAACCGATTGATCGAAGTGAGCTTTGACCCGCTTCTTTTGTGCTTCAATAACTAAAGCAGCTAAGCGGCGGTTTTCATCTAACCGTTCCAGATACAAAAGACACTCTTCCTCAGCAGAAGTGTCGGGTAGAAGTTCCACAGCTAACTTCAACGAAGGAATCTCACATTCAACCGGAAGAGTTGCTTCCAGACCATACACCAATTGAAATGGTGTGAATCCAGTTGCACTCTTTGCAGATGTCCGGTATGCCCATAGAGCTGAGAACAGTTGGAGGTGCCAATTGGATTTGTGGATACTAACTGTTCGTTGAAGCATAGTGACCAGAACATTGTTCACTGCTTCAACCTGGCCGTTTGCCTGAGGGTAATACGGCGTTGAGCTATCATGACGTAAGCCCAACTTTGAAGTCAGCTCAGCCATCATATAATCTCGGAAATGAGTACCGTGGTCAGCAACGATGGCTTGCGGGACCCCGAAACGTGCGATGATATGGTTGAATATGAATTGGGCAGTTGTCTTACCGTCGGCAACTAGTGTAGGCATCGCTTCGGCCCACTTGGTGAAGTAGTCGACAGCGACAATGATATACGCATGCCCCCCGGCCGAGTCGGGGTTACACGTCATAAAATCCACACCCCATTTCGTAAAAGGGCCGATGGTAATAACATGATGCAAAGGGAGAGGCGGCGCGTGCATCTTGCGCTGAAACACCTGGCACGCGTGACATTTACGGACTGCAACGATACAGTCTTTGAATATTGATGGCCAGAAATAACCTGCTCGCAGAATCTTCTGGGCAGTAGCATATCCGGACATATGTCCACCACAAGCGCCACTGTGGCAGTCATTTAGAACCCTTTCAGCCTCTTCCAAGGTTAGGCACCGACGGAGCACCGAATCTTCTCCAACATGGTATAAGGTATCTCCTATGATACGATAGGGTTGAGACTGATGCCGAATCCGACGTCGGGCATCTTTAGTCAAATCAGACCGAAATGTGGAGGTCTGAAGATACACGATTATGTCGCCATACCAAGGGTCGCGAGTACTGATGAGGAAAAGAGTTTTGTCCAGGATATGATCCTCGGAAAGTGAAGGAGCGGAATCTGTCGGGAGAGAGCATATAAGATTTGTGAAAACCAATGATTTCTTTGACTTAGCGGTAGTGAACTCTAAGTCAAACTCCTACAGGATAACGATCCATTTGGAGTATTTTCCCCCCAGCAACTGTCTAGAGAGAATATATGTCATGGGGTTGCAATCCGAAACCACTGTTATCGAACGCAATAGGATGTAATGGCGAAAGCGCTGCACATCGTGTACTGCGGCTAACGCCAACTTCTCGACGTGATCATAACGCATTTCTGTATCGAGTAGGTTTCGCGATAGATAATAAACGACATGTTCATTACCATCGTCATCATCTTGCACTAGAACCATAGCAATGGTGCTAAACGCGGCGGTGAGATATAAAGTGAAATCGCGGCGATAATCAGGTGGAAGAAGCAAAGGAGCATTAACCAATAACGTCTTTAGCTTCTCAAAGGACTGCTGAGTAGTTTCGTCCCAATGGAAGGGAACATTCTGCTTTAATAGGCGTGTGAATCCTTTAGCCACCTCCGCGTAGTTTGGGATAAAGCGTCGAAGGAAGTTCGCTTTTCCCTGCAGACTCTATAACTGATATAACGAGGAGGGTGATGGGAGGTTGATGATAGCCTCGAATTTTAAAGGGTCAAGCTGAATTCCGTCTTTGGAGACTATGAATCCAAAAAGACGGCCATAATCCACGCAGAAGACGCACTTATGAGGATTGAGCCTAATATTGTAGCGCCTACAGCGGAGGAAAATCTGGCGGAGGTGTTCAGGGTGGTCCTATCGCCTAGCTGAATGAGCTGGCAAGTCGTCTAGATAAGGCTGGACGATATGGCGAATGTCATGGAAAGCATAAGACATCGCACGCTGAAAAGTGGCTCCAGTGTTCTTCAAGCCGAACGGGAGCTTTTTATACGCGAAAGTACCCCACGGACAGATGAATGTAGTCTTATGTTGATCCTCGGGTGCAATATTGATCTGATTATACCCTGAGAAACCGTCCATCAAGGAATAAATCTCACTTCCGGCACACTCGTCGATAATCTGGTCTATGAACGGAGTGGGATAGTTATCTTTTGGACAGGCGCGATTGATGTCGCGGTAATCGACACAGACCCTAATAGTACCCTGCTTTTTATCAACAGGAACAATGTTAGAAACCCATTCTCTGAGGGGGATGGGATAAATAAAGCCCGCGTTCAGAAGTTTTTCAACTTCTGCCTTAATTGCAGCGGCTTTCCGAGGATGCATGGGGCATAAACGTTGGCGCACGGGCTTCGCACCTGTATAGGTTGGAATCTCATGCACTACGATACTGGGACCAATCCCCGGCATTTCCTCGTAGGACCAGGTGAACACATCTCTGAATTCTTTGAAAATATCAGTATAGACTTGAATCTCATCAGGAGAACAAGTCACTCCCACGTGAATATTCTCAACGATCCCCAATTTAACAGAGATGTTGATCGGGATGGTTTGAGTGATATTACTCAAGTTTCCCTCCGAAAAAACCTCGTGCGTCAAAATGGGCGTTTGAAGAGGAGGAGTAGGAACCTGAGATGCATAACGCTCCAGACATTCAGACATTGCCCCAAAGCTAGGCATAAAAGAGGAGCGATGATGTCCATCACCCCAAGGCAGCTCCTCGAGAGACATAGTTTCAATGATGGCTTCATCGGAAGGAAAAGTCTCTTTGAGAGGATCAGGCGAATCAGCCTGACCAAGCCAGGGGGATTGGGAGTAAACATCTAGAGCCATGCTCAAAGGAGCATGCTGAGGAGGTGGAGGATCAGATGCAACAAAAATTTCACAGTAGCTGATCTCTACTGGAGTCAAGGGCATTGATTCTCCAAACTCAAACACCTGCTCAGGCACAGGAATAAGCCAGGGGTCATTGGACCTGGAAATCATGTTAACTTGAGTGGTGTGCAGTGGTGGTGCGGGAAAGATACCCATGAGGACGGGGTCTTTAAAGAGACCAGATCCTACACTGTCAGGGGGATTCAGAATGTGGTCCACGTATGGTACGTTGTTCTCGGAAGTAGAGGTGAAGAAGGACAACTGATCCACCGTGACGATTTTTCCCTCGTGAGGGAACTTAAGAAGGCGAAAGACGGTGGATGGCATGCATAGCATGGCATGAGTCCATCTGCAACCAAGAAGTATGTTGTAGTTGAGCCTGGCGTCGACTACTTCTACTTCTACGTTGACAGTCTTCCCCTGTCGCTAAACTCTCGAGAACACCCAGGGGTTTGGATTCCCGACCATCAAATGCCTCGAGGGCATTGGGAGATGACGCAAGGGCTGGAGAGCCAATGGCCTTCCAGCAAGCGGATGACATGACGCAGGTAGAAGCACCTTCATCCACAATGGCCCTATGGATGTTAAGACTGTTAATCCCGACTTGAATAACAAGAGCTATCTGATGTGGAAGTCGGGGGGAGAAATTCTCTAAATCGAAGGCGAGAAGACTCGAATTGGCGGGGTCAATGCCACTGATCGCAGACAATAAAGCCTTCCGTTGCGAAGGACAACTTTGAAGAACTTCTAGTGCAGACATAGCAGAAGGTGCCTGTGCCAAATCCTCAACAATGCTGTAATGTTGAGCGGCACGAGCATTCGGATTATAAGAAGATCTTCGAAGAACACCTTTAGAAGGTGGCTTCACAACAAGTTGAGGAGTAGGCTTCTCGATTTCCAATGAACCGGAGACAGGTGGGGGAGGCGGTCCATCTGCAACTGCCTTCCTAGGTGCCTGCCGCGATTCGTTGTAATCCTTCGAACGCGTAGCGATGGAGATAGGTGCAACACTCTTCATCATGAAAACTTGGGACCCAAATGGTGCAGATGGTGACGGCTGTTCGACCATCTGGGTCTGCTGAGACGGGAATGGCTCCTTAAGAACTGTCGGAGGTCCTTTTGAGCCCTTGAGAAGTTGACTAACTTTGGATCATCTTGGACAATCCTTAGTATAATGGTATCCTTCACAAATGAGGCAAGGGTACTTCGGTTTACGGTGAGAGCCATCCTCAGTGCGAGATTGGGATTCTGGCCTCAAGGCATCAGGTTTGGATTTACCTTTGCGCTTATTTTTCTCTTTGGAGGCTTTCTCCATAGGATTGGCCTAAACGGCATTCACCTCCGCGGTTTTGCCAGAATCTGATGGAGCGGGATTAGCAGGAGTATTGTTGGAAGAATTATATTTCTGCTTCCCAAAATGAAGATTTCTTCGAATTCTGAGATACAGAACCAATGACACCATCCACTGCGGGGGTAGGTGGAGCCTTAGAGGTTCCGGACCGTGGGGCATCAGGAAAGATATCATAAAGCGTGCCGGACTGAGAATATACAAGATCCAAATATTGGGCATGCGCAATGGCTTGCTCCTCCGTCACACACGCTCCCATCGCAATATCTTGGGCGATTTTGTTCACAAAGGAGGTGGTGAACCAGTGAGTTAGTATCTGATCAGGTATATGAAACTTGATCAGTCTACGATGGCGTCGCCACTCATGAATGTGATGGGAGATGTGAGTGGCCTTGTCCTACTTCAAAGAAGTCAGGAGGTGCGTCCCGGCTTCATAACGAACCGGTAACTGAAAGTGCGTCAGAAAAGCCATGGCTAAGGAATTGAAATCTTGGAAGATACCACGGGATAACTCGATGTACCACTTAGCAGCAGCTCCAGTTAAAGTGCGCTAGAAAAGGCGCAGACGAATCGAATCGTCGACCCAAGAGTTAGACGAACACCAAAGATGATACGTCATCACATGCGCTTGGGGGTCTTCTCCAGCTTTTCCCTCAAACTTGGGACAATCGCCTGGTATCTTGGTAGGAACCGAAGGCCAATACAGATTATGTAAAATCGGGTCATTGGTCAGTTTTGAAACATCCGGCAACTCCAAGGTAGCCAGGAACGGTAATGGCGGATTAACTGGCATGCCAGGCCCGGGATGAGGACCGGTACCTGTACTCCACAATGGTTGTGAATATCCTTGCCCCCATGGGTTCTTTCCCGTAGGATTCTGACCGTAGGGGGTATAGGTCATATAACCAGACTGATTTGGATGCTGGTAACCAGTGTGTGGGGCTTCATAACCAGAGTGTGGACCCTGGTTAGGATTCGGCCCTGTATAAGTAGCATTTGGATTTGGCTGCTGAGTATAGGTATAACCGGGTGGAGGAGGATAATACTGAGAGCCTCTAGGGTGGTTATAATTCGGTTGAGATTGACCATGAGGATAATAACCGCCCTGAGGATGAGTCGGCTGCTGATAGGTGGAACCCTGCAGAGCCTGATAACTAGGGCGCAACTGTTGATTTGGTTGCGGCATCGAATGAATCGGCTGCTGGGCAGGGTTAATAGAATGAGCGGGCTGCCCTAAGTGAACAGGTTGACTCGACTAAGAGGGCTGCCCTGAATGAACAGGTTGACCCGGATAAACAGGTGGCGCTGGTTGCGCAGGCTGACCTGGCTGCAAAGGAGCCCCAGGTTGTACCGGATGGGCCGATTGGCCTGGTGGAAGAATAGGGCCAGGTGTTTGCTGGTAACCGGCTTGACCTGGAGCAGAACCATAGGATGGTCTCAGCTGATATGAAACGTTAGAAACAACAGGATACTGCGGTTGCATAGGCTGAGAAGGCTGGATTTGCCCCCGAGGACCATAGACCGGTCCCGGTTGGTACCCCGGCTGAGGTTGTACAGGTTGACCGGAAGGGCTATAATACTATCCTTGCGGACTGTATGACGGCCCTTGCTGGCCCGCAGGATAGCCTTGCATGGGTTGCCCCTGTGGGTCATAAGGATAGCCAGGTTGGCCCGAAGGTTGGCCTTGGAAAGGTTGCCTTTGCGGGTTATAAGCCTGGTTATAAGGTAAACGTTGAGCATGGAGGTAAGCCTCAGGAGCAGGTAGACACAAAATTTCCCCGTGCTCATCATACTGACCTGGAAAAGCATACACGGGTGTACCATCCTGTGCATAGTGCGAAAAGTAAGAGCGGTTGGGATCTTGGGAGGATGGTCCAACCTCGGGGTTCGGCTGCAGCAGGGACAACCGATACTCCTCCGGAGAGATATTCTCCGGTACAACAGTAGCTAGATAAATGTCTTCAGGAGACGTCACAGCCCTAGCAGAGGGTGTCGTGACAACGGGTGACGAGGCGGCCACACAAACAGTGGGCCAAACGGGTACAGAAGTAACGGGTGTCTGAGGAGACACCCCCGGTGAAGGAGAAGTTGGCCTCGGAGAAGGAGCTAAGACTGCCATAGAGGCAGCAGCGGAAATGATCTGACCCAAAGACTTGTACCCCGGTGGTAATGAGGGACTGGCTGTTGACATAACAACTGATTCAGAGTTGTCTCCCGGAAACAATCTTCGTGGGAAGAGCTGATAGTCTTCACCAGACATTGGAATTTCCTCACCAGAATCACTCATGGTTGAGCCTGCCGCTAGATCTCGCAATAGATGGCGGGGACTAGGAGGAAAAACAGCAGCTATAAAAGGCGAACCCGATGTAAGAGAAAGGAAATCAGCTCCTAATCTCAATTCAGACACAGGGTCTGAAAAGGGCCAATCGAACTCAACTGGTCCCCCAAAGGGTTGCTCAGAAAGAACCGGTCCCCTGTCAGGAAAATCGGAAAAAACGGGTTGTTGTGGTTCAGCAGAGGATTAGGACACCTTTGATGAATCGGCCGTGTAAGGACTACCAGTAGACGAAACAGAGGGTTTCGCCACTGTGACAAAAACAACAAGAGAAAAGATCAAACACACACACGGGATGAAAAAGAGTCAAGACACACGATCAAAACCTAGAGGGGTCTCCCTTTATATATGCGATGGTACGGGGAGCACAAATCCATACTAGCACTGTATAAAGCCAAAAGGCGAATGACAGCTACCAGGTTTAAAGACGTCAGAACACGTCTCTAGCCTAGACCTCTAAATGTGTTTTGTTAGATTTCAATGCTGCCTTAGTGTAAATTGAGTAGATTTTAAAGTTGATCTTCAATTACGTTTCAGTTTTCAGGCCCTAACGAATGTGCTGTCTCAAAAATCTCTTAAATGCAAAACTACATAACACAGTACACCATTTTGTTCGATGAAAACTAGCTACAGAAGATTTGAGAGTTTTTACACAAACAAAATGATCAAAAGACAATCAATGACATCTCTAATGCAACTAATGAAACTAAAAACTTTTCTCTCAAATTCACTAAATACTAGTAAAATGGAAAAGATTTCAATTTTCACTAATCAACTAATAAGCAAAAGAGATTTTTTTTATTTTCAATGTTTGATAGCTAGATGCACTAAACACACCGAAAACAAATAAGAAACAATTCGAGAAATGATATTAAGAGAGCAAAACAAACAAATTTCACTCAACAGCACAAACAATCAGATCTCAAATCGACAAAAAGTCTCTCAAAACCAAGAAAAGTCCCGAAGAGACCAATGAGCCGTGTGATCTAGGCACAAAATGAAGCAAAGTGAAATTCAAATGAAATGAAATCAGTCACTCAAAAAACACAACAATATGATAGACAGCTGTCAAACGAATGCAAGGAAGAAATCCCACAGCCGACTGAATGAACGGAAACCAAAAACTCCCAAGGGAGGCTCAACTCACAAAGGCATCTAGATGCCATAAGGCTCGTATGCAAAATTGAAAGAAATAGGCAAACAACCAAAGGAAGGAGGCTCCACCCAGTCAAACCAGGCTCCAGTGCACTCAAACAGCCGAAAAATCAAGATCAAAATCACAAGTCAGCCTCAGAAAGCTTGAAACACAGCAAACCCTAATAGCTCACAGGATTGGCGTGACTGTGAGCTTGAAATTAGTGCCAGAAATGCAATGGTGCGGGTGATACACAGGCAACGTGCGCCAATCAGCGCGACTGTTATGCTAAAAAGTGCGCCAACCAAGTTTACTATGGAAAAAAAATAAAAAAACAAGCAATCTCAGACACAGACAAGTGAAAATAAGGCTAAAACAAAGCCAAACAAACAAGAAAATCCAGTCCAAAGAGTTGACCAAGCAAGCAAGACCAAGAAGTTAACCGGAAAGAGAAGACAAAACTCCAAGTTGTCCAGTCCGTAAACCAAACCGAAGATCGACTAAAGCAGCGTTGATCTACTCCGCTAATGCAGAGAAAAAGCGTTTCGAAGGCTATTTGGCTGTGTTTCAGACTCCGTCTATAGTTTACAAATCAAACAACAAGCTGAGTCCCCAGCGGAGTCGCAAAATTGTTGAGGAGTTAAATCCCCTTTACGGACAAAGGCGATCCCTACTAGTCCAGATCGGGTCTAGCAACAATCAAACACGCTACAGTGCAGGTTCCTAATTGTAAATAAAATGACTTGAGAGGAAGGCTTACCTGGAATCCGACGCTGTCATTTGTATAAGAGGTGGTGCTCCCGTTCCTTCGCCCTGGCAGATCACAGCCCTCACGATCTCCGTGATCAGACACCTGCACATGCAAGAAACAACACAAACGCAATCATAAAATCCAGTGCATACAACTACATATCATTCGAAGAGGATATAACTCATGAACATGATCAAGAACAAGAGTGGAACCATAACCGATAGTCGCTTATCATTAAAGAGTCAAAAGAAGAATACAACCATAGGTTCGACGCGGCACTCTCCTTCAGCGGGTCATCAGCACAACATGTCTCGAAAAAGCCTGTCAGGGATGGGACAAGCCTCTCTCTCCAGATACTTGGCAATAGTCTCCTTGCTTGGATTTAGCCTTAGGGAATCAAGAAGGCTTTTGCAGCATGAAAGCTCTTGGGAACTTAGAAATTCTGCCACTCTTTGGAACTCGATTGCAATGGAAATGGGCAGGATTTTATAGAAGGAGGAAGGGGAGTTGGGATCCCTATAATTATGGGATTGGCTCTATCATCAAGGAAGCTTCCATGAGAGGTGGCAAACCACTTCCTCTCCATGGAAATCCGTAGCCAAACCTCCCAACTCAAGATAGAAATCAGCCTAGTAATTTGTTAGGATGAAACTTCCGCCTTTTATTTTTAAAAAACACCTCTTAATATGGTTGGCGCGGGTACGACTCTATGACAGAGCGCCAATTGGCGCGCCCTCTTTGGAGGATTTCCCTCTTGGCGTGAGGGCTGAACTATGGAACCGCGTCAATGGAAAAAGCGCTATTTCTGGGGTTTTCTGCAAGGAGATTTCTTTAGGGAAATTAAAGCTCATCTTCAGAGGGATTCAATGAAAGTATTTTCATGTCTTAACTCTGCCCACAGGTCACGGAATGAGCCCTCCAATGTGCAGGATGCGGATTGTAGGGACAGTGACAAATTGCTGTGTAACACCAGATATGAGACACGTCTAAATATTTAGACAGGATATAAGCTATGTACACTAATGAAACATAACATTTAATGCCTAATGAACTAATGCTAGCATTAGTTTCTCTTCAAAAAAATATTAATGAACTTAATCTTTTTACTCATAAAAATATATAGTTCATATAACATCTCGCCTCGGGGAGAGGCCAAATAAGATCATCAAAAATTTTATTGGTCTTACAAATTATTCAGTTAATTTGATTGGCTTAACAAATGTATGAGAGATAATATTTCATAAAAAAGCAAGAAAAAATTTAGGTTAGCGACAGGAATTAATTAGTGTCTAGAAAAATTTCGATTACTATAATCCCTGCCATGCCACAAGCGGCAGGGACTAATAAGATCACCACTCTTGTATATACATCGTCCTTTATATTGTGGACAACCTTTATGACCATGTTGTTCTATTTAAAAGTCATTTGTACAAATACATTAAATTAAAAAAGGCAAACATGTTTATTGTATTGTGGACAACCTTTCTGACCATGTTCTCATATTTAAAAGTCATGTGTACCAATACATTAATAAAAAAAATACCAAATACAAACATACACATAAGAAAATCTTAACATACACATAAGAAAATCTTTTTTCAAAAATAATATTTTATGAGAAAAAACATCTTGTTCTACATCACATAAAATCATGTCATTCACAATTTTAAAACAAACTTATATATTACATCAATGCACTTCTACCATTGTTTCAGTCACAATTTTTCCTTTTTATGCCACTTCGAAATGGTTAAACAAGATATATTTATTTGCGTGGCATCACCTTCATGATTCTCGATGCTCGTTTGCTATTATCCAAACCGTACATTAGATGCTACAATGTTGTAGAATTGTTTATCATTTTCTTACTTTCTTCATAGAACTTGATATAATGTCATTTATTGGTTACCACGATACTCTTACTTATTCTTTTCAATTGGTTTCGAGATTTTTTTTCTATTGGTTTATTATTATTTTTTTGGGTAGTGGTAGAATATTTTTTTATATCAAATAATGATATTAAAATGATTGATTCATAACTATAATGATTAAAATGATTGATTCATAAAATTAATTTATTTGAAATAGGATGATTACTATATATATAAAATTTATTTACTTTAGAATAATTTTCTTGAAATATCTTGAAAGGAACTATTAATATCTAACTAATTTACATAGTCATTCTTAATAATTGATATTTTCTATATAAATTTCTAGATAATATTAGCCTTGTAAGAGAAACTACACTATCTAATGCTTCCCCTTAATTTTAACATAAGAATTGTCTCTAAAATTCAAATGTTTTTAATGGCAATGGCTTGGTCAAATTCACTCCTAATTGGCCCTAAGACTTACACAAATTTAGAATAATGTTCTCATTATTACCAAAGTTACTAATGAAATGATTAGATGTGTTAATGTGTTTACTTTTCCAATGAAAAAATAATTCTTAAATGGTATAATGGCTAAACTACTATCACAAAAATTGGGATTTGGCTCTACTAATGTAACTCCAACATATTCTTGTTTAGCTAAAGATATAATGGCAGTGGCCTTTTCCTTGGTTTCCCATGAATTTAAACCTGTACCTAAATGCAAATCATAAATGGAAGTATTATTCCAATCATAAAAGATAATTAAAAAATCATTTTTTGTGTTTCAAACAAGAATATTATCTTTGAAAGTCGAACAAATGAACTGATAATCTATTGTAAATGCAATGTAATTTAATATTCTTTTACAACCTTCCAATGATAGTTTTTTCGAGACTACAAGAATATGGAAATTAATCTTACTCTACTCATGATATCTAGCCTAGTATCTCGAAGATAGATGAGGTTGCGTGTAATTCTCTTGTATAAAGTATGACCAATTAATGATCCAACTCTCTCCTTTAGCTAGTTTTGTAACATGTTGCAACTATTGTACATACCATTTTTCTTCTATCCATTACAAACCCTTATAAAATATTGGCATACTTTTATCAACAAATAAATTTATTTTTTTCATATCGCTTAACCTCAATTCTAAAAGAATACTTCATAGGACCAATATTAATCGTTTCAAACTCTATCTCCATGGATACTTTGAAATCATCCAAAAATAAAATTCATAGGTATAACATATTATCGACAGAAAGGAAATAAATTAAAATATTAACTTCTTGGTTAATTTTGGTGTAAAGTGTGCATTTATTATTGCCTCCCTTTAACCCATTGTTTAGAAAATAGGAATCAATGTAGTTATGCTAACCTCATGGAGCTTGCTGCAAACCATGGAATAATTTCTTTAGCCTTTAAATTTTGTGCTCTTTCCCCTTGGATTCAATTCCTACTAAGTAATCCATATAAACTATTTCTTCTAAAATTCCCTTAGAAAAATTGGATTCAACATCCACTTAAAAAACAAAACAATTGTTTTGTGGTACAATTGACAAAATTTCTTTTCTATGTATAAACTTACCATTAGAGAAAATATATCAACATAGCCAATATCATTTTGTTGGCAAATTTTTTTTTTAATAAGTTTAACTTTATTCTTTTCAACTTTCCCTTTCCAATTAAGCTCTGTTGTAAGCTTGTTTTACTCTAATTTTTGTTTTCCTTAATGGAAGATCTATATGATCCCATGTGTACTTCTTCTTAATTGCATCAATTTCTTTACTCATAGCTTGAATGAACTATTCTTCCCCTAATTCTTCCTCAAAGGACATTCAAAACAATAAATATAATGGATGGTACACTTCATGATCTAGAACATCATGTTGTGCATCTATTTCTCTTAATATTCCCATTTTTAGGTTCACTAGAGATGTTACTATGGTTCTGAATCATTAATAGTAGAATTATTGTGAATTGTTTGTCATTATTTTCTTGAATATTATCTTCCTACAACACTAAATTATTGGTTGTGGAGCTTTATATCTTGTGTAGTTCATTTTTTGATCTTATTCTAGAAAATGAATATGACTTCCAACAATTTTATTAACTTGATCATGACATGTCTAGTATTTGTTGAATTTAACATCCCTACTTAACCTAATTTTTTGTAACATGATTGTATATTCTATGCAATTTATGCCACCCACTATATTCTACAAAGTATACATTTTTCACTTTTTTAATTAGGATTATTTCTCTGTTCTTTTGGAATGTTTGCATCAGCTAAAATAATTTTTTTCTAAAAATGTAGAACACTGGACCTCATCAAATCCATGTTTCTTGGCGAGAATTGTCCTTCATACTATTGGTTGGAGATTGACTTAGTATGTAAAAAGAATAAAAAATAGCTTTTTCCAAATGTAATTTGATATATCTAAGCACATTTTGATCCACATTCATTATTGAAACACGCTGAACTTTTTAAGAATATATATATATATATATATATATATATATATATATGATAGAAGGAATAAAAATATATGTAATTTATATGTTATGGCCTCAATTTTCTATTTGAGTCCCAACTCTTCAATGTACCCTACGAAGATGGGGTTGTTAAAATTTATCTTACTGAACAAGAAATTAAAACTTATTTTCTAAAAATATCATTGTATTTTACTCATTAACAAGCTTCAAGTGATATTAAATTCATGAAAATATATGTTCTGGACATGAATATATGGCTCTTAGAAGCTTCATTATCTTATGCAACATCAACAAGTACAACATGGATAACAAATGGTAGTCATATGCCTATCTGTAAACAATAATCCTTTTCCTATAACACTTCCTCCCACTTTTACAAGATCTCTTGGGTAAACATGAGGTAAGTGCTATAATGACATAACCCAACCTCCAATTTCTAGTTATGGAAGTGGGGGCTACAATTGGAACACATACTATGTTAATTCCCTATATTAATAGTGTAGTCCGTTATTATGTTAGTGTAGGCCCTCTTATTGTTATTGTTGTACCCCTGTAACCCCCATATTGTTATTATTTTGCCCTTACATTATTATTGTTAGGTCGGGTAGGATTAAATTCTCGCCCCACTAGGATTATATTGTGGCCCCATGGACTCCTATATATAGAAGGAGGTTTTGATCATTTGTATCATCCAAGAATTATTAATTTATGTAATGTATTGGAGGTTTCCCCCTCGAAGTGGCTTATTTTTAAGGCATTGATATCTATTTTTTTTCTATTTTTGGAGCTGGTTTCACAACATTTGGTATCAGATCTTTGGATTCTAGGGTTTCGCTACTCCAAATAGGTCATCGTGGAATTTTCACTATAACATGTTTTCTACGAAGGTTCATAAGATGAAATGTTTAGAGTGCGAAGCCAAAATCCTGAGGAACATTGTTGCAAAATTTTAGAGCTTGGTTCGCAACATTTTTGGAGATATGATCTGTGTAATTTTGGGAATTTTGTAGGCTCCTGAATTTAACCTAAACAAGTCATCGCAGAATGCGCACTATAATTGTTTTCCTACAAAGTTTCAGAAGATGAAATTTTTAGAGAATGAAGCCAAAATCCTGAGGAACCTCGTCGCAAAATTTCAGAGCTTGGTTCGCAATATTTTCGAAGATATGATTTGTGGAAGTTAGGTCTTTTTCAGGCTCCCGAATTTCATCTCAAAGAGGTTATCGTGGGAAAATATTCATAACTCTCTCTCTGAGCATCAAATTGGAATGATGTAAAAATTGGATGCAAGTACACGGACAGTAGTTTCTTGTCTATCAATTTTAGAGCCAGAGGAGGAAATACTGATATGTGGCAAGTCATACAAGTTTGCTCTATTGAACTAGTCCATAATTGTGTCATTGTGGGAGATTGGACATAAATTTGCCTTGAAGAATCCAAATCAGGTTAGACCTGTGGCATTTGAAAGAAGCTTCAAAGGTATACTACAAGGCCAAATTGTAGATATTGAGGATCTACAATTACAGAGATAATTCAATTTTAATAAATAGCTCCTCAAAAGCAAGAAAAAGGTGTGTATTTGGTTTTTAAAATTACATAATGCTTGTTTGAAAAATCAGTTTGAGGTGATTCCAAGGGCATATTTTAGAATTTGTATTAGTATTGGGATCTATAATGCCTCAAAAAAAATAATTGCATACCCATTAGTCCCTCAAAAGGCTATACAATGACACATGAAGAGGAATAATTTCAGTATGAGATATCAATGTTATGGTGCCAAGCGCAACAAATTTCGACCTTACGAAGAGCAACCAAAGATGACACAGATGGTTTGAAAGAGGAATTGGAAGCTATGTTGGATGGTTTGAATTATCAAATAATAGCTAATATAGATGATAAATTAGTGGAAGATCACATCGAGCATCAACAACAACTTCTCCAACTCTCAAAGCATAACCTAACTTTGGTGCAGTATCTAATGAAACAACAGGAAGATCAACATCACATCAAAAGAAGTTTCGAAGTAGTCACAGAAACAAGAACTCAACAAGTACGATCAATTTTAGAGTATCTCAGCAAGTAGAATAACTTTCCTGTAGAAGATTCCACATGGGAGGATTAGAATTTTATACAGAAGCATCAAGAAAAAATCAAGCGTTGAGGACAACACTTGTTTGAAGGAGAGGGGCATGTTAAGTTTGTATATTAATAGTGTAGGCCCTTATTATGTTAGTGTATCCCCCCTTATTTTTATTTTTGTACCCCTGTAACCCCCATATTGTTATTATTGTGCCCTTACATTATTATTGTTAGGTTGACTAGGATTACATTGTGGCCCCACTAGGATTACATTATGGCCCCATGGACTCCTATATATAGAAAGGAGGTTTTTCATTTGTATCATCCAAGAATTTTTCATTCATGTAATGTATTGGAGGTTTCCCCCTAGATGTGTCTTAATTCTAAGGCATTGATATCTCTTTTCTTCTATTTTTGGAGCTGGTTTCACAACAAATGGTGGAGCACATTGAGGACTTCTAAAAATTGAATATAACGGAAACTAATATTCCAAGGGAACATAGGATTGATGTATTCATAGGTAATTTAAAGGATAACATCCAACATGAAGTTTGCGTTTGGGAACTTGATTCATTGGAGAAGGCATTCAGGTTGGAAATAAAAATTGAAGGTAAAAATCCTACCAGTCACATCTATAAAGATGGAAGTGTTGATACTCCTAGACTTCCACAACCTACAAGGTTGACACCACAAAAATTGGAAGAAAAAAGAGAGAAAGGGCTTTGCTATAGCTGTAATATAAAATACACTAAAGGTCATAAGTGTGCTGAGAAGAAATTATTTTACATATATTGTCAAGAGGAGGAAGAAAATGAACAAGAAACTTTAAAACAAGAGGATATACACCAGGAACCAACCCTAGAAGAAGAAGAAATGAGTCTGACCATATCGTGTAATGCATTGTTATGAATTACCACTCCTCAAAATCTCAATATAGAAGGACATATGAAGAAGAAAAAGGTAATAGTGTTGATTGATTCAGGTAGTACCCATAATTTTATTCATTATAAGGTAGCCAAGGAATTGAATTCTTTCCTATACCGAACACCAGAATGCCAAGTAATAGTTGCAAATGGAGGAACTATAAATTGCTCTGGAAAATTCCATAATATCAAGCTAAAAATAAGGTAATATGTATTGGATAGTCCAATGCTTTCCATTTCAATGGGACATGTTGATGTTGTACTAGGAGTACAATGGTTAAAATCTTTGGGGATGGTAACTTTTAATTTTTAACTTTTCCTGAATATATTTTCGGAAGGAAAGGAGATCGAATGACGGGGTATCGCAGGGAAGCCAGGAATGATAATAATCCATAATGTGTTGACAAATATTCTGAAGAAAGAAAAATGAGGCGCAATTGTACAATTATGCTTAATAGAAGTTCCAACATCAAAATCATCTGTTTCTCTAGATCTCCAAAAGGTCTTGGATAATCATTCCAAAGTTTTTGAAACTCCTAAATGACTCCCACCTATTCATGATAATGTTCATGCTATTCATTTGATTCCAGGAAGTGTTCCTCCAAACATCAGGCCTTCCAGATATCCTTATGTCCAAAAGAGTGAAATTGAACGTATGATTGCAGACATGTTAGAGGCTCGTATAATTCAACCTAGTCAAAGTTCTTTCTCTGCTCCAGTAGTATTGGTACAAAAGAAGGATGGATCACGGCGCATGTGTCTCGATTATAGGGAGCTCAATAAGCTCACTATTAAAGATAAATTTCCCATTCCTGTGATTGATGAATTATTGGATGAATTACATGGCACAATTTATTTTACCAAGTTGGATCTTCATTGAGGATATCATCATATTATAATGGAGACTGAAGATATTCTGAACACAAAATTTCAAACTCATGAGGGTCATTACGAATTTTTGGTCATGCCTTTTGGCCTTACCAATGTACCTTCTACATTTCAAGGGTTGATGAATTCTATTTTCAAACCCTTCCTTAGAAAATTTTTGCTAGTATTTTTTGATGACATACTAATATACAACAGGTCTTGGAAGGAGCATGTTCAACATGTTGACAGTGTGATCAAACTATTGGAGGAGAAACAATTATATGCAAAAAAATCCAAATTTTTCTTTGGATTACGAGAGGTCAAATATATAGGTCATATTGTATCTCACGAGGGTGTTAAGGTAGATGCTAAAAAAATTAAAGCCATTATGGAATGGAAATTCCCCACAACAATAAAGCAGTTGCGAGGATTTCTGCAGTTAACAGGGTATTATCACAAGTTTTTTAATAATTATGGGAGAATATAGCACCTCTAACAACATTATTGAAGAAAGATGCATTTTCATGGAATCCTGAAGAAATTAAGGCCTTTGAACATCTTAAAGAGGCAATGTGCCTAGCACCAGTCTTATCTATGCCAAACTTCACAAAAAACTTTATTGTGGAATGTGATGCCTCAGGAAATGGAATTGGTGCCATTTTAATGCAAGAAGGAAGACCCACTTCTTTTGAAAGTTGTCCAATAAAAGAAAAGTATTTACAGAAAGCTATTTATGAGAAGGAAATGTTGGCAATACTACATGCACTAAAGGAATGGTGACCTTACCTAATGGGAAGGCACTTGAAGGTAAAAAATGATCATGAAGTCTTAAACACTTTCTGGAACAAATACTATCTTCATAAGAGTAGAAAAAATGGGTCACAAAGATATTGGGTTATGGCTTTGAAATCATCTACAAAAAAGGGAAGCTAAATGTTGTTGCAAATGCACTCTCAAGAAAGGATGAAGAGGTGGAAGCATTTCTATGTGAAATTTCTATTATCCAACCAGATTGGATAACGAAAGCAAGGGATGTATGGAAGAAGGACAAAGAAGTGTGGAAACTCATTCAAAGGTTGAAGAAATAACCTAGTACATCTAATACATTGAGTTGGAAAAATGATTCCTTATGGTACAAAGATTGCTTATATCTTTGTAAGAATTCCTAACTAAAATAAATTATTATTTTGGAATTTCTCACTTCTCCTTTAGGAGGACACTCAGGATTTTTAGAAACTTACCACACGGTGAAGAAAGAATTTTGTTAAATCTGATATTCAAAAATTTGTGGCAAAATGTTTCGTTTTCCAGCAAAATAAACTTGATACAATTAAGACCTTGAGTCTTCTAACACCTTTATCCATTCCAAGTCAACGTTGGGAGGATATTTCAATGGATATTATCACAGGTTTACCTAATTTCGAGGAAATAGTGTCATCATGGTGGTAGTTTATAGACTTACCAAGTATGCCCACTTTTGTGCATTATCTCATCCATTTCAAGCAAGTATAGTAGCTACTGCATTTGTGGAAACAATTCAAAAGCTACATGGAAACCCAAAGATTATGGTAAGTGACAGAGATCCCATTTTGACTAGAAATTTTTGGACAAAATTATTTTCTTCTTTGGGTACTCAACTAGCTCATAGCTCATCTTATCATCCTCAATCTGATGTTCAAACTGAGATAGTGAATTTTTTTTTGGAATGATATCTTTGTTGTTTTGTATATGATAAACAAACACAATGGGTCAAGTGGTTACTTCTAACTGAATGGTGGTATAACACTTCCTTCAATAGTGCAACAAAAATGACCTCGTTTATGGAACTCTATGGATATTATCCACTATCAATCACATAATGCTTAAGAGAAAATTCTAATGTGCAAGCACTTGAATATCACATTGAGCATCAACAACGAGTTCTCCAACTCTTAAAGGATAACCTAAATATGGCACAAAATCGAATGAAATAATAGGAAGTTTAACATCGCAGTGAGAGAAGTTTTGATGTAGGAGACTGGGTATTTTTATGGCTACAACCATACAAACAAATTTCCCTCAAGAAAGCTAAGAAGGATGATAAATTATTTCCAAAACACTATGGTCCTTACAAGGTGTTGCAAAATATTGGTACTATGGAATACAAATTGGATATTCTTTCTTATTCACAATTGCATCCAGTTTTCCATGTTTCATGCTTAAATAAGGTTATAGGTGACAAAATTCCAGTTCAAACAATATCTCCAGAACTTTATGAGGAAGGAAAAATCATATTGGAATCTAAAACCATCATGGAAACAAGAACTTGACAGCTACGAAATCGATCAATTTCAGAGTATCTCACATAGTGGAAGAACTTAGCCACTAAAGATTATACATGGGAGGATGATAATTTTATACAGAATCATCTATATCTACCCAAGCATTGAGGACAAATTTTTTTTCAAGGCGAGGGGCATGTTAGGTCCCCATATTACTAGTGTAGTCCCTTATTGTTATTATTGTAGCCCCATTATTGTTATTGTTGCAACCCTGTAACCCCCATTTTGTTATTATTGTTTACTTACATTAATATTGTTAGGTCGACTAGGATTATATTGTGACCCCATGGACCCCTATATATAGAAGGAGTTTTTGTCATTTTTATCATCCAAGAATTGTTCATTTATGTAATGTATTGGAGGTTGCCCTCTCGAAGTGATTGATTTATAAGGTGTTTATCTATCTTTTATTCTATTTTTGGAGCTAGTTTCATAACATTCTTCCTTCTTGCATTAAAACAACACCAGTACTATTTCATGAGGCATCACATTCCAGAAAAAAGGTTTTGGTGCAGTCTGGCGTAGCTAAGCCCGATGCTTAGAACAATGCCTCTTTAAGATGTTCAAAGGCCTTAGTTGCTTCAAGAGTGCATGAAAATGCATCTTTCTTCAATAATTTTGTTAGAGGTGCTGCTATTCTCCCATAAATCCTAACAAACATACAATAATACCTTTTTAACCCGATAAATCCTCGCAATTTATTTATGGTTGTGGGGTCTTTCCATTCCTTAATGGATTTAATTTTGTTAGGGTCTACCTTAACACCCTCCTGTGATACAATATGACCTAGATATATAACCTCTTGTAATCCAAAGAAACATTTGGAATTTGCATATGATTGTTTCTCATCCAATGGTTTGAGAACCATGTCAGCATGTTGAACATGATCCTTCCAAGACCTGCTAAAGATTAGTATATCATCGAAAAATACTAACAAAAATTTTCTAAGGGTTTGAAAATGGAATGCATCAACCCTTTAAATGTAGAATGTGCAATGGTAAGGCCAAAACACATCACCAAAAATTCATAATGACCCTCATGAGTTCAAAATGTTGTTTTCAGAATATCTTATGTCTTTGTTCTAATTAATGATATCCTAAACAAAGATCCAACTTGGTAAAATAAATTACTGCATGTAATTCATTCAATAATTCATCAATCACATGAATGGGAATTTTATCTTTAATAGTGAGAGTATTGAGCTCCTTATAATCTAGACACATGTGCCATGATCCATCCTTCTTGTGCACCAGTACTACTCGAGCAGAGATAGAACTTTGACGAGGTTGAATTATACCAGCCTCTAACATTTTTGCAATCATACGTTAAATTTCACTCTTTTGGATATAAGGATATTTGTAAGGCCCGATGTTTGGAGGAACACTTCACTAGAATAAAATGAATAACATGATCATGATCACGAATAGGTGGGAGACCTTTGGGAGTTTCAAACATATTGGAATGATTTTCCAAGACCTTTTGGAGATTTGGAGAAATAGATGATTTTGGTGTTGGAACTTCTGGTGAGCATAATTGTGAAATTACGCCTCGTTGTTATTTATTCAGAAGATTTGTCATGACATTAGAGCTAATTATATTTCCAAGCTTCCCTGTGATACCCCGTAATTCAAATTCCTTTTCCTTAGAAAAAAAATTCAAGAAAATTTCTTGAAAATTAAAAGCCACCGTCCCCAAAGATTGTAACCATTGTACTCCTAGTACAACATCAACACCTCCCATTGGAATGGAAAGAATTGGACTATTCAATACATATTCCCCCATGGTTAGCTTGATATTATGACACTTTCGAGAGAAATTTATAGTTCCTCCATTTGAACCATCACTTGAAAATATCGTGTTGGGTATAGGAAGAAGTTAAATTCCTTGGATACCTTAAAATGAATAAAATTATGGTACTACTCGAATCAATAAGCACTATTACATTTTTATTCTTGATATGTCCTTATATCTTGAGTGTTTGAGGAGTGATAATTCTTGCCAATTCATTACAGGATATGGCCAGACTCATTTCTTCTTTCTAGGGTTGGTTCCTATTGTATAACCTCTTCTTTTGAAATTTCTTGTTCATTTTCTTCCTCCTCTTCATAATCTATGTAAAATATTTTTTTCTCAACATACTTACGACCTTTACTGTATTTTCTATCACAACTGTAGCAAATCCCTTTTTTCTATTTTTTCTTCGAACTGTTGTGGTGTCAACCTTGTAGGTTGTGGAAGTATGGGAGTAGAAAAAATTCCATCTTTATCGATGTGAGTAGTAGGCTTCCTTGTCGCCATTATTTTAATTTCATTTTTTCTTGCCAACCTGAATGCCTTCTGCAATGAATCAGGTTCCCAAAGGTGACTCTCATGTTGGATGTTATCCTTTAAATTCCCTATGAATACGTCAATATTTTGTTCCTCTGGAATATTAGTTACTCTTATATTCAATTTTTGGAAGTCCTCAATCTGCTCCACCATTGAACCCTTTTGTTTGATATTTATAACCTGGATAAAGAATGTGTTCCTATTTGTATCCTCATAATGTGCTATCATATCCTCCGTAAAAAATTACCAAGTGAAAATTTTTTTACGAGAGAAAAGCCATCAATACCATACAAATGTATTTTTTTCTAAATATATAGTTGCAATGTGTACCTTTTGTGTGTTTCTCACATTATGGAGATCAAAATATTGCTCCATATGTAGTATCCATGTTACAGGATCCTTGCCATAAAACTTCATCGTATCATTCTTTAGAATATGGTGGGTCTTAAATCCAACATTATAGTTTATGAAATCATGATTAACATTTCTTTTGTTATCATCATGTTTTTTCTCTTCACCGTTACGAAGCTTTTCTTATAGCAACTTTGCAAAACCTTCCTTCAAACCTTCCATGTTTTTCTTCAAATCTTCCATGTTTCCTTTTATACCATCGATCTTAGCTTCGATGCCATCCATCATAGCTTCGATGCCTTTCTTCAAACAATCCATCTTAGCTTCCATGTCTTTCTTCAGTCATCCATCTTAGCTTCCACGCATTTCTCCGAACTGTCCATTTCATTTTTTTACCCTTTACAAGAGTGAAATTTGTTGCACTTGGTCTTGTAATTTTGATATATTGTATTGCACTTCTTTCTCTTCATGAGTCATAGTAGAGATTTTTGATGGCTTAATGGCTGTTGAATTCTTTTTATGGGGCATTTTAGAAGCCAATACTGATATCTATTCTTCAATATTCCCTTAGAATTACTTCAAACTATTTTTTCAAAAAATATTTATGCAATTAAAAAAAAAAATACACACCTTTTTCTTGCTTTTGAGGAGCTCGATATTGAAACTGATGTATCTATGTAATTTCAAATCCATAATATTTAAGATTTGTTTCTAAGGTATCCCTCTGAGTCTTCTTTCCAATGCCACAGGTAAGACTTGATTTGGGTTCTTCAATATAACGTTATGTCTGATCTCCCACAATGTCCTAATTATGGACTAGTTCAGTAGAACAAACTTGTACGACATGCCATGTGTCACTATTTCCTTCTTCGGCACTAAAATTGATAAAAGGAAACTATAGTTTGTGTACTTGAGACCACTTTCTATATAATTCCAATATGATTATGAGAGTGTGAGTTATGAAAATTTTCCCAAGGTCACCTCTTTGAGACAAAATTCAAGAGCCTGCAAAAACCCTAACTTCCACAGATCATATCTTCGAAAATGTTGTGAACCAAGATCATGACATTTTGGATAAACGTGTTGATCACATAACTGCCCACAGTTTGGCTATGGCTCTAGGATCAGGGGAAACATTGATTACCCCCACTCCTTCAACGCAATGCCGGCAAGAAATGCATGGAGTTCTCAAAATGGAAATCGGTAAGTGAGAGGAAAATAAAAAATGAGCTTCTACATATTTTTTCCAAAAAAAGGGCGATTCACCACCAAATGCAAGGAAAATTACGGATTTGGAATCGTGGGACTCTACAAAATTTAGTGGAAAATGTGTTTCCCTACAACTTCTTGATCGATAAATGTTATGAAGTTCACCAAAACACGAAATGCGAAAGGAGGACAGAAGATGTTGAGAATAGTCCAAAGAGTAGTGGGGAAGAGTGGAGCTCGGCACAAAACCTAGAGATTTTGGAACCAAGGGTGGAGGCCCAAATAGTTTTACACTCATTCAACACACAAATTTAGATAGTAAAAGAAAACACAAAATCCTTCCATAGCATGCGTAGGCATCTTCCTCGCCGCTATTTCTAATTTTGAGAATTCACACAATACAGACCCTTATACTACATCTAGAACAAACTAGAATTTCATGCAACCTTCTTCAATTGGTTCATCGCTTAATCACCACCACATCAAATACAGTAAACTATGATCCAAGATCACATAAAAGACACTAGGAAGAACAAAGGTCTTCTTTGGTTATCTCAGAAGTCAAAGTAGATATTGTAACAACATTCTGCTAGCTTATTACAATAAGAAAAAAATCAATTTTTTCCAATATCAGCTTCGGTGAAATAGAAATTAAGGGTTGTGCGCTTATCCATAGGATTTAAAGGCAGGAAGTGAACTTCATTAATTCCTTACGAGCCTCCTTGGGATCTTCTAATGTGTGTATAATGGTTGTGTCAATTGCTTCTTAGTTCTTTGTCATGGAAGCTCTAGATATCCACCCTTATAGGTGCTAGTCTTGCACCTCTCTTCGTGCCAAATATGGGTATAAACAGATCAAAGGAAATAGGCATGAATAAGCAATACACACCATGAAGGATCCACTATCCCACTTCACATTCAATAGCTACATGTAACATCCACTTCTTGTTGTAGTCTTACTAAATGAAATACTCCGATATCATAGTGATCAAAAACTTATAATGCCATATATATCGTGAATCTCAATGCCTCAACCTGCTCGTCCTTGTGCAATGACAAATCTCACACAGACCTATCTTGACATTATGAACACACTAATTTTCGGAGATTACGCTGAGCTTGTTACACAACAACAACAAAAAATGTGTTCTCATGTGCAGTAAACTACTATTTTTAGAGATAAAAATAAATAGTGCACACTACTATCACTGAAAAATGGAATCTAGGGAGACGAGATTGTTGCATAGCGGATCAACACATAGGCACGCATATCAAATCTCCACCAAATCAGATCTACTATTCGGTCAAATTTTCCTACTGAGTTCAATACAAATAGAAGAATCTCTCGCTCCAAAAAAAAACCACTCACATGCAACCTCTTGATATACACATTCATGTTCATGCAAATAGTGCTATGCAAATGGCACAAATTCACACAAAGCAAAATTCATTCTTGAATAAAAAAAAAAAAAAAACTCACATTTACTTAGAATCTCCATGAGTTGTGATACCACATGTTGAAAATAAAAAGAATTAACACACACATAAAACACACCAAAAACATAGATACAAAAACATGGTAGAAAATGCCTCAGCCTCACAGCATTCCTCACTATCATATTATTAAAATAATGGTATAATAAAAATAAATAGATGAGGAGAATGTGTCTATCTTGGATACTTTGGTTGACACAATTTCTCAACCATACACCAATATAGGACCCTAGTTAGGTGGAGAGAATCTCTAGACCTAAACAAACTCATAACTTAGAGGAACAACCCAATCTAGAGAGTTAGGCATAAATTCCTAACTTTCAATATTTAATTTATTTAATTTATTCTGAATATATAATTTTTTATGAGAGAGGCTAATAGATATATTCGCAAATGGTTGTTTTTTTAGCTTTTGAACCTTCGTAGAAAATTTTTTATAGTGAAAAGTCCACGATGACCTGTTTGAAGCAACAAAACTTTAGGATCCAAAGCTATGATACCAAATGTTATGAAAACAACTCTTAAAATATAGGAAAATATAGATCAATGCCCTATAAATCGGCCACTTCATGGGGGAAACCTCCTTTACATTACATAAATGAACAATTCTTGGGTGATACAAATGAAAAAGCCTCCTTTCTATATATAGGAGTCCATGGGGTAACAATATAATCATAGTCGACCTAAAAATAATAATATAAGGGCACACTAATAACAATACTAGGATTTTATGGGGCACAATAATAACAATATGGGGAATATAGGGGTACAACAATAACAATAATGGGGCTATATTAACAACAATAAGGGACTACACTAGTAATATAGGGACCTCACATGGTGACTAGTAGTAGCTAATTTACAATATCTTATAACGCGACCATCTTTTAGTCATTTCTAACTTGGTCATTAATTGGTTGTCTCAATTTTATCATCTAGTAGTATATTTATTCATACATTTAATCATTAATTTAGTCATTAATTTCCACAACCAATGACCAGATATAGAACAAATATATTACTATATGGTCACAGTATAAAACCAATTAATGACCAAAGAAATATGACCAAAATATTGGACTTGTTATAAGATACTGTAAATTATCTACTAATAGTCATATGTATGCAAATTTTAGTCATAGTTTGAATTCAATTAATGACCAAAGAAATATGTCTAAATTTTGTTCGTGTTATAAGGTATTGTAAATTAGCTACTAATAGTCGTATATATTCGAAATTTAATCCTAATTTCTAATCAAAATTTTATCATTTACCGTAGTCATTTTTTTTTGCTAGTTTCATATTCATTATATAAACAATTAATTTAGTGGTTTATATTCATTTCATTTATAATCATTATAAATGCGTATTTTAGTCATATATTAATTTTATTTGTGTTCTTCATTAATCAATATTAAATACTAATTTAGTAGTTTTAGATTGATTTTATGTGTTCATTATTAATCAACATAAATTAATTAGTATGGTTTTGCGATTAAATTTAAAAAATGTCATACAATCGGCATGTTAATATAATATGAAAACTCAAAGTTGCATATGTTAATTACAACACTAAACAATATCAAGTGCAACCATAAGTAATTTCAATGATATAAATTATATTATATGAAATGTTAAAGTATTACAATATGAGTTTCCAACTTAATATTGGTTGGGCTACAATTTAATTGTATGGTTTGAAATGTCGACCATAACTTCATAATGTGATTAATATGAAATACATTCTAATCAATATGGATCACAAAAGTATAAGATCAAACATAAAATGATGTTTCATTACATCAAAACATTATCATTGTGTTGCCAAGGCATTGCAGGTGAATTCACCAACTCTGAAAACTCGACCATCAGTCCCTATGTATGTTCCTTATGCAGGATATTGGATTAGATTTAAGGGTATCACTAGACTAACTCTCTTTTTTCTCTCTCTCTCTCTCTCTCTTTTCATTTGTCACTCCAATCTTACCGCTCTCTTATTTCTTCAATTACTACTAATTCTTACCATCAATATTGAGTTCCTTTTCTAAAAAAAAAAAGATACAATGTAGAGTGTAAGACATGAAAGAAAGTAAACACTATAATATAAAATAAAGTGGATTATAATGAATTTTTACGACATATATCTCAACATCAACAATGTCAAAGCCATTTTTCCCCATACAAGCAAGGAACTCAAACAAGCTTTCTTCAATTGGGTGATAATGCACACTATGTGACCAAATGAACTGTATAAAAAAATAAAATAATATGTCACCATAGAAAGTAGCACCTTGGTAACTTACTACTTAACCTTCATGGAAAAATTAGGCACAATCATACCAACTAAGTTACATGCTAAAAATCTCAAGTTGTAGATAACTAGTGAAAACAAATAATTTGAGGTGTGATGTTTAATCCTTGTTGATTTATTCGCAACAACATTTCATTTTCTAATGCATGAAATTGGTCAAGTATATAAACAACATGTGATGAAATAAAATGAAATTAAACTTTTTTGATAATCATTAAAAACTTTTAACACAAAATAGTTGTAAAGATTCCAATCAATATCTTCTAATACTAATTTCATATTGGTTGTTTAAATGGGAATGATACCAAGTATTTTAAATTTCATAGCTAAAAGACAAAACAAAACCAAAAGAAACATTCAAGGGATTCATATTTTTGGAAAACACTTAAAATTAAAGGCGGTGATAAAAGAAAATTTTCAACTCCCAAATGATGTGAAAATATTTTACTTTGATCCAATAAAACTTGGAAATTAGTCAATCACATAATGTTTGAAGCATTAAATTTATCCAAGTTGTATCTGTTTCTTTAAAAACTTTATGTATCAAGTTTTCAAGTCCATGTCAAAATTAGGATAAATAAGGAAAATAAGTAAATGTATGTAAATTTTTAATAATTCGTTTTGGAAAATACCAAATTTTAGTGTAAGACTAACCTTGAGACAAATTTTACCTATCAACAACTTTTTCCTGATGTCCTAGCCATGACCATCCTTGGATCCAAAACCTAACCCCTTACCTCCATCTTTATCTTTGTTTTTGACGGCAACAAAACTGACAATCAGCCCCAAGGAGAGCTGGTCTTTTTATTGTCACTCGGTCAACATTCCCACAATTAGTTTATTTCACCTCCCCGTGGTCTTCTTTCTTTTCTCAGGATTTTATTTATCAAATTCGAGGAATTTGATAAACAAACATTATTAACAGTCTTGGAAAATTAAATTATGTCTCCAAATTTTATATAAATGTCCAACGCTTTTATCAATTGACTTTGTAATAAACCTTTGGCTCCGGGCCCCACCTCTATGATCGATAGCCAATCAAATTCACGCACAGTACCTCGGTTATTGTCCGCGCATATTTATCAAACGATCACCGTCCGATGGCTCCTTCCCAGATCAACGTCATTCCATGATATCGCTCGGCTTCCTTATATGAACTTTAACGTGCGATGGCAACGCGGAAAGGCGGTTTTGGAACTGTGCCTGATGCCACGTGTCGAATACTCAATGGGATTGGTCCCAAAATTTGAATACTGCTCAGCGCGCAAAAGCGGTGCGATATGGGCAACCCGGGTTTGCTAATCCACTCACGGTTTTGGTACAGTGGTTAACCAAAGTTAATTCAGGTTTATGATTACCTTTTTAATCACCCCAGTTCTCAACCCAGGTTCTAACTTTAGAACAACTATCTTCCTTTCAGGCGGGGTTTCACTATCATTAAGAAAGTTCGACAACCACGATTTACATAGACCTCGTCTGCGCGTATATTTTCTTCATTTATTCAGACAATTCGAGAGAAAGTAGTGGATAGAGAAATACAGGGATTACGCAGTGACCTTATTCAACGATTTCATAGTTAAACAATTCTTCACAATTAATAGTTCGAGACAATTCAATGGCCAACGAAAACTGAAATGATTTAACTGGAAACAATTGTTAACACACACAGAGATTTTATTGAAGAAAATCTCTCTTCTCCTCTTCTTCTCTCCTCAATACATTCGAGGAATACAAATTATTTACATTACAGTGCGTCTCTTCGGTTCCTCTGTGAGGACCATTTTAGAAAATCAAAAGCCGAATTACAATAATTCAACTAACTGAAACATGATAGATGGACTAACTGAACTATTTGATTCCTACAACTTTGACTAATCTAAATGATACAGTCAGCTGAGGTATTGACACCTAACTGTTACAATTTAGATGATTTCGAACCCTCCTAGCCACAACATGTGGACAAAACCTCCTACATTGCTTTCTAGTGTCTAATGCCCCTGCATCAGACTCCCGAGGGCAATTTTCTTCATGGGATCCAATCCATGAGCTCTTCCATTGATCTGCCTATCTTCTGCAGCATTCCTTCATTCATCCAAGTGGCATCATCCTCTGTCTTATCCTTCCATTTGATTAAGTACTGAAAGTACTCTTGTCCTCTGGTCCTCTTGAACACTCTTTTGTCCAATATCTTCTCCGGTTGCAATGGTTGCGTTGGAGGTAGCTTCTCTTTCCACTCAATATGTCCCTTTTTTATTGATCTTTCTTCTGCACCATCATCTTCATACTTGTACAAATCTGCAACATTAAAAATGGGAGATATTCCAACATCAGGAGGTAGTTCAATCTAATAAGAATTTGCAAAAAACTTTCTAAGTATCTTGCATGGCCCAATATTTTTGAACTTCAATTTGTTATACTACTTCCTTGGGAATCTCTCATTTCTCAAGTGTGCCAAAACCATATCTCCTACTTAAAAATGAACTTCTTTTCTGCTCAAGTCTTCTTTTCTTTTGTATTTGATGCTTCTACCTTGTAGTTTTTGTTTCACTTGTTCATGTATGGCCTAGATCTCTAAAGCAAATTCCTCACCATCAACTCTCCTTAGCTCTGCCTTTCCGAGATTTCTTAACTCTGATATTCCTCTGGGGTGCATTCCATAGACAATATGGAATGGGATTTTCCCTGTGCTTCTGTTTGGTGAGTCATTATATTCATATTCTTCCTGGGGAAAAATATGATGCCACTGCTTGGGATGCTCTCCTGTAAGACTTCTCAACAAGCTTCCCAGACTTATATTCACTACCTCAGTTTGTCCATCAGTCTGAGGATGATAAGCTGAGCTGAAACTCAGTTTGGTACCAAGTTTCTTCCACAGTGTCCTCCAAAAATGACCCACAAATTTGGTGTCTCTGTCTGAAGCAATACTCTTGGGAAACCCATGCAATCTAACAATTTCTTTGAAAAACAAGTTAGCAACATGGGTGGCATCACCAGTTTTACAGCATGGAATAAAATGTGTCATTTTTGAGAATCTTTCCACCACAACAAAGACTGCATCATTCCATCTCTGAGTCTTGGGAAATCCTAGAACAAAATCCATATTCACCATGTCCCAAGGCCTGTCTGGAATAGGCGAGGGAGTGTACAATCCTGCGTTCTGGCTCCTTCCTTTAGCATATTGACAGATTTTGCAATTCTTCACAAACTTATCCACTTCTGTTCTCATCTTGGGCCAGTAATAGAAGTGACTCAACTGCTCATAGGTTTTATCAGTACCAAAGTGCCCAGCAAGTCCACCACTATGCTTCTCTTTGATCAAATTTTCTCTCATGGAACATTTTGGTACACACAGTTGATTTCTTCTGAATAGTAAGTCCTCCTGCAAGAAATAATCCAGCATCTGGCTTCTATCTGTTAAAACAGGGTTACAACATGCCTCAAATTATTCCTTAAAATCTGAATCTGTTTTGTACAATTCTTTGAGAAAATCAAACCCTACAACTTCAAAATTAGTTTCTTGAACAAGCATGTGCCTCCTACTCAAAGCATCAACTACTTTATTCGCTTGGCCACTTATATGTTTCAAAACAAAATTAAAACCTTGGAGATACTCAACCCTTTTAGCATGCGTATGCTTCAACTTGGGCTGCTGTAAAATATATTGCAAAGCATGATTGTCAAAATACAATACAAATTCCCTCGACATCAAATAATGTCTCCACTTTTTCAGTGCTTGAACAATTGCATAGAATTCCTTCTCAGAAGAGGAATAATTTCTTCTAGTGTCATTCAAATTTTCACTGAAATATGCTACAGGCCTATCATCCTGACTCAACACAGCTCCAATGGATTCCCCACTAGCATCACACTTCACTTGAAATGGTTTAGTAAAATCAGGCAGAATCAAAACAGGCTTCTTAGTTATCTTTTTCTTCAAAAGTTTAAATTTTATTTCTACTTCAGCAGTCCACTTAAATGGTTTTTTTCTCTTCCTTATTGTCTCAATTATGGGTGAATTGATCTTACTGAAGTTTCTTATAAACTTTCTGTAAAAACTAGCAAGTCCATGGAAACTTCTTACCTCAAAAACATTCCTAGGTGAAGGCCACTCCAAAATTGCCTTAAACTTTTCTGGGTCCATCTTCAATCCTTTTGCAGAAACAACAAAGCCCAAATACACCAACTCTTCTTTCAAGAATGAGCATTTCTTTAAATTTATCAGCAGTTTCTCTTGGTGCAGCTTTTTCAAGACATGATTAAGATGCCTTAAATGTTCTTCTTTAGTTCTGCTGAAAACTAATATATCATCCAGATACACTATCACAAATTTACCAATTAATTCCTTCATTACTTCATTCATAAGTCTCATAAAAGTTCTAGGTGAATTTGAAAACCGAAAATGCATTACCATCCATTCATACATTCCTTCGTTTGTTTTAAAGGAAGTTTTCCACTCATCACCCTCTTTTATTCTAATCTGATGGTATCCAATTTTTAAATATATCTTTGAAAAATATTTAGCACCACTCAAACAATCCATTAAATCCTCAACTCTGGGCAAAGGGAATCTGTACCTGATTGTGATCTTATTGATTGCTCTAGAATCAATACACATCCTCCATCCTCCATCTTTCTTTGGGCTCAATACTGCTGGTACTGCACATGGACTCAAAATTTCTCTAATCAGCCCTTTGTCCACCAATTCCTGTACTTGTCTCCTGATTTCCTCATTTTCTTTGGGAGTCATTCTGTAGGCTGCCTTATTTGGCAGATTTGAACCAGGGATAAAATCTATCTGATGGCTGATATTTCTCACAGGTGGCAGCTCATCAGGTAAATCATCCACAATAATGTCACAATAATTGTCTAACATCACTTGGATTTCTACTGGAAAATAAAAAATATTTGTAGAAGCAAGAACCACTTTAGATTTGCAAACTAAAGCAGAACTTACCTCTTCTTCTTTTATCTGTTGCAGATATTCCTTCCCGCTCAGCAACAAGGTCTTTGGATCAATCACTTTGCTGGATGGCTCTCCTTCTTCCATGGGTATCAATGTATGGTGTACCCCATCTTTAAAGAACCTGTAAGTGTTCCTCTTGCCATCATGCACTGCTGCTCTGTCAAACTGCCAAGGTCTACCCAACAGTATATGACACACATCCATGGGCATTACATCACACAGGACCTTATCTTTATATTTTCCCATTTGCAGCTCTATCTCGCACTATTCCTTTACAACCAACTGGTGCCCTTTATGCAGCCAGGACACCCTATAGGGAGTTGGATGCTCCCTTGTCTTCAACTTCAACTTCTCTATCACCTCAGTGGAAACTAGATTGCCTATGCTGCCACTATCAATGACTAGCTGGCAGCATTTCCCTTGGACTTTGGATATGCTCCTAAACAAATTCTTCCTTTGTGCAGGCTCAGTGGCCTCTTTGGTTTGCTTCAATAGGACCTTGTTCACCACCAAGGACTCTCCCCTTTCTAGTAGAATTTCTTCTTCAATTTCTGCCTCTTCTCTAGCCTGGGCAACAACAAAATTTCTTGGACCAGCACCCACATTCTCTAGACACTCATAGTGCTTATGTCCCACTTGCTGACATCTATAACACCTCAACTCTCTACCCCCGCCTCTGTCTCTACCTCCTCTTCCTTTTCCTCTATAAGAACCCCTTCTGCGCCTTGCATCATCCTCTATAGATGCATTATGAGGTGAGATACTATTAGCTCCATTCCTGGGTGTATTAGGCTTTCCTCTACCACCCTGACTTCCCTTTCCACAGAAAGTACCTCTCTTCTTGGCAGACTATTTGCTCAGGAGTTTCTCCTCTGCTTTCAAGGCCATATGGTAGGCCTCTTCCACTGTCTTAGGAGACAGGATACCAATCTCATCTTGGATCTCTAGCTTGAGACCATTTACATATCTGGGAGTCTTCTCTGGTGTGTCCTGAAATTGCCCAGCTCTTATGCTTACTCTGTAGAATTCCTCTGTGTATTCTTTTACTGTCAGCAACCTCTGTCTCAGGTTTTGCATTTGCTTATACAATGTCAGTTGATAATCACTAGGTAAGAATTTACCTTTTAATTTAGCCATCATTCTGGTCCAGCTTTTGATAGGTTGCTTGCCAGCTCTCCTCCTTTCCGCCTTCACTCCATCCCACCAAAGTGCAGCATGTCCTTTTAGCTTTGTCACTGAAAAATTGACCTTTTTATCTTCGCTTATTTCTTCATAATCGAAGCACTTGTTCATTTCATTTATCCAGTCCACCAGCTCCTTTGGATTCAGTCCCCCTGCATAACTCGACACTTCAATCCTGGGCTTAACTACAGACCCTAGAACAGTTCTGAGGAGCCTCATGTGAGGAATAATTTCAACATTTTCTTCCTCTTCCTCTGTTTCAGGTTCACTGATGTCTTCAGGATCTCTGGGCTGTCTTCGCTCTATGGCATCCATTCTGGCCTCGACCCTCTGCAACATCCCCAACACCTCTGCATTGGCAACAAGTCTCCTTCTGCCAGCACCTCTACCAACTCAGATTGCCATGTCAGCTCACTGCAAAAAAAACTTGGAAACAACGGCTCTGATACCACGAATGATGGCAACAAAACTGAAATTCAGCCCCAAGGAGAGCTGGTCTTTTTATTTTCGCTCGGTCAGCATTCCCACAATTAGTTTATTTCACCTCCCCATGGTCTTCTTCCTTTTCTCGGGATTTTATTTATCAAATTCGAGGAATTTTATAAACAAACATTATTAACAGTCTTTGAAAATTAAATTATGTCTTAAAACTTTATATAAATGTCCAACTCTTTTATCAATTGACTTTGTAATAAACCTTTGGCTTCTGGCCCACCTCTATGATCGATAGCTAATAAAATGCACACACAGTACCTCGGTTATCGTCCGCGCATCTTTATCAAACGATCACCGTCCGATGGATCCTTCCCAGATCAACGGTGTTCCATGATATCGCTCGGCTTCCTTATATGAACTTTAACATGCGATGGCAACACGGAAAGGCAGTTTCGGAACTGTGCCCAACGCCATGTGTCGAATACTCAATGGGATCGCTCCCAAAATTTGAATACCGTTCAGCTCGCAAAAGCGGTGCGATATGGGCAACCCAGGTTTGCTAATCCACTCGCGGTTTTGGTACAGTGCTTAACCAAAGGTAATTTAGGTTTATTATGTCCTTTCTAATCACCCTGGTTCTCAACCCAAGTTCAAACTTTAGAACAACTATCTTCCTTTCAGGCGGGGTTTCACTATCATTAACAAAGTTCGATGACCACGATTTACAAAGACCTCGTCTACACGTGGATTTTCTTCATTTATTTAGATAATTAGAGTGAAAGCAGTGTATAGCGAAATACAGGGATTACGCAGTGACCTTATTCAATGATTTCACCTAGACCAGTGTTCAATTGCCTCACAGTTAAACAATTCTTCACAATTAACAGTTTGAGACAATTCAATGGCCAACGAGCACTGAAATTATTTAAATGGAAACAATTTTTAACACACACAGAGATTTTATTGCAAAAAATCTCTCTTCTCCTCTTCTTCTCTCCTCAATACATCCGAGGAATACAAATTATGTACATTACAATGTGTCTCTTTGGTTCCTCTGTGAGGACCGTTTTAGAAAATCAAAAGCCTAATTACAATAATTCAATTAACTAAACTATTCGACTCCTACAACTCTGACTAATATAAATGATTCAGTCAGCTGAGGTATTGACACCTAGCTGTTACAATTTAGATGATTTCGAACCCTCCTAGCCACAACATGCGGACAAAACCTCCTACATTGCTGGCTAGTGTCTAATGCCCCTGCATCAGTTTTCATTTTGTGGCCTTCCACTTCCTTTACCCCATCTCCCCCATCTCTGTCATCGTCTCCTTATGTGATCAACGTGTTGACATTAATTCTACCACTACACTGCCATGACATGATAGTAGCTTTCATTCCCCTCAAAGTGAAATTTTCAACCCTCTACAAAACTTATCTAGAAACAAACTCTTAAAACAGAAAATAAATAATAGTGATAGCATAAAACCTAAAACATATATACACAAATATTTTCCCTTGGATCCCAAAATTGGGACTACCAGATTGATTCTTCATTATGTTCCTTTCAATGTTACAATACATATATATACATGTCGAAGTATTCATAAACCCAAATGCATTAACCCTCGATTAGAACATAACTGTAGTTCCCTTGACCAGATCTACAAAATACCATGGAAAGAAAACCATCATGCCCAAAAGCATATGTTAAACCCATTCACAAAACCATAGGTAGGTCCACCCACCTAACATAGGGTCCAAAAACAATTTACTAGGGCGCTTCCCAGGACTCCGTGCAGGGGGCCTACCACCCCCTGCAAACCCCATGACAGGGGGGACTGTGCCCCCCCTGTGACCCCCCTGTTGTGCCCGACATAAACGAAGGCAATCGCCCCCTTATTAACGCCCACTTCACTTTAAGGCTAGTTGTGGAAATAACATAACACAGACCCACCACAAAGTTCAAATGTTAATTGTGAATTATCACTCTCTACTTCCTTTTTTATCCTCCCATGTTTCTCAGAATTCAATAGAATTCATTGGAACTAAAGTCGTAATACACTCCAAACCATAAACTATAAAGATTAAATTTGATTGCTAATTAAATAAAAGATCACTACAAGAAAAAATTCCATTCGTGAGGGTCAAAAAATGTTGCCAAAAGGTGTAGGTGTTGTGGTGAAATTCAAGGTCTATCAAAAATAATGATTTATAATGACAGATACTGACCGTCAACATTTCATATGAGAAATGGTGATGAACGTTAGCCTATGTCACCAAAAACTTTAACATCACCAAAGGTGGCGCAACAAAAAGTGTAAATGGTGTGCTCACATTCAAGGCCTATCACCAATAGTGATTTATAGTGATGGATAGTGACCACCAACATTTCATATGAGCAATGGTGATGAACCTTAGCCTCTATCTTAAAAAACTTGAATTTCACCAAAGGTGGCGTTACCAAAAGCATAGGTGTTGTGGTGACATTCAAGGTTCGTCATGAGTACTTATTCTAATGATAGCTAGTGATTGTCACCATTTTATATGAACAACAATGATTTATTGTGATGGACCTTTCATGGTCATTACTATATATATATATATATATATATATATATATATATATATATATATATATATATATATATATATATATATATATATATATATATATATATATATATATATATATATCGATATAGTGACGTTCCTTGATCATCACCATTTCATATTTTAGTGAGGGTTGAAAAATATCACTATAAGTTCATTGGTGATGGTCAAATTAAGATCCTTTGTCACCAAAAAATGATCATCGCCATTCCATATGAATATCAAGGAACAATAGAATATAACCAACAAACTACTTCTTGTAAAGAAGATGCTTTCCCATTGAGCTAACACCATTTAAAGAATTAGACTTTAAAAACTTTGACATTGAAACTTTATAAATTGTAAATTATGCAATTGGAAATAAACTATAAAACTTTGTAAAGTATTAGAAATTATTTTACTAAAGAAACAAAATAATATCAATGTTGCAAGTCCCTAACTATTGGTTATAGAAGTTATGAAAACTAGGTGGAGGGAAGAATAGTTACATATAAGATACTCAATATGTTAAGTTGAATGCTCAAAACACTATTACCAATGAAATAGGTAACTGCATTGGTACCTACTTTTTGATGTAGCAAGAAAAACACCCGATTTTGAAAAGTGGTTATGCAAAATCAATTTTCTTTTCGCATGTTTTTGGCACTTTAACTATATATATATATATATATATATATATATTCCTGTGGTGCATTTTATGTCGATTTTGAATAGTGGTGGCATATCATCACCATTTTTTTTTTAGATGATTGATTTTGACACTATACATTTTCTAATGTCTTATTCTTCTATGAGATGTTTATTTTTAAACTTTATTCATAGCCTTGTGTTTATATATATATATATATATATATATATATATATATATATATATATATATATATATATATATATATATATATATATATATATATATATATATATATATATTTGTAATGATATATTCACTTTTTCACATAGATAGAAAAAGAAAAATGGGTCAATATTATAAATTTTATATTTTCTACAAGTTTATGTATTGCTAATTAATTTTTCAATACACATAAAATAATTATCACTAAAAAACAAATATTTTGGACGATATGACAAAAAAATACAAATTTCCAATATAAATAGAATGCAAAAAAATACACTTTTAGAGACTTTTTGTTAATAAAGAATGTTAAATAAACTAATTTTTTGGGAAAATCTTAACAAAAAAACATAAGAAAATAACATTTTTATTGAATTTTATGTCAAAAAATAATGCTAATCACATGTTTTTTGCAAAAAATAAGGATTCTTCTCATAAAATATCAAAGTCTAAACATTACAAGTAAAAATAATTAATAGATCTAAAAAATGAGCTTTGTTTGCAAGCATAACTTAAAGATCATCAACAATATCAACTAATACATGTTCAACATCATCTACAACATCATTTATGGTTTCTTTCGCAACATTTTCTGCTTCATTTTGGTCATTGTCGTCTTCTAATGGATCTTTCATGTCTGTAAATCTTCCAAAGTGTCCCTTTCCAATCATTCCATATAATGGTGGTTGAGTTTCCTTTGTTTTTTTTTCCACACGTCATTCATTAAAATTCCTTTTCCTCAAACCAACTTCTTGCTTCGCATCTGGAAGGAATTCAACAACGTTAATTCCTTGTTGAATAAATTTGCATTGCATTGGGCCTTTCTCAATGGCAATGCAATTTATTCCTTTTGGTAGGCAACATGCTAGTGTTGTACCTAATCATCAAGCACAAAATAAATAAGTAAGAAAATTAGTATAAAGTCATAAAAAGTAAAAAATAAAATATTTAAATTTAAATTTTTATAATAAAACTTACTTGAACCTGAGAATAAATCCAAAACCCAATCTCCTTCATTTGAACATAGATCTATAATATAATTAATAAATTCTTGCAGTTTTTAATAAATGTTAACTATATCTCCTTTTCCATCTTTATCCTCATATGTTAGTTTTCTTACAACTACATCGTGAACCAATAATTGACTATGAATCTTCCCATATACTCTATTCATAATAATGTGCTTATAGCTATCCTGTTTTGTCCAACATTCAACATGGATGAACTCACAATAATTTATAATAAGCTGATCTTCAGAAGAAACAATATTTGAATTATGCCTATAACATGACATAGTAAAAGTTCAATTAAATTGTTCATAAATAAAAAAAATTAACAGTAATCAAACATACAATTTCAAAGTCTTACCATGTAAGTTGCATCCTTGAGTTTTATTTTCCCTTGAAGCTTGTTAAAAACATTGCAAACTGTGTGTCTGAATGAAATGTCACAAATCACCAAAGTGGTGATGTTGTCACTTCTTGAAAACCCGTAACCACTTTACTAAAAGCTTGATAAGTATATGGTTTTCTATCATATTTAATGTCTGGGAAATTGAAACCATGAGGAATATCAACAACAACTAGGGCATATTCCCTTTTAGGTATTAGTGATGCAATGTCTTCATAGTCCCCTTGTATTATTTGATATTGGATACTGCCAAGCCCATTCCAAATGTAATGGTTAAGAGTAGGATCAAGTTCAACATTCATAAGACACTTCTTTCTCATCTTTTCCAACTTAATTTTTTCAATAAAGCTTTTGAAAGTATCTAGTACTCCAATTCCATCCCTCTTCGACATCTTTAATGACATAAAAATACATATATGTATAAGTAATAAAGTAAAAATAGTTTAAAGATGAATAAAATTAATGTATAAATCAACATAACTTATTGAATGCAATATAAAAATCTTTAAGTGTTGTTGTAGAACTTTCTTCTGGGTAGTGGTGCATAACATCATCCCAATTTTCTTCATTCAACATTTTAACCATATGTTCTTATATTTTCATAAAAATGTTTTGACTGAATAAATAAAGTTAAAACTATTAATATAGTGACATGTATAACAAATTATACCAACAACATTATTCTTTAATTAAAAGGAAATTATAATGAAAGGAGAATAAGAAATAATTCAAGAAACTTACTTTTGAAATTCTACACATATTTCTTCCATTGATAATTCACCCGACTTCACACGAGCTAGTATTGATTTGAATAGTTTCTCATCCTTCACACCTTGCATTGTTCTCCAAGGTGTGATAGTCATATCCTCTAGAAGTTGATTCATTTTGGGACTTGTCTTACTATTGGTACACATTATGGGTTTACTCTTTTTAACCTTCTGATTTTTTATGGAAATATTCTCCCACCAGTCAAAAATCTCATCAATCAAATCCCATATCTCCTCGGTTCTAAATGCCAACTCAAAAATGTTATCCATGCTTCTGAATATACTTGAATGCATTTTTCCTTTTTTTGCTTTGATTTTTTCATCAACTTGATAACTTTTTCAGAATCAGAGCTCGGAATCTCCACAGTTCTCATTTTTTAGTCTACGTTTTGGGTCTAAAGCAAGACCCATCATCAGGACAATTCTGCAGAATTGTCCTGATGATGGGTCTTGCTTTAGACCCGAAACGTAGACTAAAAAATGAGAACTGTGGAGATTCCGAGCTCTGATTCTGAAAATCTACACCACAGAAATCTACAATCCAACTTGATAACTTGTTTCCATTAAACATTCCTTCCGAAATTTTAGACTAACCCGTGTCTTATTCCCACCACATTTTTCTATGAATTCATTCTGAATAAATCTGACCCTTTGGATTAAAGTCATTTTCATTCTGTACTCATTATCTGCATTATGATCCCATACCAATAAATTTGATTCTATTTCTTTTAAGCAAACGTAAATGATGCATTTTAATGTTTGAAAAAGATATTTATTGGGATATTCCTCAATCAACTGTCTTTTAGCCTCTATCGAATGGTTCCCTCCAATTACATAATATTTATAATCAAAACATTTTGTATTTTCAAATGTCTGTTTTTTGGGAACTTGATGTGATCGACAAGAACCACATAATCCACCACATGCGCATATGGATTTACCCTTAACAATGTTTTCAGATTATGTACATGTAGGTGATGGGCCTTTCTAATTTGATATTGTGATTGTCCTTCATCTGGCCTATAAAATTGGTTGACATTAAGCTCAAATGTTTGGCCACCAAGAATTAATTTATTCTTCCTCAAATCATATCGAATAGCATTTTGTTTTGTTTTAATAATTCCATCCTCTAACTCAGCACTTGATGTTATGACTTCTCTTCTTCCATTAGAGATTTCAGTTTGTTCTTCACTACTGGTCATTAATTTTATAGATTAACCAATATTTGATTTCCTCTTCTTATTGGTTAACAAATGAATTCTTTTATAAACAAGCTCTTCATCACTAGGTAAAAGAGAGACATATTTGGCCATTTTTATTTTTGGTGTCTAATATGTTTTCTCCTTTTGCACAACAGTTCTAATCTCCTCCTCACGAATTCTATCATAATTTTGAGTTTCATGTTCCACATCTTCAAAAGCAACATGTTTAGGTTTACTGGATTGAAACACCTTAGTGACTCTTGGTTGATCCCCTCTTTTTACTATTGCAATGTCACGAGCTATTGATCTTTGCTTCAATCTCTTTTCCTTTACTTTGTCTGTGTGGAAAGTGTTGATCACATTCATAACATCTGGCTCCATATAATAAATACTTTCAAACATGTTTGAAAGACTTGGAACAAAATCCTATGAAACAAATTAAAACATGTCAATGATAAATAATTTACAAAAAATTGAATGATCCTTACAATAATGCATAATGGAAATAAAAATAAGCATACTTACAATGTTATTTGTAATGTTTCTTGAGATTTCTTCAAAAAAATTTGTAGATATTTCATTTGTGTCATACTTGACCTTTGATAGATGATATATAGTGTTTGTATTTGGGACCATACATATGTCTCGTACCCTGCCCATCACATCATATGGTTCATTGAAGTCAATCATACCACAAACCAGATAGATATGTATATCAGTTTTCGTTTCACTGTCTTCAAGATACCATGAGAAATCAGTTTTATCTATTTCCTCGGCGTTCTTCCAATGAGAAATAAGCTTTAATGAAACTAGTGGGCCACTTGCTGGACTTTTATTAGTGTGTACAAAAATGTCCTTATTGCACCCAGCAATATCCATAGTGCGCCCAACTGCAACTTTAGATTTGGGAGTTGTATCCATAGTGCAGAAACATTCACAGAAATATTTTTTGATGCCATTTTCCTGATATATATATATATATATATATATATATATATATATATATATATATATATATATATATATATATATGTATGTTAATGAGAAAACAATTAATCATTTTTTTTTTAAATCTGTCAATATATAATTGAATTTACCGAAAAATAATGTCTATAAAATGAATTAAGAAAAAACCAAAATTTATTTGTAACTAAATAAACTAAAAATAAACCAATAAATTTAAGTATATAAATTATTCATTTAAAAACAAAATATTAAAAATCATATTTAAATATATGTATATATATCTATATAATAATTTTATAATACATTTTATAGAAAAAATAAAATTTATTTTAAATAGTATAAAACAATTTAAAAAAAATAAAAATTAATTTGAAACTTATGTTTTTATGTAATGTTTAAAAATAAAAACACAAAAAAAAACATTTACTATTTAGAAAATGTTAAAATTAATATCTTTTTTCTTTTAAGCTAAAAAATATATTAAAAAAAAAATGAATGTTTATTTTTTTGTTTTAATTTAAATTATATTGTTTTATTAAATATACACTTAATCAATTATATTTTAAAATTTAAAATATAATGAATACAATTAAAACATATATTTTAAAAATTAAATTTAAATTTAAAACTTATAACGTTTTATTGTATTTTAAAATTAAAACTTTATATTATAACAATCTTAAAATTATATATTTAAAAAAATAATTACAACTTTATTATAAAACATTATATATTTTAAAAAAATAAAAAATTTTATATTAAAAATTTTAAAACAAAACATTAATATTTTATATTTAAAACAAAATAAAAATAAAAAATTTATAATTTGTTTATATATTTAAATTTTAAAAATAAAAAAATAAAAATATTTCGCACTTGCCCAGGGTCGGAGGCTGGCCGGACGGCGCCGGAGAGGGCTGCCCAGTTTGCCTTCAACCCCTAGCTAGCTGGAGGGTGATTCTGAGAATCGCCCTCCACCCAGCCGAGTGCCAGAGGCAGGCTAGGCAACCCTTAACGTCGCCACCTAACTGAGTGCCAGAGGCCGGCTAGGCGTCGTCGTCGAGGGCTGCCTAGCCTGCTCCAGCCCCCAGCAAGCGGCAAATTAATTAATTTTTTTTTCAAAAACAAACTATATAAATTTTTTTTTTTTTTTTTAATTTTGTTTTAAACAAAATCTATTATAATAAAACAATATGTATGGTTGAATTTAAAAAGAAAAAAATTATTCAATTAAAATTTTAAAATATAAGAAAACAATAAAAACAAATTAAAAATATGTTTTAAAAAATAAACAAACAAATATAATTCATTTTTAATTTTTTTATATTAAAACAATTATTATTTAAAATATAAAAAAACAATAAAAAATAAATTCAAAATAAGTTTTAAAATATAAACATATAAGAAGATTTGGATTTTAATTTTTTTTTCTTAAATCTAAAACAATTATAATTTAAAATATATAAAAATAATAAAAAAAAATAAAAAAATATGTTTTAAAATATAAACAAACAAATATATGAAAATCTTAATTTTTTATTTTTATTTTTTTTTTAAACTAAAACAATTATAATAAAAAAAAACAATTTTTGTTTAATATAAAATATAATACTAAAAAAAAACAATATATATATGTTTCCAAATATAAAGAAAAACAAATTACAATTATAAATTACAATTAAAAATACGAGATTTTATATATATATATATATATATAAATTTGTCAAAAAAAAAAAAAAAACAATTTAAATAATAAAATCACCCATATATTTATAAAAAGAAACAAATAAGTTTAATATAAACTAAAACTATCTATTCTCTTTTAAATAAAAAAATTAAAATATCCAATCATATTTCTAAAAATAAATTTTCATGTTTTAAAATTTTAAATTTTTGTCCTAAAAAGCCTAAAAAAGAAAAAAACTTCTAAATTTTTGTCCTAAAGCCCTAATAATTTGAGTTTTTTTCCATTTTATTTACTAAAAAATATAAAAAATCTATGGTTTTCGAACCTAAAAAGGTTAAAACAATAGTTTTTGAACATAAAAACCATAGGAAAAATAGATTTTCCCCAAAATCGTCTTTAAATGGACATAATAGAAGGAAAAATAACTTTTGAAATGCAAAAGACTCTTGTCACTAATGCGAACACAACGCCTCCACAAAATTACCAATACGAACACAATGCCTCCAATGCGAATGCAATGGCTCCATGAAGTTACCAATCCCAACACAACACCTCTAGAAAATTGCTCCAATAAAAACCAGAAAACTTGATGTGATGTGATGAATAGAAACAATGATTCTTATTATATAACAAATTTTGTGTGATTGGTTTACTGTTTAACGAATGTGGGATAAAATTTTAAAATTTAAAATATTTACATGTAGTTAATTGTAGTTAATATTATAGTTAAAATAGTTAATATTTGCATGTACTTATCATAGTTAATATTTACACGTACTCAATGTTAAATCATTCAAATATAATCTGGGATTAAAATTTAAAATTTAAAATATTTACATGTACTTAGATATAGTTAATATTATAGTTAAAATTGTTAATATTTGCATGTAGTTATTTACATGTAGTCAATATTTAACCATTCAAATAACAAAATTATTTTAGTTTGGAAGGCATGCATGAAAGGAATCTTTTGTGTATATTTTGAATAGAAAGTATGGTGAAATATTCCAAGACCAACAATTTATTAAGAAATTTTGAAATATATTTTAGACGAATATAATGTAGGTTTAAAATTTAAAATTTAAAATATTTACATGTAGTTAATTATAGTTAAAATAGTTAATATTTACATGCAGTTATTATAGTAATATTATAGTTAATATTTACATGTAGTCAATGTTAAATCATTAAAATAACAACATTATTTTAGTTTGGAAGGCATGCATCATAGGAATATTTTGTGGATATTTTGAATAGAAATATTGGTAAAATATTTCAACACAAACAATTTATTAAAATGTTTTTAAATACATTTTTGACGAATATTTTGTACGAAATATTTGAAACGAAAATTTTGGAGGGAAATTTTTTCGTGAAAATTTTTTGCGGGGAAATTTGGAGGGAAATTTTCAGTATTTAAGCTATATATTTTAATTGGGAGAGGCATTTGTACCATTCAACATATTATTTTTGAAAGCCATGGGTTCTTCTGACAGCGACGTTTTTCTTTCTACAACATCGACATCTTCGTCGCGTAACAACTATATTCAGATTGATGAATATAACAGGAGTTCGTTCACCATTAATAGAGATTCAAAAAAATGACTTGGTCGTAATCCTAAGGATGATGAGAACATAATTGATGAGGCGTAGCAAAAATAAATTTCTTTAAATCGAGAGCCAGTTCTTCCACTTACTCTTAATCCTAAGGATTATGAAAGCAACAATGATGAAGGGCATGATGAAGAATTTCCAAAGTCAAAATTTTCACTTCGTTTTAATCCTACGGATTATGAGGGCACCACTGATGAAGGGGGAAATGAATAATATCCACTTCGTCCTAATCCTAAGGATTATGCGAGCACCACAGATGAAGGGGGGAATGAAGAATTTGCAGAGTCAAAATATCCACTTCGTCCTAATCCAATGGATTATGCCAGCACCACTGATGAAGAGAGGAATGAAGAATTTATAGAGTCAAAAATTCCACTTCATCCTAATTCTAAGGATTATGCCAGCACCACTGATGAAGAGGGGAATGAAGAATTTGCAACGTCACAATATCCACTCTATCTTAATCCTAAGGAGTATGCCAGCACCACTGATGAAGAGGGGGATGAAAAAAGTCCAGAGTCAAAATATCCACTTCGTCCTAATCATAAGGATTATGCCAACATCACTGCTGAAGAGGGGAATGATAAAATTCCAGAGTCAAAACATCCATTTCGTCCAAACCCTAAGGATTATGCTAGCACCATTGATGAAGAGGGAAATGAAAAATTTGCGAAGTCAAAATATCCACTCCGTCCTAATCCTAAGGATTATGCAAGCACCAATGATGAAGAGGGGGATAAAAAAATTCCAGAGTCAAAATATCCACTTCGTTCTAATCCTAAGGATTATGTGAGCACCATAGATGAAGAGGGGAATGAAGAATTTGGAGAGTCAAAATATGCACTTCGTCCTAATCCTAAGGATTATGCCAGCACCACTGATGAAGAGGGGAATGAAGAATTTGTAGTGTCAAAATATCCACTTTGTCCTAATCGTAAGGAATATGCCAGCACGACTAATGAATGTTCGGTATGTGTTATATTCTTTCCATGACTAACCCCACGCACTGTACGTTGCGCCGAGCACAGCAGCGGGGTCACAATGGGGGAGGCAGCCCCCATTGTTGGGGTCCGAGGCAACGCCCCGGCGGGAATTTGTTTGGTGTGTAGACCGACTCATGAGCAGACCCACCCATGTTTTGTGCATGATTTTGCACATGGTTTTGGGGTACGATGGTTTTCGGCCCCTGGTATTTTGTAGATCCGATCAAGGGAACTACTGTTATGTTCTAATCCAGGGTTAATGGATTGGGGCTGATGTATGCTTCGGCATGTATATATATGTTTTGTACCACTCAAAGGAATATAATGAAAAATCAAGCTGGTCGTACCGATTTGGGATGCAGGGGAAAATCTCTGTGTTTATCTGTTTTATGTTTTATGCTCTCTCTATTGTTCATTTTCTGTTATAAGATTGGTGTGTAGGTAATTTATATTCAGTGTTAAAGCCTACATTTGGTATCAGATCTGTTTCGGCTTCAAGGGGACGCCTTTGCTGCTGAGGGTTTTTTTCTCGGGCCTGAGGTAGACCCTGTTCAGTGGGAGATCTGCGGGATCGATTCTTGCGGTGAAAGAAGATGGCGAGTGGCGGAAAGATAGAGATCGAGAAATTTAATGGTTAGAGTTTTGAGTTGTGGAAGCTCAAGATGGAGGATTTGCTAGTGGATAAAGATCAGTGGATCGCGGTAATTCTAGGTACTAAACCAACGAAAATGTCAGATGAAGATTGGAAGAAACTGGATCGGAAGGCTAAGAGCACAAAACAACTGTTTGTCTTAGATTCAGTATTGTTGAATGTATCTGGGGAAGCTACGACAAAGAATTTGAGGGAAAAACTTGGGACTTTGTACTAATCCAAGTCTCTGGTGAATAAGTTGTTCCTGCGGAAAAAGCTTTATAACCTAAGGATGAAGGATGGAGACTCAGTGACAGAGCATTTTAACGCCTTCAATACTGTGGTAAGTCAGTTGTCATCCGTTGATATTAAAATATCAGATGAAGATAAGTGCATCAGTTTTTTGTTTCTCTATCAGACTTGTGGGATAGTCTGGTTATTGCAATAGGTAGCAATACAACTACCTTGAATTTTGATGACGTTGTCTCAGCCTTGCTGTCAGAGGAAATGAGACGAAGAAATATGGAGGGCTAGAATGGAGATGCCTTATCTGTACAAGGAAGGTCCCAAAATAGATACAAGAATAAGGTTTCGAGTGGGAGATCCAAATCTAGAGGCAGATCTAAATCTCCTGGAAAGTTTGTAAAGGAATGCTGGAAATGCGGAAAGGAAGGGCACTACAGAAAGGACTGCAGATCTAAAGCTCCTGAGAAAGGAAAGGGATCTGATGATGCTCCTTCTGCAAAGGCAAAAACCACCTTGGATGAAGGTGGGGATGTGTATTTGGCTTCTTCTTCAAATACACATGTAGATCATGAGTCATGGTTGATTGACTCACGTGCATCTTTTCACTTCACTCCCCATAGGGAGTGGTTCTGCGAGTATGAGAAATATGATGGTGATGATGTCTTCCTAGGGGATGATAGGAAGGCCAGAATCATTGGACGTGGAAAGGTGAAGCTGAAGCTACAAGGTGGAAGGATTAGAAAACTTCCTGGTGTTCTGCATATTCCTGCATTGGCCAGAAAATTGATTTCTATAAGCAAGATGGATGATGTAGGTGTAAAAACAGTGTTCGAGAAAGATGCCTGCAAGATGGTTTGGGGAGCACTGGTATTAATGCGAGGAGTTCAGACTAGAACTCTGTACAAGCTACAAGGTAGCATTGTTATTGATGGGTGTAATAGTTATGTGGTTCCTGAAAGTGGAGCAGAAAGCCTAGCTATCTCTGGAGAAAAGACCATGTTATGGCATCAAAGGCTTGGACATATTGGAGAGAAGGGCCTTCGGATACTGCATAGAAATGGTATGGTAGAAGGTATGTCTAATTTCTCTCTGGATTTCGATTTCTGTGAACATTGTGTATATGGGAAACAGAATTGGGTGAGTTTTCCTTCTGGTGCTAAGAGTGCGAACAAGATATTAGAACTTGTGCACAGTGATGTGTTTGGACCTGTGTCAGTTCCATCACTGGGAAAGTCTGTGTACTATGTTTCATTCATAGATTACTTCTCAAGGAATACATGGATATATTTCTTGAGGAAGAAATATGAAGTATTTGACAAATTTAAAGAATTTAAGGCTCTGGTGGAAAACCAGACAGAGAAGAAGATAAAGGCGCTGAGGACAGATATTGGTGGGGAGTTCTGCAAGAAGGAATTTGAAGAGTTCTGTAAGAAGTGTGGCATAGAAAGAAAAAATACTACTCCATACACACCTCAGCAAAATGGATTTGCAGAAAGAATGAACAGAAAACTTATGGAAAAGGCAGGAAGCATGTTGTGTGGTACCGGGTTAGGACAAGAATTCTTGGCAGAGGTAGTGGAGACTGCATGTTACTTAGTTAACAGATCACCTTCATCAGTGTCGGAGGATAAGACTCCACATGAGGTATGGACTAGTAAGAAACCCTCTCTTTCACATCTAAGGGTATTTGGATGTGATGCATATGTACATGTTCCAAAGGAGAAAAATACCAAGTTAGATCATAAATCTGAAAGGTGCATCTTTATTGGGTATAAGGATGGTTTAAAGGGTTACAAGCTTTGGAACCCAGAAACAAGGAAGGTTGTGTACAGCGATATGTGGTGTTTAGAGAGGTGAAAGATGTTGTTACACATGAAATCCTACCAAAGGAACCTGAGAAGATAGAGTTTTAGCTAAAGGAGGATGAATCAGACTCTACAACAGAAGAAGAATTAGAAGAGGAAGAGCCACAAAATCTGGCTGTGAGAAGATCAGTTCGGGAAAGGCAGCGAGGAAAAGTGTAATTCCTGCTGCACAAGTGGGGCTTTTCCTGTACAGTGGTGATCCCGAGGAAATTTAGAATAATGGAGTCCAGAGGATTAGAAAACACTAAGGAAGGAGGCCATGGTTGATGAAATGGCATCCTTTCATAAAAATGAGGCATGGGATTTGGTGGGGTGCAAGGTGAAGGAAGCCCATCGAGGAGAAGAATAGGTGTTTAAAAGAAAGATGAATGTAGGGGCAAGGTGGAGAAATACAAAGATCCATTGGTAGAAAAAGGTTATTTATAGGTGTCGGGAATTGATTTTGGTGATATTTTTCTCCTATTTCCAGGTTAGCTTATATCAGATTACTTTGATATGTTGTTTTTGCCTTCGATTTTGAGGTAGAAAGGATGGATGTGAAGACAACATTTCTTCACAAGGATCTTAAAGAGAGATCTACATGAAGCAACCTGAAGGCTTTATGGTGAAGGGTAAGAAAAAACTGGTGTGCAGGTTGAAGAAGTCTCTGTATGGGTTAAAACAGTCACCAAGGATGTGCTATCAGAAATTTGATACCTATATACGGGGACTTGGCTTCACCAGAAGCAAGGAGGATCACTTTGTTTATTTTAAATTAATTGGTGATTGTGTTATTTATTTGGTCTTGTATGTGGATGATATGTTGTTGATTGGAAATGACAAAGAAATTATCTAAGATTTGAAGACCCAACTATTCTCCAAATTCTACATGAAGGATCTTGGTGCTGCAAACTATATTTTGGGCATGGAAATTAAGAGAGGTCGGGCAAAGAGGAAGCTCTGGTTAAACCAGAGGAAGTATGTCGAGACTATATTGCAGAGGTTCAATATGTAGGATAGTAAATCGGTGAATGTTCCTATTCTTGTAGGAGTAAAGGCATACTGCTTTGAACAATGTCCCAAGACACACGAAGAAAGAGGAGGATATGTCTAAGTGTTCCATATGAAAGTGCGATGGGTAGCCCTCGTGTATGCAATGGTCTATACTAAGCAGGACATTACAAATGTGGTGGGAGTATCGAGCATGCAGGTTTGTGTCAAACCCGGGGAAGGACGTTGGACAGCGATGAAATGAGTTTTAGGATATTTGTAGCACTCGTGATTATGGCTTCCCCGTAACTGCCGAAGGGCAGTTGGAAATAATGTTGGACATTCGTGGTTTTTTTGATGCAGACTGGGCTGGAGATCTGGACCAAAGAATATCTACAAGTGGGTATGTGTTTAACCTATTTGGAGGCGCAGTCAGTTGGATGAGTAAGATACAGTCTGTAGTGGTTCTTTCAACTACAGAGGCAAAATACATAGCAGCCACTCATTCAAGCAAGGAAGTAGTTTGGTTGCAGAGATTGTGTTCAAGTATGGGGTTGGTACAACAAGCTATAAGGATAGACTGTGATAGCCAAAGTGCAATTTTCTTGGCTAAGAACCCTACTTACCATTCAAAGAAAAAGCAAATTGATGTTCAATATCACTTTGTTAGAGATATTGATCCAAGTGGATATCGGTGGCCACCCACCTATTCCATTTGGACTAGCACCATCAATTCTTGCAGCCCTTCACATTCAGAACAACTTACTATTTTTAGCAGGTTTTCGAGTCCTCCACTCCCGAAGCCATTTTGGGGCCTTAATGATCCAGATGGATATTGGTGGCCACCCACCTATTCCATTTTAACCCCCACCATCAGTTCTTTCAATTTTCAAGTTGCAACAAAACTTACTATTTTTAGCAGTTTTTTGGGTCTTGAACTTCTGGAGCTGTTTTGAGGCCCTAAGCGACGATTTTTTGGGAAAATGGAGAGCAACATGGGTCCATGGATCGATGCTTCTCATTCAAAATTTTTACTCAGATAGATATTTCTAAAGAGCTATTGAGTGCGTCAAACGAAGATCGGGTGCCAAGGTAACGCCCCCGGGAAGTTGAACCACCAATTTACCCAAACGGGTGCCCACAGTTTTGGCGCCTCATCTCCTACGGTTAGGTTTTTGGACGTTTCAGATTTTACATTGTTTCTCAACAATAAATAGGCCCTTGAGCCTCATTGTAACATAGTTCAAAGGTCTGTAGCCATCACATCTCTTCTCAGAGATTCGCTAGCAACACCCTAGCTATTTTATTTCCGTTATGCCTGTAAGCATATTTATGTTATTTGATATTAATGAAATGAAGCATTATTTCCACTGCATCTCTTTTTTCATGGTTATTTCTGTATTCTGTTGCATTCTTGCATAAATCTGGATTAGTGGTATCAGAGCGGGTCTGCTCTTTCTTTGTTTTTCTTTGCATGTCCCCAATGCGATCAGGGTATAAGGAGTTAGGGCTCAATCTGGTTGAACACTTGCAAGATCAGACTCGCAAACCCCGACGACCTCCCATGGCGGAAGAAAATAAAGACGAGGGAGCAGGAGATCCTATAAAAATATTGCTCGAGGAGGCCCTCGAGAAACAAGGGAACGTGATGATGGATAACTTTGCTCAAATCCTTCAACGACTGCTCACATCTGGCGCATCTGCATCCAATAGCCACTCTGGAGGTGCCACTCCCTTCAAGGTACAAGTAAACTTTGACATTCCTATATTTCAAGGAAAAATAGATGCAGATGCCGTAGAAAAATGGTTAAATTTGTTGGAAGGGTATTTCTCAGTCCATGACTTCTCTAACTGAGAAACGATTATTTTTGCACTCCTCAAAGTTTCCCCCCATGTCAAATACTGGTGGGAAACCTACCGTGAGCAAGAGGGCGAAGGGGAACCCTCTCTGTTCTTGGCCACACCCACTTGGAATTCATTCCGAGATGGAAACAAGGAACAATATTACCCTGTGGGGAGCTATGAGGGCAAATACATCCAATGGACCACACTGAGGCAACAAAAGGATCAAGATGTGCACGAACTGACAAATCTGTTCCATACCCTGCGCACAAAGTTGGGTATTAAAGATTCAGAGAGACATTTGGTGCTCAAGTAACGCAGCTGTTTGCATAAATACATTCAGGAGGAAATGGAGTTCCTCTACATTACATCGCTTGGCACGGCATATCACTATGCCGCAAAGATCGAGCAGAAATTTAAACAAAAGAAGCTAGACTTTGGATCTGCGAATCTGAAAGGTGCCCTCGAACCGAAGAACAAGGGGCAAGGCCAAACCAATGAGACTCAGAACAACACCACAAATCCAAATAAGGACATAGGGAAGTGGTGTGAATCTCATAACAGCCCCACTCACAACACAAACGAGTGTGAGGCCAAACAGTCTTTGGTGGCCGAACTAAAGGCACCCGAATTAGATGCATTTTCTGATCCTGAGTTAGAACCAGACAAAGGCAATGACAAAGGTTAGAAGATCATTTATGCGGATCCCAGTGCTATTTTTTCCACCACCGAGATCCAGAGGGAGGGTCCAGAGGATCCAGAGGAGGGGGAGCGCCTCTTCCAGTCACAAATGTGGGTGAAGGGTTCTCTGCTGTAATTTCTCATCGATAGCGGAAGCCAAAAGAACCTCATTTCAGTAGAGGTCGTGAAGCGGATCAGCCTACCTACCATAGCACACCTGCAGCCATATACCATCGGGTGGGTCCACCCAGGGAGAGATCTCCGCATCCGCCAGCAGTGCCGCCTTCCGTACAGTATCAAGCCATTCATAGATGAGGTATTGTGTGATGTTGCTCCTCTTGATGTAGCTGATGTATTATTAGCCCAACCATACTTGTGGAGGTGACATGCTGTGTATGAGTCTAGGCCTTGTGCTGTTATTATTACTTTTGGAAATAACTTGTATAGGATACCGGAGGTAGCACCGCCTCCTTTCATCTCTTTAAGTACTGCAAAACAACGCAGTAAGATTATTTCCCAAACTAGGAAATTCATTTTCATTACAACTCACTCACAGTGAAAGAAAAATATTGTGGCCACAACCTTGAAATAGGGCTCCCTTGCACGGTTGCAGCATATGGACAAAGTCATGGAGGAATACGAGGAACTTTTCCCCTCACTCATAGAGGTTCCTCTACAATGACAAGACAAGCACTCCATTGATATGACTCCCAATGCACCACCGCCTGATGTTTCCATACATCCTGCAACTACACATACAGAATCCAAACATGTACTGTCTGAGGCTAATAAAGAAACCAAATTTACTAAATGCATCCAGCATGTCCACCCGCAGGTCCTTGACATCTTCAACACATCTAATACTCAGTTCAACAGAATTTTCCTCATCTCATGGAGGATATCAATGCAATGGAGACCATTTCTTCCTAAGGAGGGAGGAATGATCCAGGTGGATATCGGTCACCACCCACCTATTCCATTTGGACTAGCACCATCAATTCGTATAGCCCTTCACATTCAGAACAACTTACTATTTTTAGCAGGTTTTCAGGTCCTCCACTCCTAGAGCCATTTTGGGGCCTTAATGATCCATGTGGATATTGGTGGCCACCCACCTATTCTATTTGAACCCCCACCATCAGTTCTTTCAATTTTCAAGTTGCAACAAAACTTACTATTTTTAGCAGTTTTTTGGGTCTTGAACTTCCGGAGATGTTTTGAGGCCCTAAACAACATTTTCTGGGAAAATGGAGAGAAACATGGGTCCATGGACCGATGTTGATCATTCAAAATTTATACTCCTCAGATAGATATTTCTAATGAGCTATTGAGCGTGTCAAACGGAGATCAGGTGACAAAGTTACGCCCCCGGGAAGTTGAACCACCAATTTACCCAAACGGGCGCCCACAGTTTTGGCACCTCATCTCCTACGGTTAGGTTTTTGGATGTTTCAGATTCTACATTGTTTCTCAACAATAAATAGGCCCTCGAGCCTCATTGTAACACAGTTCAGAGGTCTGTAGCCATCACATATCTTCTCAGAGATTTGCTACCAGCACCCTAGCTATTTTATTTCCATTATTCTTGTAAGCATATTTATGTTATTTGATATTAATGAAATGAAGCATTATTTCCACTGCATCTCTTTGTTCATAGTTATTTTTGTATTCTGTTGCATTCCTACATAAATCTGGATCAGATATGGTTGAGGCTAAAAGGGTGTTGCTGGTAAAGGTGGGCACTTTGAAGAATGTTGCATATGCATTGATGAAGTCTATGAGCACTCCGAAGTTCTCTTGGTGTAGAGAAACAATGGGTGTTGAAGAATTGGCCCAATGACTAAGCTCTCCTGTGGCCCCCTGTGGAAAGAAAACAACAAGTGGGAGAATGTTGGGTATGTGTTATATTCTTTCAATGACAGCCCCACAGACCGTACGTTTCCAGAGTAGTAGGGGTCACAAGGGGGAGGCATCTCCCATCATAGTCCGGTGTTGCCTCGAAATTTTTTTTTTCGGGTGTGCTGACTTATCACAAGGTGACTACCCATTCCTTATGCATGATTTTGTACATGGTTTTGGGGCATGATGGTTTTTGGCCCTTGGTATTTTGTAGATCCAGTCAAGGGAACTACAGTTATGTTCTAATCCAGGGTTAATGGATTGGGGTTTATGTATGCTTCGAAATGTATATATATGTGTTGTAACACTAAAAGGAATATAATGAAAAATCAAGCTGGTCGTCCCGATTTGGGATCCAGGGGAAAATATCTGTGTTTATTTGTTTTATGTTTTATGCTCTCGCTATTGTTTATTTTCTGCTATAAGATTCATGTGTAGATAATTTCTGTTCAGGGTTAAAACCTACAATGAAGAGGGGGATGAATTTCGAGAGTCAAAATTTTCACTTCATCCTAATCGTAATTATTATAAGAGCACCATTGATGAAGGGGGGGATGAAGAATTTTCAATAAATATAGATTCAAGGCATCTACTTATTCCTAACCCTAAGGATTATGAGAGCACCAGTGAGGAAGGGGATGGGCGAGATGAAGAAATTCTATTGAATACAGATTCAAAGCTTCCACTTAGGCCTAATCCAAGGATTATGAGAGCACCACTGAGGAAGGGAGGGATGAAGAGTTTCTTACAAATGATAATTTTAGAGGCACATATCTATATAATGCATTTTCTCTAAGTGATCATTTCAAAGAATCTCATGGTGATGAAGGATTGAATCCTCCCAGGGAATAATTTAAAAGCATGGATCAAGATGGTGGAGAATTTTGTCTAAGTCGGGGTTACAAAAGTGTAGATGATTCTTGTGAAATGTTTTGTTCAAGTGATGATGGTAATGAAAATTTTCTAGGAAATGATGTTGATGAATTTCTTAACTGTGTTGAGAATGATGATAGTGGGAATAATACTCCTCCTAATGGTGATAAATCTCCTTCTACAAAGGATGATGGAATGATGACGCCATTGCAAGCAAATATTGTAACTAGAAGTAGATGTAGACCTTTTCATATCAATCCAAAACATTCCAGCTATACAAGGGTGACGGCAAAATATCTCACAAAGAGAAGTTTTGTCGTTCATTTGATTTCAAGTGACTGTTGTTGAAGGGATTGATTGAAACATATGGATTTCAACTTTGTTTTGGAGAAAAGTAAAAGATATATGTCAACGAATAAAAGCATGCAAAATTCATATTTAGTGGGTTTCATGCAATCTTCACTAGTAGGTTATGATTATCATATTGGGAATGTATTGCTCTGCAAAAAGGCTTTAAAAATGTTGCATTCAATTGGTAATTTTCGTTTGTCAATAATCCAAGAAAAATTGGAAAAGGATCCCACATATTATTCAGAAGTACGTTATAAACGGGAGGTTGGGCCATTTGCAAATACTGCTAAGACATGGATGAAAGACTTCTTTTCAAAGAATGGAGAGTGTCTTTCAAATAAAGACACAATACATATTCAAGATAATTTCTCGAGATGAGAAATACTCATATTATACAGAGATTATGCAGAAGTTGTTGAAGGAGTTGATAATTTTATTACATATTCTTATTTTACAAGGTTATGGAAAAATGAATTCAACAATGTTCGTATTCCTAAGAAGACAAGGATGGGGGTTTGCAGCACATGTTCTTCTCTTAAATAAAAAAGAGATAAATGTCAAGGGGCAAAAAGAGGTATGCATTCAAAACATTGTTTTTTAAAATTGGATAGTTATCAACTATGAAAATATATTTATTCATATGTTTCTTTTATTTTACGTACATATTCCGCTGTCAAAGAACTTCAACAGCATCGCACTCAGCAAACAAGTGAAAGGAAAAAGTTGTATAAGCATTAAAAGAAGTGTTATGATCATCCAAATAATATCTGGGTTTGATAATTAATGGTATGGACCAAAAGAAAACACTTCTTCCACATTTTCTCCGCACGCCAAAAAAATTACAGGAGGAAAATTTCATTCAATTTCACTTAGTTGGTTGTACGGTATTTAATTAGAAGATGTTTCCAAGAGTTTTATTCATAGCTCCACATATTCACAATGATGCAAATCTAACCATAACTATAATCCATGATCTATTTACTCATTGGTATGGTATTCTTCCCGAAGTTTTGTATTTACAATTAGACAACAAAAGTCATGAAAACAAAAATCAAGTTCTTTTTGGGTATCTAAACATGCTCGTTGAATTGAGAATTTTTAAAAAGATAAAGGTTGGTTTCCTTCTTGTTGGGCATACTCATGATCATATTGATCAAATGTTCAGTCATTTTTCAGTAACATTGAGGAAGAAGGGTATTGGGATCCTGTCATCATTAATTGAATGCTTTAAGAAATCGTACATTCCAGAGCCTGTTTTTCATGTGTTGGAAGAAACTATTGACATGCGAAGGTTTATTTTGGGATCGCATGGTGAGGAGAAATGCATTGAACAACTTAACGACATTAGCTTCCAACATCAATTTTGTACCAAAACAACTAATGGGATAACACTTATATGGGGAAAGAACTATTCAATTGTTGCAGAATGGGGCCCATCATCCGGTTTAACATTTTTGAAGTTCATTCCAGAGTGTCTAATATTTTCATCAAAAATATTTTTATTACAGTCAGTTGTTGAACTCCATAATGCACGAAGGCATAAGAGAAACATAAATTATTCTCAATGTCTGGAGGAAATTAAAATATGTATTATAGATACATATGAGTACTTCGATGTTGCTGATTTAGTTTGGTGGGAGTGTTTTTTCAGTAATCAAAGTGATATGATTTGAAGATCAATAAATGTGATTACGCTTTTGAAGACTCCTTTTTTTGCCACAAAATATGCCAAATGAACATCAAGAAACACACATTGTTGAACAAAAATAGTCTCAAGCTATTATTAATTCTCCACAGGTAGAGGAAAGAGAAATATATATTGGTTCTGGAAGATCACGTGCACAATGTGAAGCCATGGAAGACATTTACAGGGATTATGTGCAGGATGTTAAGGAGGGTTTCATGATAGTAGTGTTATCAGATGAAGATCCACTTGGCTATCCATTCTGGATTGCGAAGGTTATAAAGGTCATTAACAAAAATGAAGATATTACAAATTTTGATGTACATTGGTATGCCACAAGTATCCACCCTTTCAATGGTGTGTACAAGCCAGAGATGGCAGTTGAAAAAAAATTGGCAGAAAGAGAAAAAGAAATGGCACAAATATAAATCATCACCGCATAGATGTCTTAAAATTGGAGGATGTTGACATACTTGTGTATGAATTAAATTTTACAAAGAGAGGAACTCTTCAGTTGAAGACCATAAATATTTTGAAGAAATTGCTACCACAACAATTATTGTTGAGATGGCACTCTACAGAAAGTAGTCGTAGATCTACAAGACATTTGAACTCTGAAATGGTGGGCATGCATGTTGTCTCGGATGAAGCACTAGTTGATGAATTAGAAGAATATGGATCATCTTCATCTGCATCAAGTCATTCATCTGAACATGTAGGTTCTGATTGTGTGCCAGAACCTCTGGTTGATTTTGAATAATTTTCTAAGAAACTTTTATGTAATTGATGTTTCCATGGTAACTTGAAATCAAAATTTTGACTTCCATTTTATTTTTCATGAATTTATGAGGCATTTCTATGTTTATTGGATTATATGTTTTAATTATGAAGAATTCATCTCCTTAGAATATCCACAGCGCAACAATGCATTACAAAAATAATCTATGTTATATTCAATGTACCAATTTTGATATTTTGATTAAAAGTAAAGGGCGGAAATGTGAAGCTGGGTTACACTTTTGTGAGAATCGGGGACCAAAAACTTTTTTCAGCAATAGTTCGGTCGAAAATTTTATAAAGTCCGGCCGAACTTGTGATTCCGTTTAGATTGACGACACACTTACGGCGTGGGCAAACAGAATTTTTGTCGGAGATGGGAAAACCGGAAACTTTGAGTTCGGCCAAACTTTGAGTTCGACCGAACTTTTACTTTTAAAATAGTTCGGCCGAACTAGCTTCTATAAATAAATCACCTGCGAAGTTGATTTGTTTATCGGTCTCATTATTCGCGCGTATTTTTGTCACTATTGCTGCTGGTCTTTTCGCGCGTTTTCACTCCTCCCATCCACGTTGTTGGTCTACTAGAGGTCTGTTTGTCCATGCTGTTGCTCCTCCCATCTGCACTGTTTCTCCTTTCGTCGGCGTTTTTCTTCTACTGCAAGCTATGTTCTCTCTGTAATAGACATTTCTATAATAGACTGAGTGTAATAGACATTTATGTTAAGATAGTTCTCTCTGTCTCGACACACCATCATTAGGTGTCTGTTGAATTTTATGGAATTTTTTGTGAATTTTATGGCTCCACTCTAGCTCTAGTCCTACCACAGTTGACTTCCACTAGGGTTAGCATCTCCACACAAATTTTACCACGCTAGTTGTTACAAATTTTTCACATGAAAGTTGTGTGATCTGTTTCACACACTTAAATATTGCTCCACACACATACCTTTAAAAAAATTTCCAGTCTATTGCACGTCACGTGTAATTCAAACAATACTCCAACAATGTTGTCCAAATCCTAAGGCTCCATAATGCACCAAAAGCTCTGCGTGATTGACATTCCAAGACTATAATAAAAAATTTGCGTGTTTGTTTCACGTCGGGTTCACCACATATACACATAGTATGTGTAGTTATTATTCATAAAATAGTTTTAACAAACTCCTTTGATAGAAATCAATCTTATTCACAATGGATGGGCAATGAATTCAAGCCTTGAATCTCCTCCTAAGCTGGCATTGTATCACAAGGTTTTCCTTTTGGCTTTCGATCTCACAAATGATCTTCACACCTTCTGACAATTAAAATAACACTTGCAGGTCTAATGTAGACTTTAAACACAGTTCAATGCCTTAATCTCTCTTCTTCAGGTTGTTTGTTGCGTCATCTCACTTCCCAGACAATTATTCAATTCTCCACATCAACCATGTGAGAAGCTCGTTGGCAATGGAAATAAGCATGAAGTAGAATTTGCACTCGTCGGCTGTAGATATTCTAGATTTTTCTTGTGCAATTTTTGCATGACAATTCACAACTAGTGCACCTCTCCCAAGAAAGGTCTCTTCTTAACAAGAACAAACTCTTTTTAACAACACTCTGCTCAGCAACAAAACAATTTTTGTTAAGATAGTCCTCTCTGTCTGGACACACCATCATTAGGTGTCTGTTGAATTTTACCAGCTCTGTAATGCTGGTCTATCTTAACATAGGATGAGTGGGGGGCGTATTTAACACTGCAATTTCTCACACAATAAACCTGATTCCACAATATGATACTTTTTTTTCCATGTAGACAGGTTATCACACTGCCTTCATATTAAGCGATGCTGGTCAATGTTGTTGGTTTCTTGATATGGTCTGCTGGTCAATGTTTTTCGGCTTATCACACTGCTCTCATATTAAGCAATGCTGGTCAATGTTGTTTGGGTTCTTGATATGATCTACGGGTCAATGTTTTTGGGTACTTGATATGTATTGGATATCAAATGGACGTCGGTACACTATACTTTGTTTTTCTATTTTACCTGTTGCTATTTGACTTTGTTTTAGATGCCTCGGGAAAACTTGGATACTAATTAGATTTTGGCATTATCATGAGGTTCATCACTGGTTTTTATATGTTGTCTCTGTCTGTGACATGGGGATACTTATCAATGTCTGGGGTGGGACAACCTTTTTCTCTGGATGGACAAATTGGGTCCCAATCATCAGATGTGAGAATGTATTGGTTCATGGACTATTTTATTCATATTATATAATCAAAACAACGTTTTTTCTCTTGTGAAAAAAAAACATAGGATGATTTTACTCTTTATCATTCCATGAATTCCCTCTACACTACTGCTCCCCTTCACTACACTACTTCTCCTCCTGAACCTCAAACTCTGATTTTTTTTTAACTGATGTATGAAACCTTCGACTCTTCAGCTCAAATTGATATTATGTGGCATAGCATTGGGATAGAATTTCGTAATGTAGATTTCATATTATTGGATAGATTTCACTTGTCCAATTTGATTTGACAATAATGTTTGCATTTTTTTAGTTGACTTTAGTACCACCTCAGTCTCTCTGATGCTTTTTATTAGCGCGGTCTCTATGAAGGCTATCCATGATGTATGAAAAGAACTATGACATTAGACTTTACCTCCTGGTAGGCCATGAATGTATGAAAATAACCAGAAGAATATTGGATAAGAAGTAATGTCAATCTCATTAAGGGAAAATCCTGCAAGGAAAAGAGTACCCATGAAAAGTGATATTAGAGTTGAAACTAAACATATAGGTAATTTACTGTAAAGTTAACTATTTTTCTTGTTATGACTTAGAGGTAGCCAAAATATGCTTTGTTTTTGTATGACTATTTTTTGATTGGGAGGTATAGTAGTTTCTGTTGAAGTTAACTAAGCTTAACATAAAAAAAATTTTGTTATCCACCCATGGTTTAGTTTCAATTGATAGCGAATAGTTCCATATTTCATTTAATGTTAACTGTAAGTTAGCTCTTTTAATTTACAGTTAACTTTTAACTTCATTAAGGAACTTCATAGAAAACTAATAATTCAATTGAAAGTACTAATTAATAGTAGGGATCTTAGTTGCATTTAGTTGCATTGAGTCTTTATGCTTCAGATTGTTTTTGTAGTTGTTTATTGGTTTATTTCTAGTTGTTTTTTTAGTATAAAAATTCCACATAACCAGTGCTGCTGCAATAGGCTTCATTATTTCAATAATTTCAGAAAACCTAATACAAGAAGCATTAGTTTTTTTTTTTTCAAATAGAAAAAACAGTCTTTCATATTTATTAGAAAATAAAGTACAATTACATAGATCTTTCACAGTTTAGCTGGACCTGTCTCTACAAAATATGAGAATCAAAACAAAAGTATTACAATATATGTCTTGTATATGCAACTGCTATCATTCACTAATTCTTCAGTTTGGTCAAAATCTTGAAAGAAAAAAAAAAACCCAAAATGGGACATAGTACATTTTAAAATATCAAATTAGATGTATAAACTAAAAAGTAAGAATAATTCCATAATTAGTCATGGATTCATATTTGTATTTAGAGTAATGAATAACCTCAAGTGATAATGAAACTTCTATTTTCTAAAGTATTTAGCATAACCTAATACAAAATGATAGGTTATTACTTAAACAAACCTGCTTTGAACTTCCAAAGTGTTAGGTTATTACTTACAAAGTGGACTTGAACTCCCAAAGTGTTAAAGGTTATTTCTTACAAACTGGACTTGAACGCCCAAAATAAAACACATGTCTAAATGTATCTAAGAGTTATACATGTATTTTTTTTAGGTTGGAGAAGTGTAGATGTTTATCAATACAAAATTTTGTTATTTAATAGTCAAGTTTTATAGTTATTATAATGAAATAGTTTCTCACAACAATTTGATAAAATAAGTGAAATCTATATAATGAAGATTAATTTGTATTTAAGTTTTAGATCTTTTAATAACTAAATTTCTATTTAAATGAATAAAACAATCAAATGTAAGAAATAGAAAACATAATGAAACACAATGTAAGAAATAGAGAACATAATGAAACACACACATACATATCTAGACAATCAACACAATTATTTTCCTAGGAAATCCTTATGGGAGACAAGAAACCCTAAAAAGTAATGATGCTCTACTCCTTTTTCCCTAGGAAATCCTTATGGGAGAAAAAAAACACTAAAATGTAAACATGCTCTACTCTCTCTTTTCTGGTATGGAAAATATGTAAGTACAAAGAAAGAGGTAATCTCTCTAGAGTTATCTAAGACTTTTGGCGTGTAAGGTTGCTATAAAAACTTAACTTCATACATTTTTCTCTCCAACTTCACACTCCTAGTTGTATTTTCAACTATGGAACAAAATAAAATAGCACAAAATGGAACTCTTATTCCTCCTAGTGGCCAAGTATTTAACATAGCGTGATAGCCAACTAGGTGTATAAGTGGCAAGTCGACAAAACATGCCTCTTCAAACAACCGACTCTCAAGTCAAATAATATCTCATGTACAAATTTCCATATTTGTTGCATTTAAGTGTGTCAACATAACTCTACTTTCAACATATTGCTTCATGCAATATGCACCATACTTTGAATTTTCAAATAAATTCATGAAACATCAAAATACATGCAAGGCCTTAATTGGATAATAAATATAACCATCCCTTACCAAACCATTTCAATGGCGCTTCTTTCAGCTACACTTCATCATCATGTGAATCATCCTGACCCTCATAGATTATGGAATCCTCTTTTCCATTCTTGTCAATATCTCTTTCCACCTTCTTCAAATGTCGTGGATGACTTGTTGGATACAAAGTCCAACACTTGTCTACAAGGTGACCTTTCTTATGGAAATGAGTGCAAAACAATTGCATCTTATTTTCAACATCATTTTCCTTGTCCAATGGGCCTTTGAATTTTTTCCTCATTTATTTAGAAAGTTTCATGTGCATGGATATCTTCTTCCAACATATATAAACATTATGATTATTCAAACCACAAAAGGAACATGCAAGTTCTTTTCCAAATCTTATGTGAATATTTACCATGTTTATCATAATCAAAAGCAATTTGATTAAAGGAAAATTTATACCTTGAACATTCACCTTTGTCGCCTTCTTGAGGAGGTGAATTTGATGAGGTAGTGGCTCTCCTCTGAATGCTAGCAATGAATTCAATGACTCTAGAGCTTTCAAAATCCTCTTCTTTTACATTCTCATTAGCTGCATGATTATTAACATCTTCTTGCAAAGTGGGTGTCAAACTTTTCCATTCATCATGAACACAAACTTCACGAGCTTGAGGTAATGAACACGAACTGAAATTCCTTCTTGCAACAGCTTCATGTGCCTCCTTAGCTTTGGAGCATTCTCCATCATGTTTTCCATAACCAAGACCCAAATAATTAGGCCTTTCCTCAACAACATTTGGCTCAACTATGCCTTGTAGATGTTTGTCTTTAACCCTTTACTTTCATAGCCCATTTTCATCAAAAATTTGGACCTTATTCCTCTAGCGTGTCTCTCAAAAGCAGGTACACATTCATTTTGAGAGGAAATTGAAGACATAAACCAATAGCTAATTCTTCTAACTAACCTTGAATAAAATGAGCTAAATTGTACTTTGATACCAACTTTATTTGAATATGGAAAAACTAGTTTTGTTGGACTATCTCCCTCATCAGTTAAATAAAAATGTGTTTAGGATCGTCTAAAGTTAGCAAATTGGTAAGGGGTTGATGTGTCAAGCTTTAAGTGTATTTTGTGAGAAATTTATGAGTTAATTAGCTTTTAAAAACTCATGTGTACAGAAAATAAAATGCAAAATTTTTATTTTGGAATTTTTTTTCCCTCAATCCAGATTCTGATCATTAGAAATGTAAGAGGAAGAAAGAGGGAATTCACTTTTCAAATTCTAGACCTTGCCTAAACCAAAATAAACTAGAGGTTCAGTTTTCAAATACATTCACTTATTTGGAAAAGTTCTAGCCACCAAAAGTCCATATTCCAATATACCTCCCAAGAAATCCATTTATTACACCACTGGTTAGTTTTTTGTCTTCCTATATTCTTTATAAAACTCTTCTAGTGATTCTTGAAATGTAGATACTTAAATCCTTCCTAAAAATTTGAACTCTAAAACGAGAAGACAAACAAGGTCATTTAAGTCATTCCTCTATCCAATTATAAAAAGCAAGTGAATATTTCTACATATTGATTTCTGTCCCATAAACTGTACAATATAGGTCAATTTTTTCCTTTAACTTATTTAAATATTGTTAGCACACAATTGTTCAATGGTCTGATGAATTTCATTGATAAAGGCATGATTATGCCAATCCATGTTGCATATTTTCATTAACAATGTTTACTTACATGTAAAACAATGTTGTCTCTGCTTTTATGTTATTTTGAGTTTTCTTTTAGTGCTGAAATTGGAATATATGATATTAATTTATGACTTGCAATTATAACTGCTGAGATACTATTATTTTTCTCTACTATATTGTTATTTCTAGTCCTCTGGGTGCTTTCTTCATATATATATATATATATATATTTTTTACTAAATGTAGTAATTCGTAATTCTATATTTTACCATATTGCTTGGTGGTTCCATGTAGATTTAATTGACATACAATAGGTGGTTTCTGTTTTTGGGATGTTTGTAAAGTTTTCGGCACATCATATTGAATTTCTATAATTTGTGTAACTCCCTAACATTTGGATAGAACCTTCATTGAAAAACGTGAGGGGGGTTTCAAATTCAAATTGGAAAACACCCTCCTCTGGGATAAAAAAGTTTAACAAACACAATAATAGAGAAACAATTAGTAACATCACCAAAATATGTATCCTCTTCAAGGTATCATATCCTCTCATCAAGGTCAAAAATCTATTCACCAAAAATGTCCTATGGAAATGATGGTTTAAGAAACAAAACTAGACAAAAACCTTCAGTGAGAACAACAAAATCTAAAACCTCTTCAAGGTCTTTAATCTGCTCGTAAAGTTAAATTGTGTCTTGATCAAGTCCAACAACAAAGAAACATTAAGTGACAACACCAAAATCTACAACTTCTTCAACATCTTCTAAACCATCTTCAAAGTCAATATTGTGTGCATAAAATTCCTTAGAAAGGTCATCAATGGAGTCATCAAAACTACTATATATATTTATAAAAACTATATATATATTTATCAAAACTAATATTTTTAAAAACTATATATATAGATATATATATATATATATATATATATATATATATATATATATATATATATATATTTAACTGTACATGTATATTGTATTGTACAGTTTACCGCTGCAGATTTTCCTATGGGGGAAGAACTTGTTCATCAAATGGAGAGGGAACCTCATGAGGTATTTGATGCAGGGGCATTAGACACTAGCCAGCAATGTAGGAGGTTTTGTCCAGATGTTGTGGCTAGAAGGGTTCGAAATCATTTGAATTTGTAACAGCAAGGGGTCAATACCTTAGCTGTCTGTTGCATTTAGGTCAGTTAGAGTCAATAGAAGTCGAATAGTTTAGTTCAGTCCATCTGTCATGTTTAGTTCTTTGAATAATGTAATTAAGTTTGTTAGAAGATAAACGGTCCTCACCGAGGAACCGAAGAGACACAGTGTAATGCATATAAATTATATCTCCTGAATGTAGTGAGGAGGAGATTTCTGTAGTGAACATGTGTGTTAAGCAATTTCTTCTGGTTGAATAAATTTCAGTGCTCGTTGATTATCAAATTGTATTGAGTTGTTATTTGTGAGGAATTTGTTTAGTCGTGAGGCGATTGAACACTGGTATGTGTATGATTGTTGAATTGAGTTGTTGTATAATCTTTGCATCTCTCTATCCATTGTTTTCTCTCGAATTGTTTGTACAATTGAAAATCCCTTTTGTAAGTGTGTGCATATCATTGAATTGTGAACTATGTTAGAGTGATGAAGACTCAACATAAGAGAAATATATTGTTTCATTATTAATTGAAAATCGTAAGTGGGACCAGTTAGTGAACTGAGTGAATAGAAGGATAGTACTAACCACGACTTAATAATTAATCATTGTTCAAAAGGCTGACGGTACGATCCTGCAGCCATTGTGGGACGAGAAGCGGTATTCAAGAATTTGGAGTGATTCCATAATTTGGGACCTTGCGTGGTTGTACGTGTGGTTTTAAAGCTAACCTCATCGTCGTTCGTTGATTGAAAAGGTAACTTGATATCTGCGTAAGTCATCGATCTAATTTCTTTGGCTATCAAATGGTGATATGCCAAAAGGTACGAGTAACTTAAGGTATGGATGTTTATTTTGTTGAATCCATGTCGTGCAGGTGTGGGCCCAGGGACTAAGTACATTAAGTGTTCCATTGGTGAGATCGTCGGGTTATTCACATAAGCCCGAATTATTTAACCTTTGTCATAAGGTTTTGGTGGGGATACTTGTTGGGTTGTCGACCTTAATATAATTAAACCCCGAAGTTGGTACCAATTCTATATTGGAGGTATCACGGAGTTATAAGGTTTGATATATTTAAATTTTTCCAAAGTTGTTGAATGTGTTTTTTTTTTTTGTCATTTTCTTCGAAATTGATAAATAAAATTACAAGAGAAGTTGTGGAAGACCACGTGGAGATGAACTGAGTAAATCCAAGGGAAAATGCTGATAGAGCTACATTAGAGGCCAACTCTCCTTAGGGGGCCGAATTTATATTTGTTGCTGTCAATTGTGGTATCAGAGCGTGTTTTTGAGTTGTTTTTGCAGAGAATTAACATGGCAATCCGAGTTGGTAGAGGTGTTGGCAGAAGGAGAGGCAGACCCATTGCCAATGCAAAAGTGTTGGGGATCTTGTAGAGGTTTGAAGCTAGAATGGATGCCATGGAGCGAAGGTAGCCCAGAGATCCTGAAGACATCAATGAACCTGAAACAGAAGAAGCTGGAGAAATTGATGAGATTCCTCTTGACATGAGGCTCCTCAAAACTGTTCTGGGGTCTACAGTTAAGCCCAGGATTGAAGTATCAAGTTTTTCAAG